>CAJNDS010002134.1:403841-486418 GCA_905221605.1 Symbiodinium natans | reverse complement strand
CGCCCTTGGGGGCTGCACCACCACCAAACGCCCTTCTCTTTGCGCCCTATTCATCGGCGCCGTCAGAAAAGCTTTGGAAATGTCTGAGCCAGCGATGATCCACACCATATATGCTGCGTGCCTCACTTGACACCTGAATGTAGTTGAATCTAACCCTGGAGCGTACAGCGAGTGACGACTGAGTGACCTCGGCCCTTCATATTCTGTAGCTGCCGTTGACGAAATGAAGTTTCCACATGCACAGATACGGGCACGTCGCCTCCCTGTCCCTTGCTTCCGGGTAAACACCACCAGACTGGGAACGTACTCAATCACCGGTGCATTAGGCTCTTCCGCCAATTTGTCCAGCTTTTCTTGAGTTGTTGGTTCCACCACCTCCAACTCTTTCACCAAAGACGTCACCTCGTCTGACAATGATTCCCTCCACTTTTCCAGTTCTTGCATGGCTTCTTGTGTAGGGATTGTTTTTGTTTGCAGGAACTCAACCTCCTCTGCTGCCTCAAGCGCGGCATTTTCTTGTACCATTTGCTGAACTTGAGCTGCTTTGACCAAAAACTTCGATAGCTGTTCCTCAGCCCTTTTTGCTTTAACCAGCCATTCTCTAGTCTCTGATCCTTTTTCTTCACTCGACTCATTGGCCGATCCATGGAACTCGTCCAAGATGCAACATTCCTGTTCAGCAATTAGGCGTCGAATACTCAAATGCTCTTCTAGAGCCCATTGATGCGCTTCGAACACAGCGTAGTCGACTTCTTCTGCAAGGTCGTCCAGCGAGGTCTCTTTCAACGTCATTTTTAACCACTTCCTTTTTTCACCTTCTTCAGCCTGTGGTTCCGGAAGAGGAAACTTGCATTGGAGAAGATAGCACCTATCCTTGTAGCTCAAACGCTCCATAAAAACAGGCGTGTACCCTGTCAAGGATACCCTGTTTCCAAGGCATAGGGCCATGCAGCTTTCTCGGAAAGAACGACATGAAGTTCCAGTGGATATCCACCAATTTTCCAGGTAGGACTTTCTTCCCATAGGATTGCTCCACCACTTCAGCTCCTTCCTCTAAAACCTTTTCATCCTCAACCCACAGCTGACCATCTTTATAGTCACCAAAGCCACACACATAATTGCAGCAATGTTTTTCATTGTGACTATCCCTATGCAATGACACCGGAGCATTGCACGAGATTTGAAGAGCAGAAAATTTGGCTTCAGGATTGTAGTGCCTCACGAATGATGCCAAATACCGACATAGCCATGGTCTTCGATGAGTCTCCTTTGTAATACCACACACTCCGCCATGAGTATAGTGGCCCAACACCAGAGCTCGCGTACTTGTACACCAATTGTTGATACCACCTCTTCGATTCACCCTCTTTGGGTATACAATCCCTTCCAAAAGCTCCTCACAGTCCACGTAATCATACATAGACCTTTCATACATTGACTTGGCTTTTTGCTCTTCTTTTTCCAACTGTGTTCCATCCTCAGCAGTCCCACTTTTGCAGACCAAATAAGCATTTTCATGAGGAGAACAGCAAGTCGGCCAATACTCATCACCAGGAACATTGTCCTCAACATCTGCATTTTCTTCCAGCTCCCCCAGACCCTGCATGTCATCCTCAAAAATTTCTAAGGGCGGACTCTCCCCCCGCTTGCGAAGCAAGCGCAAGGAGCCCACATGACCACGCAGTGAAGAGGCCGGGCTTTTCTCCATCAACCGATGGCGAACTGGAGGATCGCGAGGCGGAGGTAAAGGAGGACCTTCCTCATCAGCGAACCGAAGCGCCGGTTTTTTCCCCTTGAGACGATGCTCTGGAGGAGAAGGCTCCTGTTCTTCTACCACCCCTTCCAGCTCCAATTCAGGCGGTTCCTTTATATTGGAAAAAATCGTAGTGCAGGGAAATAACACCAGTTCATCCGGATCTTTTGCAGTCCCTTGAGCTTCCACCCAATAACCACCAGGTAGGTCATCGCATGGACCCAAAAGAAGTGCAGGCTGCGCACGATCGACCCATTGCCGACCCTTCTTTGTTCCATCCGGACCCAGCAATTCCCACGGACGACGTTTGACTTGAATCTGAGCACCAAAGGGAAGCAATGCTTTAGGATTCAACCCCAACTCCCTTTCAGCTTTCTGCCACCGTAACATTGACCAATGGCGAGCCGCCAGTGCCCAGTACGCCGGCCCGAGTCGCGCCTCCTTTAAGAGCGACCTGACACCACGTTTGAATAAACCCACACATGCTTCAGTGCGCCCATTTGTTTGCGGGACACCAGGATCACCAGTGGTCCTATATATCAGACGAGTTTCGCAAAAGGACCGGAAGCGTGCATTGACAAACTCCCCCGCTCGATCCGAGTGGATTCTCAACACCGGATACCCATGTCTCTGCAAGCGCACCATCATTCTTTGAACTGCCGACAAAACAGTTGTTTGCTGCTTATCCACAATCGGCTCCACCATAACGAAGTTGATCATACGGACAGGTTGGGTCAAGTGGTCCTTCAGTTCCTTCCAGGATTTTTCAGAAGCTTGGATTTTCAACACCTCTGCCTCCAGAACTGGCACAGGTTCCACCGGCGCAGAGTCTTCCTCCTCGAAGTTAGCGACTGCATCGCCTAACCATTCTCCGACACCAGCACCTTCATCTGCCGCCTGATCTTCCACCTCATCCGCATCTTCCTCCTTTTCTGGAGGGCGACCCACATTGGGATCCAACATTGGAAATTGATACACACCAATAACAGCGTGTCGTGGCTTCTGCTGGTGAGCATCCTTTGAACACTTGTATGGACCAGCTAAGTCCAATGATAAAGTGTAAGCATCCCCATGCTTTCGCCTCAAATGGCGACGCTCTTTTCCAGCAGCAGACACACAGATTTGACAATCACGTCTGAAGGGAATATGCCCCCTTAGGCAATGGTCACGGAAAGCTCGCTCCTCAGTCGTCAACCTCCGTAACGTCCCTTCTCGTTCTTCTTTTTGTAACACCGCAGCTTCCCGTTCAGCATCGCTCTCATGCAACCATTGTGCCAACCTGTGACGTATTCTTTTAACCAATCCAAACGCCCATCGCGCCCATATAGAGGATTGTCCAATACGCTCTTCCAGGGTAGAAGCGAATGTTGCTGACCACGGAACAACCACGCGAACCTGTTCCAACGATTCCCATAGTTCCATATCAGACACCAGGAAAGTCGTAGGTTTCACCAGAGCATGTCCCAACGCTCCTTGATCAAAGTGTGCAGCGTACATTCCATAACGCTCACAAAAGCTTTTCACCTCTGGCCAACTCCAGAAGGTAGGACTTGAGAGCCCTTCCTGAGAACCATCCACCAGATCCTCAGCACTCAAGACCGTTTTGCCGTTCTGAGAGAAATCTTTCCCTATGAGTTCAGGGTCCCCAGGGCTTTCCATGCCAAAAAAGACAGAACTCCCATTGATGACTTCAGCAGTTCCACACCTTGAATGCACCGCCACGTCATATAGGAAAAGCATCTTCAGAAGTAAAACACCATCCTTTTGAGCTAATTCTTGATGTGGCCAAGGAAGACTTTTTAACCCCAACCGTTCAGGTCCACAGCGTCGGCGTAATACAGGTGGACCACCGTCTTCACCTCTCAACCTTGACACTGTCCTGCATGGAGGTCCTCCCACCACAGCAACCACCTTTCCTTCAGCCGCCAGATGCAGAAGATACTTCCAGACGCTCGAATTATGTAGGTCACCACCTTTTGTCAAATCCAGCTCCAGTACCTCCACATCCCGACTGGGAAAATGCCATTTTTGTTTTCCCGAAAATAGGTGTACCACCACCCTTTTTGCTCGTGCCAGCCGTCTCCTTTTATGACGGTTGAAAGGCAACGCCGCAATATCTCCACGTGGCAACAGCTCCATCAGCATATTTTCTGGTATATCCCCATAATACCACCGAAGAAATCTCCAGCATGCCTGGACGAACTCCTCCTCATTCGCTGACGCTGTCCGCGCTGCGCTTTGCAACGACGTTTTTACAGCCACCTCGTTGTCCGTATTCGGACACCCTTGAACCATACGTGCCACCTTCAAAGCTTGCTTTGGTGAGCACCAATCCATTTCATCAATGATCTGAAGCGCCACCTCCTTTTCCAAACAAGGGCACCCATTCAGATCACGAACGCGAAGTTCCCCCAGAACAGGATGTGAGGCTGTGCACTTGCCACCACGCCACTGAACTCTGAGACCAACCAAGGCGCTCGCTTTGCCAATTGGCACTAGTGGATCTACCATTTCAGGAGTTACCAGGGTCCCACCTGGGGTAATACACATCTCCCGAGATCCAACAGCTAAAGACACCAACACCTTTTGCTGCGGAAGCTGTTCTCCAGGACGAAGTGATCTGAGAGGATGCGATGCTCCCGAGTCCAACATGCCCATTCCCGAACACTCATTGGTGTCAGAAACCCTGGCCACATGTAGAACGCATACTCCTCGGCCTTCTCCCTGCTTCGGCAACAACGTGGCATCCGACGAACCGACTCCACAGTCCGCCCTTCCATTCCTCCATTGAGAATGGGACCAAGACGCACGCTGCCTTTCAGCATGCAAAACCATTTTTTCAGCTGTTTTGTAATCCATAACCAAACAGCCATGTTCAAACCACAAGAGCTGGTCCAGCGAAGATTTTGCACCCACGTGACACATCCCATTGATCACCGTGAGGTTCGCCCCAAACTCCAAAATCAACCAGAGAGGGATAATCAGGGGCCCATTGTCTTCCCTAATCAACGTCCCTTTCTCTGTAATCCTCATTGCCACACCACCAAGCGCGCTTTGCACCATAACAGTAGTGTCGGGTAAACATTCCCATGGAAAAAGCGTCCGCACAAGATGCGTAGCAGCCGTATCCACCAACGCCACTCTCCCTTCCTGCTGAAACAATCCAGATCCACATAACATTCGAACACTGGGATCCCCGCTCGATGCTGACTGCGCTGATGACAGCTTCATAGATTTCAGCACTTCCAACGCTTCAGCAAGGACTTGATTGGGTGTTGATGGTGATGAGGGACTTGCAGAACCTTTATCCAATCCCGCATTAGCCGTCTCATCTCCCCCTTCAGCTACCTCTGCCTTTTTGGCATTTCCCCATTTCGCACCTTTGCCGCCCTTTCCCCCTTTGGGAGAATTCCCTTTAGATCTGCTTCTCTCAGGGTTTGAGTCCACATTGGAACTTGCACCATCCTTATATGGACATTGCGGCTGCAAATGGCCAACGGCCCCACACTCAAAACATCTTCCTCGCTCAAGGGAGTCTTTGTCATGGCGGAATTTACAGCGGGATCCGAACTTGCAACCTGCATCGGTCTTCCCATATATCCAACAGAAAGGACGTTCACCATCTCCGCTGTACCTTTTTCCTTTCCCTTTGCCTTTGTCACCCTCCTCTGTCTCGTCACCAGTTCCCTTTTGGGCCTTATTTAACCTGGCCCTTTTCTTGGCGTCCGAGTCCTGCTTCACCTCTTGTTCACCAGCACTATGCAATAGCAGTTCAAACTCTGCCTGTAACATTTCAGCTAGTTGTGTCGCAGTTTCAGAGGTCGGCGAGTAGTCCACCCCCAATTTCTCCCGAAAAGATGCCACTCTGAAATGCACCGTAGGGTGTTTTGCCAGCAACGCGGATGATAAAGCATCCAATCCCTTGATAAGCAAGGTAGCGTCCGGCTCGGATGCTCGCAGCTCCCTTAATCGGGAACGCCATTGCGCCCATTGTCGCACTCCCTTAATAGCCTCTGAAATTGAGGTTGCTGAAGATGGTTGCACCAAGAAGTTCAACATTGTGCTGCGCTCATTTGCTCCACCTGGTTGGTAGACCGTCAGCAATTTGTAAAATATCATCACCGACCCCAACATTCGAGTGGAAACGATCTCGGTCTTCAATCTCTCCGGGATCGCCTGTAGCAGCAAAGACACCGCTCTCTGCTCCAACAAAACATGCACAGTTTGAACCACCTTGAGCCCTTCTAGCTCAGCCTTGATGCCCAACCTTTCCAGTGGAGAAACACTCAACCATTTGGCATACGCTTGATACGCCTTTGAGTAGACGCATTGCCACCACACTCTTCCTGTATCTGTCAGCGAAGACAACATTGGTTCGATCATTGCGATCCAATCACCCAGTGCCGTCGGATTGCTTGGTGTGTAGTCTGTCAAAGTTGGAAGGCTCATCACATGCTTCCCGAGAGCCTCCGGACGTTCGGTTCCAGAACTATCACCAGTGATTGGCATACCGCGTGGCACCACTGCTCCAGGAGGTAAGCTGACCCTTCCACCAGGCCCTTGAGGTAGTCCATGTCCTATACCAGGCGTAACAGCTGTGAGCGGCACCTTTTCTAATTCCAACTTCCCAGCGACCATTTTCCACCGATACGGAACATCATCCACCATTGTATATCCACCCGATCCTGCTGAGTTCTCTTGCGTTGCAGTTTCCCGAGCTGAAACAAAACCGGGCTGGTTCCCCGCAGGTGCGACAGAACCATCAACACCTGATGGCACGGAAGTAATCGGAACATGTGTTAAACCAGGTGGTCCACCTGCATATCCACCACTTGCAGGACCTCCCGTGGGGTAATTCAATGGAGGCAATCTGGAGGGTTTCTTCCCTTCAGCCACATGCATCATTGGCACTTCTTTTTCGTCCTCCACTTGAACATCCCCCTTCCTGGACCCAGGCAAGGATTGAAGATCACAACCCTTTGGCAGGTCGTAGCCCTCAATAGGCAGCCATGTCCCATCAGGCAACACAGTCCAAAAACCACCCATACCATCCGTGTAGAAAACTTGTCCTGGCAGGTACTGCTTCTCTGGAGTCATTCCTAGAGGATATGCCGTGTTTGCGTCCACCACTCCAGAGCTCCGTGCCCTTGAAGCTGACCCAGATGCAGCAGAGGTATAGCTTTTTTCCTCCACCCGATGCAACCTGTTCCCCAGCTCCTTTGTCTGCACAAGCAACTCTTTCAGCGCACGCTTCACCACCGCCATATCTTCAGATTGCTCTTCACCACTAACATCAGGAATGAGTTCTTCGTCGGCTTGCACTCCACCAATAGTACCTCGTTCCATTTGTCCCATTAAGCCTGACGATGGTCTCTCAACAGGTGCAGGTTCCTGACCCAAAAGATCTTGCAGCGAAGGCGGTCTTCTCGTACCTTCACCACTCCTATCCCCTCCGCTCGCGGGAAGACTTGCCGGCCTTGACTGCCTAAGTCTCATTTCTTCTTGAGCCCGCTCGCTCCAGAAAGGATTTGCTGCTTGAACCGGAACCACTTCGTTTTCCACCTGAGGCGTTGGTTGTATCATTGCAACCTCCCTACCATCTGTCAGTGCTTGTACCATTTGTTGTCGATCTTCACCCCCATCACCACGATTTCCTTCGGCTTCATTGGCCGTTGGCGACAGTCCAGGCTCAGAGCGACGCCGCATCATGTCCATGGCGTTAAACAAACGAAAAATCTTTACCAATCCGCAGGAAGCCTAATTTGGGCTCATAACCTACGGGGGGCAACCGAAGGAGGACAGGGAACAAAACAGTCAACCCCAACAGAAGCCCTTAATACCCCTGGAACAACCAACAACCGAACAGCAAGACCCCAAACCAAGGGCACACTTTTTACGGAATCTTCGACCGCTTTGGTCATGGCTTGAGCCAACGAATATCGGGTTCATTGACCCTTGAACTTCCAATACCAACTCCTTTCTACAATACCAATTGCAGCTCCGCATAGGGTTTAGGGTTTAGGGTTCAGGGTTCAGGGTTTAGGGTTTAGGGTTTAGGGTTTAGGGTTTAGGGTTTAGGGTCCGGCAAGACACCCATTTGTGTCCCCAAACCGCCCCACTGGCCTTATATGGCTCAGGGTTCAGACATGAATGGGGGTTTACGATGTTAGAGGGTACCTTGGGATCCTTATGATATTGTAAGGGGAGCCTACTTCTGGGGTCTATTTTCGGGGTCCCCTATTTCCGTAAACCCCTCAAATGCTCTCTCAGTGTGATTTTTCGGGCATGGTCGCTCAAGGTAGGATGGGGGTTCTCTATGAAGATCAAGGTTTAAGTTGATTATGTACATGGTCCCAATTTTTAGGGGTGGCGTAACATAACAGTCCTCACTATTTACATCCCAGAACGGGGTGTTTTCGATTGGTTTTTGCTGTGGATGTTCACTTCTGGCCTCCTTTTGGCGTCATGTTTTGTTAATGATGACCTCGCACTTCCTACTTCTTTACTTTCAGTACAAACCACCTGTTGAAGCGACTCGCTCCTATGCAACCAACTCTCATCCGTAACCGCTTGGCTCACGAGACATCAACACATCAAAACCGCCCCGCTCAGAATCTCGACTACCTCACTCTCTGCGCTGTGACCCAAGCCATGATGCCAAAGCTGCACTGAGTCGTACAGGTCGATGTTTTGCTACAGTTGTTGCGGACATGCATGAGGGACTGCAGCACGCGATTTCAGCCAGGTGCACATGCCAAGAAGAGAGAAAAACCCCAAAACAAGCCTAGCAGAAGTAGCAAGGACCAAAATTCGGATGTTGCCCCTTATACTAACAGTCCTTAATTGGGATTATAGTACCCCCTACTATAACCCTTGTTCAGGAGCTGTTAGCAGAAGGGGGAACATCCCAAGCCGCAACTGTCAACAGATCACAAGACCGCGCGCCCTCGAGGTTCAAGCGGAAGCCCTGCGGAACGCTGCATCGAAGTGCGATGCGCCGGGAGCTTGCAGGGAGACCAGAGATGGAGAGGGATTAGGGTTTAGGGTTTAGGGTTTAGGGTTTAGGGTTTAAGGTTTAAGGTTTAGGTGTTTAAGGTTTAGGGAGAGCAAAAGGTTCAGGGAGGGAGAGAGAGAGAGAGAGGGAGAGAGATGGAGCGGGAGAGGGCAGAGAGGGAGAGAGTGCATGTGAGGAAATGAGGAAAAGCGGAGGGGATTGAGAGTTTATGGTCTTTTCCTCCCTCCTATTAGTACAAACTCATATATATTTATATATATATATATATTTATTTATTTATAAATATTTTTCTATATGTATAGACATATGTGTCGTATAGTAATATTGGGGGGGGGCTTGGGGTTTACGGTCTAGCGGGAAATGGTTGGAGATTCGTTGGCGTAGCCTGGAGGAAGCCACGCGACGTCCTCGTTAATTATCCATCAGCCGTCATCACCTGGTTTTCTGCCCGGAGGTGTTGTACCTCTCAGACCCCCAACAACATCCTAAACGTTTCGGGCTAAAAGCCCTAAACCTTTTTGAGGGCTTAAAGCCCTCAGCTTGGCAGCATGCATGTTCAGGGTTTAGGGTTTAGGGTTTAGGGTTTAGGGGTTTAGGGGTTTAGGGTTTAGGGTTTGGGGTTTAGGGTTTAGGGTTTAGGGTGAGCTGCGGGGGGCAGATAGCGAGCTCTGCAGCCGATTCAGCTCGGAGAACGGCCACCCGCGCATGGCTGCTGTCCAGCCGTCAGGTTGGGCGAGGACTGGAGGGTCCCCTAAACCCTAAACCCTAAACCCCTAAACCCCTAAACCCCTAAACCCCTAAACCCCTAAACCCTAAACCCAGGGCCGACTAGCCAAAAAAAAAAACAGGGCTGAGGGCTTGTGATTACGGAAAACATCCCGCAGCAACCTAGACAAAACGGTAGGCTTCGGGTTCTGAAGCGTGTTGTGGCAACCTTGACCTGGGGTTGTGCTTTGGGAGAATTTGTAATTCCCCTTCATTCCTTACAAGGGAACCTGATCATAAATCGTTGTCAAACGTTTTAAAGCACAACTCAGTGACTGGTTGTGCGGAAACTCCGGTTTCCATAGCGGATCCAATCCGACCCGCTCGTCGGGCTTGAGAAGCCCCAGAGAATGAAAGACATTGATCCCTGTATTGCCCTTACAAGGAAGTTTTTTATTTTTATTTTTTTTGGGGGGGGCTTAAGCAAATAGTAGTTCGGGTTTGGAGGGTTTAGTGTGTTTAAAGTTCATGCAGGCAAGATGTTCAGCAGCCGGCCATCAGAAACACGGCGACGCGTAACTGACATCCCGTGCTGCGCAGTCTTCATTCTCGCGCTTGGAGCGATTCTTGACTCCCACAGACTTGCTAGCCCAGTGGTACCCTTTACCCATTTTTGGGGGGTTTTCTGAGTTCCCTAAAAAATAGGCAACCCCCAACAAAAGGGTGCCCTTATTATGAGATGGTTCCTGGGCTGCCAAGTAGAGGGCTGTTTCAAGTCAAGGCGGGAGGCATTGCATCAGGCGGTAGGTTTTTGCAGAATTGAAGGTTGCAAGCCTACAGTAGGGGATTCATGTCCGGCTTATTTATGTGTTCTTGCCCGGCTTCATTCCTGGATGTTGGAGTGTTGAGCTAGCAAAAGTTGCATGTGGCCACGCAATACTTCCTCATTCAAAGGTTGCAAAGCGAGAAGAGATCTAATCAATGACCTCTTTGAACACGCGGCCATGCTACCCACGGCGATATTCGGTCATAGTTCTTCAATCTCCGAAGGCGCCTTCTCTCGCAACTTGCAATGATGAAGATGTAAGCAAGTTCCCTCCCCACCCCCACCGCCACCGCCGCCTGCCCTCCCCCAAAACATCGCAACCTCCCCAATGGAGGCGGAGCTATCTTGCCAAGCTAAACACAATACAAAACATCGAGCAACAGAGCCCTCAGCAAAAAACAAAACGCAAGGTTCGTGGGACTGCTGGTTCGGGCCTTGGCACCCAAGTCAGAAGCCGTGCCTTAAGCCAGCGCGAGCGTCGAAGCCCTGTGTGCGGCTTGTTGCTTTGGGGGCGGCAAAGGGTTCAGGGTTTAGAGGGTTTCGGGTTTTTGGGGTTTTGGGGCACGCAAGAGAGCCCTTCGACCAAAAACGGGTTCAGGGTTTTTTTGGGTTTAGGGAGACTCAAACGACGTACTGCCCGCAACTTGCCTGGACCGTCTCGACGATGCAGCTTTGGCTTCGTTTGGCTTCGTTCGGGCTCACGAAACTGGGAAAGTTAATTTCCCTTCATTCCTTCTAAGAGCACAACTCATGATTCTTAAGAACAGACGAACCAAAAAATCTGAGGTACGGGGGAGGGGGGAGGGGGAGGGGGGGTACCTTTTCGGGGAAGGTTAGGGTAAAACCCTGCAACCCTAAACCCTTAAACCTTGAGAAGCAGCCCCAGTTGTTGCTTCATTCGGTCTCTGAGGATGGGTTGGTGTTATTGGGTCTTCGTGCCCTTCGATACACGCAAAAAGGATGTGAACCCTGCCTTGCGGTTTAGGGTTTAGGGTTTGGGGTTGAGGGGGCCCTAAACCCTAAACCCTAAGGTTTAGGGTTTAGGGGTGTTATCGTGGACAAAGCTCATCGAGAAGTCGGTGTTGTAGAACGATCGCGAGCAGCAGTTCATAGTCTGTGTTGGGTAAGATTTCAGAACGAAATTTTCATAGCAGCCTCTGAAGCCTTGTTTTCCGGGAGGCCATCTTATGTTTCGATCGGCGTGCGATACTTGAAAGAGCTTCTCGATCAGTTTATAGGGTTTATAGGGTTTATAGGGTTTATAGGGTTTATAGGGTTTATAGGGTTTATTGGGTTTATTGGGTTTATTGGGTTTATAGGGTTTATAGGGTTTATAGGGTTTATAGGGTTTATAGGGTTTATAGGGTTTAGGGTTTCCATGCTTGCGGCGCACTGCATGACAGGTCTCAGGCGCGATGGCTGTGTCCACATTGGGGTCTCAATGATCGGGCATAGGTATCGGTTCCAACTTCGTCGCCTTCGGAGAGCTTCATCTTCATAAGACGTTGCTTTATCCTCATCGTTCCTCGTGGCGCATTCGCCTTAAACTAGCCACACCAACCCTAAACCCTAAACCCTAAACCCTAATTAAACCCTAAACCCAAAGGCTTCGGCATGGGTCAGAACCCAAGACTGAGGTCTACGCCTACCACGAGGGAAATCCCCACTTACTCCTAGGGCTTAGAGATGCCGATGGGCAGGCGCGAATGGGAAGCGCAACAACCCTAAACCCTACACCCTACACCCTACACCCTAAACCCTAAACCCTAAACTGCTGCTTGTTGGGTTTGGGGATACGTGGGGTTTAGGGTTTAGGGTCAGAAGGGCCTCGAGGCTTGACTTGGAATCTTTTTTGGAGTTCCATGTGCCCAAATATCTATGTGTTGGGAGATTCTAGTAGCGGGTACTAGAATCCCTACGAAGGACTGTTAGTATAAGGGGGAACATCTCAATGTATGTGATCAGTTCTCTCAAGTATAGGGTTCCTCTTTTGGGTAGCCGAAATGAGAGGGGCCGCCTTATCCCGAAGAACCCGGCAGGGCCCATAGTTTGGAGAAGTGACCACGAAAGCCTGTTGAACACCTGCGCCCCTTTCCCATCAAGTAACAGTCTGGGTTAAAAAACAGAAGGGTTTAGGGTCTAGGGTCTCAGCTTGCTTGGAGGCTCTTTCTTCTCAGTGGGAAAAAGTTGGTTTTGGTCAGTCTTATATTAATCTCAGCAATAGCATTCCTATTCCTATTAATGTCAAAAGGTTCCTAACCATCTTGATTGGACTTCTTTTCAATTTACTTAAATTCTTATGAGCTTTCAGAGGGTTCCAGGGCGCTGGGCTTTTCCTGCATATTGAGCCCAGCCCGCCTTTGCATAAAGCCCTAAACCCTAAACCCTAAGCCCTAAACCCTAAACCCTAAACCCTAAACCCTAAACCCCATGCCAGGCCTGTGGCATTGACTTCGGGGTCGAGACCATGCCGAGTCTTGGCTGAAGCAAGCTGGCGCTCCCTCACCTTGCGGACCAGAACAACCATAAGATTGAGATAGGGTTTAGGGTTGAGGGTTGAGGATTTGGGTTTTGTGGCTTTGGGGCTTTGGGGCCTTGGGTCTGTTTATAGGGTTTCGGGTGTTGGGGTGTATTCGGGTAGTGCGGGACAGAACAACTAGGACCCAGAGGAGGCCCTTGTTCCCATGTCTGCATGGCTTAGCTTCCCCTGCAGGCCCCTTTAGACTAAAAGGGTGCCCGTGTTATTCCTAGATTACTCTCGGGTCGCGTCAAAATATACCTACTGTATGCTACTTAGCAATCCCCCGTTCAAAGCCCATTTGGTTGCCGCCCCTGTTTTGGTCTTTATGACAAGGGTCCCGTACTGTAGGACCCAAAAAGTGACCCTAATTTGGAGAACCACCCATATAGACCATGGACTGGGCTAGCCTGCATTGCATTGGGTCCGCAAGATATGCCCTTGAGCCTCAGAAGCTCCACTGCCGCTCCAGCCCACGGTTGGGCGAGGGGTGGTGTTGCCCCTAAACCCTAAACCCTAAACCCTAAACCCTAAACCCTAAACCCTAAACCTGTAGGGTCGCTTGGAGGGATCCTTTCCTCAAGCGGTTCCGCGAGTTGTATACACCCCAGGTCCCCAGGTGCTGAAGCTGCACTTTGAATTCGGTTTGGGGTTTAGGTTGGGGTTTAGGCTTCAAACCAACAAAGGGCGCCCTTTTCATTCCTAGCTTGGGTCTAGCTAAACCCTGATGCCGAGGTATCTTTTCTTCTGCCCAGCCAGCCTGGCTGCACTAGGCTTTGAAGGCTTCAGGTGCTAGAGTGCATGAAGCGTCCTCTCCGACCCTAAACTCCCTGGCGGGAGGGGGTGCTCACATGTGCAGGAAAGGGGTAAGAGTTGGTTGGTTGGCGGACTCTCGTCGCATGTTTTTTTGTTTTTCAGGTTTCGGTGGCTTAGGCTATTGGTTTCCTTTTGGCCAGCTTTAGCGGAACGAACTGTAGAAGTCTGTGTGCCTAGTGCGAGGTGCCGCAGTTTTTCTTACGCTGAGGGTCCATTTGTAGTACTATGGAATTAGGTACCCCAAAACCCTATTTAGTATGGTTTTTGGGTCTCTAAGTCCATAATAGTAATACAAATGGACCCTCTGGGTTAGAACCTGAACCACCTCTTCCGGTTGGTGTCTTTCTTGGGGTGTGGAGCCGAGAGCACCATGGACCATTGACTTGGTCCTCAGGCCCAGAGAAAGCTCGCTCACTTGTGAGAAGAGTTTAGGGTTTAGGGTAAACCCTACATGTGCCCAGGATGCTAAAGGCAAGTTCTCTCTCAACGCGGGCCATTGTGTGGACGCCTGCCCCGAGACTACTGTCGCGACGTCGTCTCGTGGCTAAAAGCCCGTCACTGGGTTCAGTAGTTCAAAAAATGTTTACGGTTTAGGCATTTCCCAAATAGGCCCCCCAATTCACGGCTCCTTGAAGAAGGGCACCCTTATGTTCAAGCCTCAGGCTTTGGGTTTAAGACAGGCTGTTGATCCTGTGGACCGAATGGACCCATTCTACTGGATCCTTTTTGTCTTGCTCTTTTTTCATTTTTTCTTCGTCGTTTTTCTGTTTTTTCTATTTTCCGTTTCATTATTAGTTCTCCCATTACTTCATAGAAACCATCCACTTTTGCAGATTTACCGTTTTCATCTGAATCCAATAAACAAATATACAATACACTAATCTAAACCAATCTATTCTATATTGAACTATATTGGTTATTTATTTACTAACATTGGGATCATGTGTCCTACGTATCTGCAATCCCTATGAAGGTGGGGGCCTCAACGCCATTTAGGGTTCATTTGGTTTGCAAGGATGAGTAGCGGCTCCGGGCACATGTCATTTATATCGGCAGTTTCGATCATGAGCATCGCGAACATCAAGCTTGTTGCACGATTGGTCTACAGAGCACCTGTATGCCACCGAATGTGAATGGCTTGTGCTGACGATGCCTCACACTTTGACATCGCACGTTTTTTGCTGTTTCACAGGTGGTGCGGGTGAAGTGACAAGAGACCCTAAAAACCCATTCAGAGCCCGATCGGAGGCCTTGTGGGGGGATGGGTCTCAATTCGCGTCCTTTTCTGACGCAATCCGTGTCTCCATAGAGGTGGGCCTTGTATATAGTGGGTTACGAACTCTCTAGTTCAATCAAGTGCGCCTGCGATGCTGCGAAATTTAGGGGGGATCCGGGTTGATTTCTTCTTGGTCGGGGAAGTATGCTGACGTGTTTTGCATGCGTGGAGCTGAAGTCCAAAAGCGTCGTAGTGGTGTCTGCAATGGCCCCAAAACCTGGCTTCACATGCAAAGCGAGCTCTATGTTCGCCTTGGCAAATTTGCACACTTTTGCATGGTTGGGTCAATTCGCTTGTTTGAATCTGTATTTGTGTTATCCGCTGGGTACGGTTTTGTCTTTGCCTGTTCTTTGAAGGCCATCAATGTACCCAATCATTGGGATCATATACCCTATGCTACTTTCATCCCTGTGAGTCTATGGACCATTTACCGTTTCAGGGTTCAATGGGTCCTCATCTTTATGGATTGGGCACTCCCTCGCGGATAGATCTTGCTGGTCCTCGTTGCAGTTGCAATCAACATTCGTGCAGTGTGGTTCACACGGCTATGCGAGAGTGAAAGCCCCTAGAAGCCCTGATTCCTAAATCCCCAAATCCCGAAAAAACCATATCCGTGAACCCCTAAACCCTAGCCCTAAACCCTAGCCCTAAACCCTAGCCCTAAACCCTAGCCCTAAACCCTACTAAGCCCTAAACCAGGTATTGCGGAAAGAGCTACGCCTCGCTGCCCTCCGAGACCGACGACGCCTGGCGGCACGTAGGACCGTTCAACAATGCTTTGGAGTTAGAAGGTTTAAGGTGTAGGGTTTAGGGTTTAGGGTTTAGGGTTTAGGGTTTAGGGTTTAGGGCTAGGCGGGGCCATAGCAGACCCACGCTTTTTCGGCAGTTTAGCTCTGTTGCCCTCACAATCCCCTGTAAATACCGATGTTTCCTGGGTTTCGCCCATCACCTCATTCCCGCAATGTTTATCTAAAATTATCCTGCAATTTTTTGGGCATCCGTAGACTACACTGGCATTTGTGATTTTTTTTGCACGAGTTCGCACTTTCGACGTGTCCTAAACTAAGCCCTGTCTTGCTTGCATCCGCTTCTTCCCAGCCCTGGGTCTAAATGACACGTTTGCTTCACCATAGTTAGAAGAGAGCATCCATGGCCCAACCATGATGACGTCCATAGTCTAATCCGTTCTGGGAAGAGAGCATCCATGGCCCAAGCATGATGACGTCCATGGTCTACATGTTTTCTGCACTGCCATGGCCCAACCATGATGACGTCCATGGTCTACTCCGTTCTGGGAAGAGAGCACACAGGTCCAAGCATGATGTCTTCAATGGTCTATTCTGCTCTGATGAGAAGAGAGCATCCATGGCCCAAGCATGATGACGTCCATGGTCTACATCGTCTAATCCGTTCCGAGAAGGTTAAACCTTCTTCTGGGCAGAAATGGCTGGAAGTTCTTGATTTCTCAACACTAAAGGCTGTGACCTAACTCAGGTTTGCTGATGGGGCCACAGTTTTGCGCGGGTCTGTTGTGGACCCGCCAGGGCTTAGGGTGTAGGGTATATAGGGTTTACTGAAGATGAATCATCTGAAAATTCTTTGTTTTCGTAGAAATGGTCCATATTTATTTCATTTTTGGTGGTTTTTGTTTCTTGTTTTAGTAGTTGCTTTTTCAAAACACCAAAAGATGAAGTTTCTTTACTGATGTTGTTATGATCAATATTAATGTATTTTCGATGTCTACACAGGACTCAAGGTCATACTTTCACAAAGAAAGGGAGGGGGGGGAGGGTGTAGGGGTCCAATATTCGCTTATTCAGGGTGATTAAGTGCATGTTCAGGCATATTAAGATAGTCGCGATAATCATCAGAAAAAACCTGAAGCACAAGATGAAGAATAATTGCTACTTAGATGATAATTTAGAACATATATGGTGGTGATGAGCATTTATGTTTTCTGGGTTCTGCTTTCCCCAAAAAGTCATTCCTTTGTGGCGAAGCCTCTCCCCCCAAGGTTTAAGGCCTCACATAGAGTTTGGGGCTTAGGTTTTTTAGCAGGCTGAAGGCCCCCCCCCCCGGGGGGGGGGGGCTCGATCTGCGACCAAACATGCTCTCATTCTTCCTTCACCACCACTCAATCAGACACTCTCGCCTTCTCATGTGTAGGACACATATACATACATGCATACATACATACATACATACATACACAGAAATGTATGAATATAAAATACAGAAATATATGAAATCTATATTTTATATTCATATATATATATGTATATATTTATTTATTTGCATATTCATTCATTCATTTATTTATTCTGTCTTTTTTGGGATGTTTCCCTTATCTACGAACAATCCTTAATCAGGATTATAGCACCCGCGAATGTTACATCAGTTCCCCCTCCCCAAAAACCCAGGGAGTAAAACCAGGAACAGTTGGATGTAAGAGGTCCTGGGGTTTAGGGTTTAGGGTTTAAGGTTTAGGGTTTAGGGTTTAGGGCTATAGGGTTTAGGGTTTAGGGTTTAGGGTTTAGGGTTTAGGGTTTAGGGTTTAGGGTTTAGGGTTTAGGGTGGGAATGCTCAAGTGTCTTCGGTTCGCAGTCAAGGGGTTGTATTCGCAAGGGGTGCTCAACGATGTCAAGAGTTTCGGCCTAAACCCTAAACCCTAAACCCTAAACCCTAAACCCTCACAAAACTTTTAGCCTCTGAAGACTTCAGACCAGGGTTGTTCGTTTGATGGTGGCCAGACACTAAACCCTCAAACCCTAAACTCCAAACCCTGACCCCTAAACCCTAAACCCTCCATAAACCCCAAACCCTCAAACCCCCAAACCCTCAAACCCTAAACCCCAAACCCTCAGCCGCAAACCCTAAAGCCATTAGACCCCAAACCCTACAAACCCCAAACCCTAAACCTAGGCAAAAACCCTCAAACCCCAAAACCCCCAACCCTATAAACCCCAAACCCCAAACCCTACAAACCCCAAACCCTAAACCTAGGCAAAAACCCTCAAACCCCAAAACCCCCAACCCCATAAACCCCAAACCCTGTAAACCCCAAACCCCAAACCCTGTAAACCCCAAACCCCAAACCTAGGCAAAAACTGCCCCGCATCCCTAGGTTTGCCTACCTTCGGGACTTTCCGCAGACCTCCTGCCTGCCATGGAGGCGTCAGGGCTGAGTGAGGTGCCCTGGCAGAAAGGACCTCCGCTTTTTTTGGGTTTTTTTTTGGTAGCCCTAAACCCTAAACCCTAAACCCTAAACCCAGAGGGAGGGGGGGAAGGGGGGGATCCGATCCCATTTTCGTGATGTAAGCTGCGCTCATAGTGAAGCTTCATTAACGAAAAGGGTGTTACTGAGCTGCAGACCTGATCAGAAAACTCAGATTCATGCACAAAAAGTATTCTCTAATCTAAGGCATGTCTCATCTGGGACCAAATGAACCCACACAAGCTTGGGATCATCCTGTCCGGCCAACTGGGTATACCCAGGGGTTTAGGATTTAGGGTTTAGGGTTTAGGGTTTAGTGCCCCCAAATATCAGGAGCCCACTTGTTGTTCTGATGGTCATAGGCTCCATGGCTGTAAACCCTAAACCCTAATGTACGAAAGCGGCGTCGCCAGGCACTTGCAGTGTCCCACCGCTATACCAACCTCTACCGTGCGTGGCCTCTACTTCTAATTGCTGCGCCCTTGCCACTCCTTTGCATTGGTTGATGTGGTGCTGTCCTACAAGGGAGTGTGGCCAAGGTTGGACATAATTACATGGATGTCTCGATGACAAGAACCCCTATCTTCCTTTGGAGTTGTGTGCTTGCCTTCTTCAAAATCCGGGGGGAGGGGATTCTGCAACGGCTCCTTCTGGTACTTCTGAGCTTCGTTTTAAGTTAACAGTACATAAGACTACCTGAACCCTAGACGACTGGGAGCCCACCACCTTGTTGGCCTTGGCCAATTTTTTCCGAGCCGTGTGCAAAAGCTTCAGCGGGACTGACCTTGTTTTATGCGAATCCTTCTGTGTTACCTACCCAAAGGCTCCAATGTAGTTCCTGTTTGGGTTAGTTATAGTGGATTCTAGTATACTACCCCAAAAAGGTACTACATAGGAGCCTTTGGGTAGAGGACGCTTTGCTGGTGCTTGATAGGTCCGAGCTCTTCTTCAGGAACTTCTCCATGTGGTTAAGACCTGCATTCGGTTCCTACGCTTTTGACAAGCCTTATAGTCGTGGTTCACCCCTAGACGCTGCCCTGCGTGCCCATGTGAGCATCGGAGTGCAAGCCCTTACTAAACCCTGAACAATTGACCTGTCTAAAGCGCTGTGGATTGTTGCTTCGCTTATCTGCCCCAAAGAGTATCGTTGCAACCGTTGCTGCGAGCAATTCTAGGCCTGATGATCATCGCTCAGTCTTGGGTGTGCAGGCTTCGTCTAGGACCCAGAGTAGGCCCCTTATTCCCTTTCTTTGGGGTATATAGGGTTCCCTTATAAAGCACCTTTTTAACCAGAAAAGGTCGCCTTTTCGCGTTCCCAGGTTCCTCTTGGTTCATCCTAAACCCTAAACCCTAAACCCTAAACCCTCAACCCTAAACCCTAAACCCTAAACCTCTGGTTTGCTCCCCAAAAAACACGGCGGGGCATCCGGTGCCCGAAAGCGCTTGGCAGGCTGAGTATGGCCATTGGCTTCGCCTACTTGAGGTGTGGGGGCCAAAAATGAACCCTAAAGTTGGCGAGTTTAGGGTTTAGGGTTTAGGGTTGAGGGATTAGGGTTTAGGGTTTAGGGTTCATATAACCAAAACACAAACCTTCAAGTTAGGACCCCATACCCCTACCACAGCATTGATCCCTATAACAGGTTATTATGAACCCTAAACCTTTGGGACCCCCCAAGCCCTAACCACTAAACCCTATACTACTCGAATCCCTACGGGATATGGGCCATAAGTAAGGTCTAACAGGGCTGAGGTGGCAAACTTCTTCGGGAAATGACCTCCACGCCATGCGCAAGCTCACCGCCTAAACCCGAAACAAAAAACGCAACCCGAAACCCTAAACCGACCCCTAAACAAAAAAAACAACATCTTTGGATTTTAACTTCTTGGGTTTTGTAGAAGTTACAATAAGGAGCCTAAAAGAAAAACTTTTAGGAGGAGTGCAGAAGTCAGCCAAGAAAAGACGGGTGTTTCTGGAGCTCATGAGCTGAGATGTGGTCATGTTGATGGCAGACCTTGCTTCCATGACGCCGGTAGAGTTAGGGCTTAGGGTTTAGGGTTGTACTCTTATGCCTAAAACCCCAAACCAAGTCGAGCGCTGGACCTACGAGCTCGAAGCCTTGCCTGCCTTGCACCAGAGTGAGAGTCGGAACACTAAACCCTGAAGCCTCTGCTGGCATGTCCCAGTTGCTCGCCCCTGTAGAGCCTGGAGAGTTGTACCCGCAACCCCGAGACCCTAAACCCGAAACTGCCCTAAACCCTAAACCCCAGACTTTGCCTCCAGGTTTCTGAAGGTCGAAGCTCAGGTGCCTTTTGGACGCAACTTCAGCCTAAGGTGCAGAAGTATTTCAGTCACATTCAGAGAGTCTGAGTAGTGACCTTTAACTTTTTTACGGCATCAGAATCTCCATATAATCCCAAAGGTTAACCTTTAGTTCCCCTGGGATACTGGACAATGAAGTCTCTCCATATTTAGTATGGCTCTGGATAGGCGTCCCCTGATCTTGCTTTGAAGTTTTACTGTGTATGCGGTCTGTTAACCGCCTTTCAGGTGCTTCGTCAATTTTTCAAAGATTCGTACCCACATTAAAAGGACTTAACGTAACAGTGAGACCCTTGCACACCTACTAGTAGGTTGCCTGTGCACCTAGACGACTCCCGCAGCTGGCTTGAGCTAAGGGTGTTTTGGGTTAGCTTCGTCGTGGTTATCGCTTCCCTGACCGTCGCTGGCGTGTACTACTTGCAAGAGTACGACAGGACTGCTGGGCAGCGCATTCTCAGAGCCAGCGCGCCTTTGTTTGACATTTGTCGGCCTCACACGATTCGCCCTACATCCTGAAGCCATTTTTGGTGGTTCAGGGCTGCAAATCGGGCTATTTGCACGCTGGATCTTAGACAACAGTCATCAAGGATGCGTTTCCAGGTGGCTGGGTGGAATCTCTGGATTCGCCAGAATGAAACCCATTTTAGATTTGCGGCCAAAGTTCTGTGGGATGAAGTTGCTTCGGCTGTAACTGTAACCCGACCGACGGCTTTCATCAAGACAGGCACGCTGCCGTAAGTTCTGCAGACAGGAGTGATTCCCCAAACGCTGTCTCACCACGGGGACAGCGGCATTCTTACCGAATCAGGGCATACACCAGAAGCATATAGGGAATACAGGGGCCCTTATGATGACATAACGTGTGCATTGGGCTCTCCATGGCTTCCTGATTTCGGGGAGTCGGGGTCGCTGTGTATGTTGCGAGGAGACGCAACAATCAAGATCCCGAGGATGACGAGGCAACTGGGCACACCCCCTGAACAACAAAACCCCAAACCCTAAACCCTGAACCCTAAACCCCAAACCCTAAGCCCTAAACCCCTAAACCTTGAACCCTGAACCCTACCCCCCTCCCCCCCAAGAAGAACACATTCAAACTACGACGAATGTCGCTGCGTCCTCCTGAACGCGACGAGCATCAGGTGGTGAAGCCACAAGTGCTTTGCCCCCATGCCCTTGAACCCTAAGCCCTCATAGATACTGGAGACATCTGAGACCCCCAAAAGGTTGCCCCAAAAAGGCCTCTTCCCCAAAAAGGACACTTCCTTCAAAACAGGAGATCTATGGGCTTGCGGGACCTGTCTGGCATTCCGGGTTGGAAGAAACGTGGAGTTAGCCTTTCATTTGGGCCCCGCGAAAGAACCCTAGGCCGGTCTGCAGGGCGGGTGGCCAAACGTAGTCACCCCAAATGCTTACACCCCATACTTTAGACCCCACATGCTATGCCACCCCCCCCCCCTCTCCCAGCCTTCCTTGTGAAACAGGCATCACAAGCCAGAACACCCTTCCTACTATTGAACCCTAACACCCCAAAAACGCCCTAAACCTTAAACCCTGAACCCGAAACCCTGAACACTCAACCCCAAACCCTAAACCCTAAGCCCCAAACCCCAAACCCCAAACCCTAAACCCTAAACCCTAAACCCTAAACCCTAAACCCAAACCCTAAACCCTAAACCCTAAACCCTTTCTTTTCAGCCCTTTCTCCGGAGTGGCGATTTTGCCGGCTGAGGCTGCAACTGGCGACCTCTGGCTTCTCGGGAGAGCACTAGTACGACCATTAGAAGCGCTTGGGGCTGGTAGGGTTTAGGGTTTAGGGTTTAGGGTTTAGGGTTTAGGGTTTAGGGTTTAGGGTTTAGGGTTTAGGGTTTAGGGTTTAGGGTTTAGGGTTTAGGGGGCTTACAGAGCTTTAGGATGTTGTAGGCTTCGGGAACCCTGTAGTTGCAAGGACTACTCCCAAAACGTCTAAGTATCTATGTGGGCACACAGGGGTTGAGCTTATCCGTACCAAACCCTGCAAGGCTCGAAAGCCTCCAAGCCCACGAGGGGGTTTAGGGTTTTCAAGGGTTCAGTGTTTAGGGTTTAGGGTTCATTTGGTGCAGAGCCTGGGTTCGAAGAAAGAATTAGGGTTTAGGGTTTAGGGTTTAGGGTTTAGGGTTTAGGGTTTAGGGTTTAGGGTTTAGGGTTTAGGGTTTAGGGTCCCCCTAAAATCCCGAACAAAGGTACGGCGTTGTAGCCTCCTCGCTGGCCTTGATCGCCATCTTCGGCGCGTGCCTGACACTTGGCTTGGGCAACTCCAGCTCTGGGGCTCGGAGTGCTTTTAGGGTTTAGGGTTTAGGGTTTAGGGTTTAGGGTTTAGGGTTTAGGGTTTAGGGTTTAGGGTTTAGGGTTTAGGTTGACATCAAGAGTCGGGTTCGAAAGGGCTACGTGTACTGTGTATATATATATATATCACACGTACACATACCCATACTCATTTTCCTACACATACACATGCACATACATACACGAGCGATGCTGGGGGTTTGGATGGCACCCTAAACCCTCAGCCCTAATCCCTCAAAGCTGCTCAGAGGAGCGCAGCTCCTCGCAATATGTCGTTTAGGGTTTAGGGTTTAGGGTTTGGGGTTTAGGGTTTAGGGTTTAGGGTCCAAGACACGGCAAGCACCAAGAATTCCACACAGATCTCTTGCTTAGTCCGACAAAGCAGAGGTACTTGGACCCCCAGAGCTCCCCAAACCATAAACCCTGCTCCCGAACAAGCACCTACCTAAACCCTAAATCCAAAAACCTAAGAGTAGAAGTACCTGAGGCCCTGAATGGCCCTAAATCCTCCAACCTGAAAATAGAAGTACCTGAACCCTCAACCCTGAGCCCTAAACCCTAAATGGCCCCAATTCTTACACAACCTGAAAGCAGACGTACCTGGTGTCTTTCCTAGGTGGGATAAGGGGGACCCTTAAAAGGGAACCCCTTCTTAACCCTCTTCTGGCTTTCTTAACAAGGGACCTTATTCAGAGGGTCGATATCCCCAAGGGTCCCCCTCATCCTATCCCCTTTGAGTGGTGGGGGGCCAAGGAGTCGAGACAGCAACTTGCCTGACTTCGTGGGGAGCTATGAGACCAGAGACCTTCGGGGATTTGGAAATGCTTATGGTCCAAGTGGGTTTAGGGTTTAGGGTTCAAAAGGACTTAGGGTTAGGGCTTCGGGTCTAGGTTATGGGCCCTGTAGATAGAGGAGGGCGTAGCTTGTACCAGCATGGTAAGCAAAGTCGTTGCACGCGACATCTTTCGAAAACCCAGCCGAGCGCAGGCATCCGCATCAGCTTCCCCTACCTCGAAGCTGCCGGCGAGTGTCTGGCAGACCTGCCGACCCTTCTCATTCAGCCAGTGATCGAAACCCTCGAGAAGGCTGCACACCAAACCCTATCCCCTAAAACCTAAGCCCTGACCCTAAACCCTAACCCTAAACCCTAAACCCTAAACCCTAAACCCTAAACCCTAAACCCTAAACCCTAAACCCTAAGTTGGTGAGCTTTTGTGTTGCCTTGTGCTGAAGGTTCTGCTGTTGAACCTCTTTCTCTTTGCAGCGGCGTGCTTGATGAGCCTCAGACTCGAGTTGAACATCGTGCCTGTGCTTTGCTTCAGTCAAAGGGACTAAAGGAGGGACCCTTCTAACGGACCTTAGGGTTTAGGGTTTACGGTTTAGGGTTTAGGGTTTAGGGTTTAGGGTTAGGGGGTTAGGAAGGGGCTACTTAGGTGTTTCGGTCCTTATTAACCCCTTAATTCAGTTGCGGGGCTTGCGGGTTTCGGACCCTAGCCGGCGTAGGTGTATGCTACTGAACTCCATGGGGTGTGTAATGGCGCAGTGCCGGCATTTTCTCCAGTCTGCCATGGGCATCCCAAGCCTTATGAGACTGAGAAGAGGCCCAAATCGTTTAGGGTTTACGGTTTAGGGTTTAGGGTTTAGCTTAAGTTGCTGCCCGGACGGCCCAGGTGTGTCCCAGGTTTACGAAAATATGCAGGCCCCTAGCATAGACCCGCCAAATAGAAGGATTCCCTTATAATCAGGACCCCAATTAGGTACCCCTAGTTTCGGAAACCCTAAAGCCTAAACCCTAAATCCCAAACCTAAGCACCTAAGTGCCACGCCTGGCCTCCCAGGCGGTCTTCGTGGTCATCGTGCCCTCGCAGCAAGTTGTGCTGACTCTGTTTGGATCTAAACCCTAAACCCTAAACCCTAAACCCTAAACCCTAAACCCTAAACCCTAAACCCTAAACCCTAAACCCTAAACCCTAAACCCTAAACCCTAAACCCTAAACAAACAAAACCTAAACCCTAAACTGCTCCAAGCTAGGGCATGTCAGGCACAGACGAGCAGAAGGGAAGTCCCCGCGCAGAGGCGTTGCCAAATCATAACCCTCAGCCCTAAGCCCTAAACCCTGAGCCCCAAAGCCTAAACCCTAAACCCCATAAGCCCGAAACCCTGAACCCCAAACCTTGAGCCCCAAACCCTAAACCTTAAACCCTAAACCCTAAACCCTAAAATGCCCTTGAGGTCATCTTCTTCGTCGTGGTCTTCTTGTGGGTGGTGGAGGCGTGGCTACGGGGGTTAGTGTGTGGGGAGTTTGGGGTTTCGGGTTTAGGGCGTCTGGAAATAGGGCAGCTGGCAGATTCACATAGCCTGGCCTTTGAAGAGAAGCAAATGGACAGCCATGGTCCCTCTGTCTTTTGGGGGTTTCGCGGTTTCCACTTGACCCATGAGTAAGTAGGCTTCATACAGGACCAGATCGGCCCTTACCCTAAACCCTAAACCCTAAACACTAAATTTTGAAATGAATCTCTGGGCCGCAGGTCACTTCGGGGGGCATTGGGTAGATGCCCCTTACAAGCAAGCCCTGCCTGTACTCTCGCTTAGTTTGCTGGCTCTTCAGGGGGTTCTCTTAAAGGAGGTGGGATTTAGGCTTTAGGGTTGAGAGTTCGAAGTGCGAAGCCTGTTGCAAGGGGTTTCGGGTTTAGGGTTTAGGGCTTGCCCTCTGAGAAGCAGGTTTTTTGGGGTGATCGGGTCCACTAGTTACAGCCTCTCTCCAGGTCTAACTTCCCGCTGAGCTTTCGAAGAGTGTTGCATGCTCCTCATGGCCTTAAATCCCGACATCCGACGTGCCAGGGCGGCGGGTTTGGCAGGAGTGGCAGGAGTTGTCAGATAGCCTAATCAAACCCTTGAAATTCGCTGACTCCAGGTGTTTGGCTCAATGTCGCGATACGTGTTGGGCTCCATGACCGCATCGCGAGTGAGCCTGTGTGACAGCGCCCGCAAGTGACGCGACTTACGCCTACCCCTGGCCAACCTGAACCTTAAGAGAAGTCAGGCGGTAAGCCTGTGTTGAAAAAGAATAGTTCAGACAGCCCGTGATACAGCCTGATTAATCGTTAAATTGGGCGCAAGATAGATGCCAATAAGCCGACAGAGTGCGCGTGAGGTTCAAGGCACAAGCTTGGCGTTCAGGGATGTAGTCAGCAAGAGAATTCAGCACCCCCAAGAAAGGTGCGGCCACAGGGCCCCCCTCCCAGCCCATTGAGAATCCTCCCAGCAGCCCTTCGCCCGGCTACGCAAGGAGCCAACAAATAGCCAGAGGTACCCGACGTAGGCCCTACAAACCCCAAACCCGGTTATGCGTACTGCAAGGTAGTCCGGGATACAGCACAGACTTCTGGAATGCGGCATCTGAGGTTTCTTGACGGAGGAGTTTGTGTTCAGCCCTTATGACTCCCGAAACGACACGAAGCAGGCGACCGAAGCACCTGCTTCACTCTGTCTTCTACTCTTGGGCTCTTCGGGGTTCAGACTTTGGGGTTTAGGGTTGAGTTTGGGGTGTAAGGTTTAGGGGTTGAGGGTTTAGGGGTTTAGGGTTTAGGGTCGGTTTCGGGTTTAGGGTTTAGGGATATTTAGGGTTTAGGGTTTAGGGAACCAGGTTCAGGTTTTAAGGGAAAATGACGGAGTCAGTTTGTCACTTTCGGCCTGCGATGCTCGGGGAGGTGCCTCCGCACGTGACGGCCGAGGCATACAAGTCTGCACTCTTGCTCCTCTACTGCACAAAGGGTTTAGGGTTTAGTTTAGGGTTTAGGGTTTAGGGTTTAGGGTTTAGGGTTGAGGGTTTAGGGTTTAGGGTTTAGGGTTTAGGGTTAAGGCAAAAGGGTTTAGGGAACCATGTCACGAAGGTCACTTCGAGACCCCCTAACTAAGCCTACTCTTCACCCTAAACCCTACACCCTGAACCCAGAACCCTAAACCCTGAACCCTAAACCCTAAATCCTAACCCTAAACCCTGAACCCTAAAACCTAAACCCTGCACCTTGCCTGCTGCGTGTGAGAGTGCCAAAGTCGAGATTCCGAAGCCCTCCTTGTCCCTGCATCGGCTCCAAGGTATCACTTTGGCTCCATTTGCTACGGTTCCTTTGCGAACGCCGGGTGCCTAGCCACCCCCAGCAGGGAGCTCAATACCCCTAAGCCCTAAACCCTAAACTACACCCTTTAAAGTAAACAAGGGGGGTGAAGATCATAAGAACCCTTCTTGCGCGCCTTATGTTGAGTAGCCTTCCTATCAACTTAGGGCGGATTGCTTCATTGTTTAGGGTTAGAGTTCAGTAAACCCTAAACCCTAGACGCTAGACCCTAGACCCTAAACCCTAAACCCTAAATCCTAAATCCTAAACCCTAAACCCTAAACCCTATACCCTAAACCCTAAACCCTAAACCCTAAACCCTAAACCCTAAACCCTAAACCCTACCCCCGTAAACGCTTGCGACACGGGTGGGACCAAAAAACCCAAACCCTAAACCCTAAACCCTGTGCAGTCGCGCTCAGTTGCTCAGACTCAGAGACCGCGCCGAGTAAACCCTAAACCCTAAACCCTAAACCCTAAGCCCTAAACCCTAAACCCTTTTGCGATACCTGGGGACCTTGGTGGCCTTTTGTTCCTACCGAAGCGCACGCGTCGACGCTCGAGGTAGTGCTGAAGCCGTTGCGGGGCCTTCTGCGTGGCCCAGCTGCAAGGGCTTTGGCTTCGGGCGTTAGGGTTGGGTTTAGGGTTTAGGGCTTAGGGCTTAGGGTTTAGGGTTTAGGGTTTAGGGTTTAGGGTAAGGAGATTACAGTGTTACAGTCCAGTTGCAAAAGGGCTTAGGGTTTAGGAGGTTCAGGGTTCAGGTTGTGGGGCTTCTCGGCCTTCGGATTCCCAGTGATGCTTTTGCCTCTTGTCCCAGCTGATCTGGGCCCTGGCTCCACTTTGCGGACAAGCCCCCTCAACCCTCGCAATATAGGGTCGGAATAATTACTAGTAATACTCCCTTGTAGTCCCTTTATCATTATACTACAATAACCCCAGCAACACCCTGTTCTAATTATTAAGGCCCCTAGAGTCGTCGAATCTTCTCCTACACAAATCGAGAAGTGTTCCAAGGAGGGAAGAAATAAAAGGGAGCCCAAGCCTCGGTGGGCGTCCAGGTCTCTAAATTAGGGGGTGCGTACTAACTTTCAATATAGGACCTAAAAAGGGCCCTAATTTCGAGAGGGTTTAGGGTTTAGGGTTTAGGGTTAGGATACCTATGCTGGTACTCGCTCATGTCCCACGAAGGTATCATCACGATTCCAGCTCGCTTTGGCTGCTACCTGGATGCTTGCGCGAGCATACATGCCCCTCGCCTCATCTATTGGGGTGTAAGCAGTGTAAATGTTGCTGAGTATATATGGGGTGTGTGCTTTCGATCGGAGATGCTAGCAATAGAACACCCCTACTTCGAACCCAAGGCCTGAACCCTAAACCAACATCAAGTGCAAGGTTTGTCAAGAACTTCAGGAACTTCTCACGCCTATAATCCGAAAACCCCCTAAAGAATCCCTTATAACAAAACAGCGAAACCCTGAACCCCGAAAACCCTCGACCCTGAACCAAGAACCATCTGAAAGACCTAAACCCTAAACCCTAAACCCTAAACCCTAAACCCCAGAAGCTCTTGAGGCCCTTCAGGGCCGACTGGCAGCCTATAGCGACCCAGAAAGCACCTGGCATCGGGTTTGAAGCTAAGGGCAAAATACCCCAAACCCACAGGGTTCAGGGTTTAGGGTTTAGGGTTTAGGGTTTAGGGTTTAGGGTTTCAGGTTTCAGGGTTGAGGGTTGAGGAAGCGCTGCTTGAAGGTTCGTGGATACTTGGTATGGGTATAAGCGCCCTAGATAGGGTTATAATCACAGCTGCCATAGTTTCCCTACCCATGAACCTCCAAGGGGGGGGGGGGGGGGGGGGAATCTAGACAGCCTATGCCCCATGATACCTCGTTCGGTAAACAGCACAGGAGCCTGCACCACCCGTAAACCCTAAACCCTAAACCGCACTCACTCCCTGGTCAGTAGCCAAATTTCTGGCGAGCAGGTTCGAAGATGCTGCCAAGCATTCTTCCGCAAATCGGTCTAGCGGCGCAGAATCCGAACACAGGGCTTCTCTACTGATCTTTGACATGAAACACACATGCATTGGGCCACTCACGCGACCTCCCATTGCCCCTTGAGATGCGCCTGACTTCCGCCTGAAGGTGATGCTGCTTACTTAGCCATGGCTTTAGATGGCCACAACTATCTCGAAGCCACCCAGGCGCTTGGATTCCGGCTTGAAAGTGCTGAGGTTTGCCTCCAAAAAAGGCATGTCCCGCCCCGGGCAAGGGAAAGTTGATCTGCAAGCTGCATGTGTGCTTCAACCCGAGGAACTTGGTAGCCCAGTGGGGTACCCTTTACCCCTTTTTTTTTTCGGGGGGGGGGGGGGGGTTATGGTGTTCCCCTGTAGAATGACCAACCCAGAAACCCCAAAAAGGGTGCCCTTACTATAATATGGTTGCTGGGGTAGCTAGGAAAAGAGTGGGATGCTTTAGAGTTTTTTTACAAAAATGCGACGAGCGACGAGAGGTCGGAGAATAGGGTCTCCTCAGCACAATACCTTTCAGTAGTAGTAGTAGTAGTAGTAGTAGTAGTAGTAGTAGTAGTAGTAGTAAGCACGCAACCTTTAACCTTGTTTGGGTTCTTATAGTATATGATTCCCTTGATAATCCCAAAAGTTAGCCTTTAGTCCCCCTAGGGTGCTGGACCACGAAGACGCCGCCAGGATTCCCTGCAGATCATGGGAACCGATGGGCGTCGCGGCCGTGAGGGTCAACCAGAAAATACATGCAAATCATGTAATACAGTAGAATTACATAGATTTGCTTGCAGCCATCTGAAAAAACATATATACATATATATATATGTATAAAGAATCTACACGCACATACATGACGCAACATCATCTATACATATACACATGCACATTGAAGCTTTTTAGCTTTGAGTCTCTCATACCATGACACATTGTTTGGGCTACAAAGGGTTTAGGGTTTAGGGTTTAGGGTTTAGGGCCAGCACATCAGAAGCCCCACTGATTCAGTTGAGACAGGAAGCATTTCGGCCCCGAGTCTCCAGGGTCGACTTCGTTGCGTAATGTTGCCCGGAGTGGGGATGTGGGGTTTCGGGTTTAGGGTTTAGGGTTTAGGGTTTAGGAGTCAGGGGCCATATTACGTGAGTTCTTCCTAAAGCCTAAACACCTGAGGCAGCAGGAGGCAGCTTGGCTCGATGGCACATTGCTGGAGGCGGGGTGTTCGGGGTGCACTTGGGAGAGGGTTAAGGGTTTAGGGTGGGTTTAGGGTTTAGGGTTCCATGGGTCGCTGTCGTCATTCGTGCTGATGCCCTGAACCCTAAACATTCAAACGAGCCGAACAACTCGAAGACAGGCTTTCTGAGTGGGCTGGTTGAAGGGCTCGATGTTCCACGTGCTTGCCATTTTAGAGTTCTCGGTGAGCCCCACATTTGAACCGTCTTTGTTGTTCCCTCGACTTGTCCCTGCAGTGTGACGACAGTCAGCTAGGCAGGTGGCACCAAACAAGCAAAGAAACAAAACCATTCCAAACCCTAACCCCCCACAAACACGAGAGGGATCGATGAGGGAAGCAAAGCCCGGCTCTTCGTTGGACGTGGGATTTCCTCTGCGTCGAGGTGTGCACGTGATGAGTTTTTAAGCCCGGCTGTTCTCGCTACAGTGAACCGTTGCAGTTTGTAAGGAACTGCAGAAGCCCTAGATAAGTATATGGACACGATCTACTTTGGCGTCTAAAGCCTAGATAGTCCCCTCGGGAAATAATATGCTTATCAGGTTCTGGGGAAGAGCTGAGCAACAGTCCGTGGCCTTTTCGTTGCGCACATTGGGCTATGACCGCAGACAGAAGCGAACAAAAGCGAAGTCATGAGTGACTCTTGGGGTTAGATGCCCTCAAGCCTAAACCGCAAACCTGTGTGGACTCGCCCCAGCTGTGCAGGAGGGGAAAATCCTAAACCCTAAACCCTAAAACAACCCTAAGACAGCCCTAGAACTCAAGCTGATAGGTGCAACTCTTGGGCGCGGTAGCATCGTCCTCGCTGGTCGCAGCCACCGTGCGAGTCATGGCGAGGCGTGTTTGGGGTTTCAGCCCACCCTATACTTGGAGGTTCATGGTACTTATTAACCAAATTATGACTGTTATTATCATCATATTAGGGCACCTAAGGGGCTTATTAGTGGGTTAAAAGTACAGTTATAGTTGGATAATAAGTACCATGACCCTCCAAGCCCACTTGAGCTGGGGGTTAAGGTTCAAAGGTTGGCAGGAGTCCCAGAAAGCTTGTCCCTAAACCCTAAACCCTAAACCCTAAACCCTAAACCCTAAACCCTAAACCCTAAACCCTAAACCCTAAACCCTAAACCCTAAACCCTAAACCCTAACCCTATAGACCCTAGACCCTAGACCCTAGACCCTAGACCCTTAACCCTTAACCCTTAACCCTTAACCCTTAACCCTTAACCCTTAACCCTTAACCCTTAACCCTTGACCCTTGACCTTTAACCCTTAACCCTTAACCCTTAACCCTTAACCCTTAACCCTAACCCTAAACCCTAAACCCTAAATCCTAACTTGTCCTTTTGGGCTGGGTTTACGGTTTAAGGTTTCAGGAGTCCGGCCAGCTCGTCTGACCCCGAACCCCAAACCCCAAACCCCAAACCCCAAACCCCAAACCCCAAACCCCAAACCCCAAACCCCAAACCCCAAACCCCAAACCCTAAACCCTAAACCCTAAACCCTAAACCTTCTTCAGGTCCATGTGGACTTTCAACAATCCCGGCAGCGCCTGCCTCAGCGTGTGCTGCTGAAACCGAATCGGCGGCACCCTCCGGGGATGCCCGCTTACATGGGTTTAGGGTTTAGGGTTTCGGGTTTAGGGTTTAGGGTTTAGGGTTTAGGACCCAGAAACCCTAAACCCGAAACCCTAAAGCCCTAAACCCGAAACCCCCAAACCCCTAAACCCTGAAAACCTTCTTTCGGAACGTAGCTCCATTCAGTGAGTCATATCCATGTTCTGCCTTGTCACTGTGGCGTTGAGCCCATTGCACAAGGGTGAAAGGGTTTAGGGCCTCTGGGTTCAGGGTTTAGGGTTTAGGGCTGAGGGTTTAGGGTTTAGGGTTTAGGGTTTAGGGTTGAGTTTAGGGTTTAGGGCAGAAGAGAGCCCGGAAGCTTCGCACACCCTTCTGGTTTGAGATTTGTGGTTTTTTTGTTCTGAGGGATTTGGGTAGGCTGGATTAGGGTTTAGGGTTTAGGGTTTAGGGTTTAGGGCTTAGGGCTTAGGGTTTAGGGTTTAGGGTTTCGCCCTAGGTCCTTGCATCACAAAGGGCGGACCAGAGCGTGTATAGTGTATAGGCCATAGTCACCAACAAGGGGCGAATTTTGTATATATTAGACGTCAGAGAACCTCTGGAAGACAGGGTGTAGGGTGGGACCCTCTAGCCTGAAAACCCTAAACCCCTGCTTTGGTTCATGAGTTAAGCTAATAGGTAAGGTAACTGTGGCCATAACCTTATTTAGGGCCACTTTTGCATACCCATGAACCGTCAAGTAGGGTGGTTCGGTGTTTAGCCCTAAACCCTAAACCCTAAACCCTAAACCCAGAGCACCAAGGCGAGAGATACGTGGAGGATGACGGTGTTGTCGCCAGAGCCTCAGCCATTTTGTTGTCGCTTGCAGGCCTTCTCATACCTACGATTTCCTTAAGAAGCCCCTGAAAATGAAAACATTCATCTATTTAAGGAGGCATCTTTTTTGATTTCTTGGGGTTTCTTAAGGGCGCGCAGAAAGGCTCGGGCGATCGGTTTTGGCATGGTTTGGGGCCATGTTTGGCCTCCTAACAACACATTTCTCCGACCAGGGGAACTGAGAAGAACACCTGGACCCCCCTACCTCCGTGGATTGCACCGGATTTTAGGTTCTCGTCTAGGGTATATCTCGCGGAGTCCCAAACAGCGTACCCCTAAACCTAAACCCTAAACGCTCAACCCTGAGCCCTGAACCCTAAACCCTAACCCTACCCTACCCTACCCCCCCCCCCCCCCTATTTTCGGAAACACCCATTTCACATATCTTTTTTCCTAGAACCCTCCAGGCCTTCGCAGCCTTCATTGTTGGTTTGGTGTGTTCCTGGTCTTTCATGGAGAGCCCCTCGGCCGAAAATTGTTAGGGGACCAGGCCTTCCAGGCTCTGGGGTTTAGGGTTTAGGGTTTAGGGTTTAGGGTTTAGGGTTTAGGGTCTTATTTGGGTTTGGGGTTTTAGGGTTTTAGGGCTTTAGGGTTTAGGGTTTTCGGGTTTTTAGGGTTTTAGGGTTTTAGGGCTTTAGGGTTTAGGGTTTTCGGGTTTTTAGGGTTTTAGGGTTTTAGGGTTTTAGGGTTTTAGGGTTTTAGGGTTTTAGGGTTTTAGGGTTTTAGGGTTTTAGGGTTTTAGGGTTTTAGGGTTTTAGGGCAGGAATGTTTGAGAGAGAGAGGGGGTGACCCAGTAAGGGCCCCTACGTTTTCTATAACCCTCCCCTTCAGGATTTTAAGAGCCCAATTGCATCTTCAGTATATAGCTGTTATTGATTATATTTTCGATTTTATTTGGATAAACCCAAGGGAATATTGAAGATGCTGTTCTCATGAAGGCTCTAAGGGAAGTATAGTTTTGAGATTGGCTTACTTGGGGCACCTGTTGCGTGATGTCCCTCATCATCGTTCGGGGTACCAAGCTGTGCCCTTACCCAAAAAGTCCAATACCCCTACTTAAGGAAAACAACCTCAACATCATACTAAGGATCCCTATATAGTTTAAGGTATATCATACCCCTGAAGTAAGGAACATACCCTTAAAATCATACTGAGGATCCCTGTACAGTTCGGCGTATTCCTTAGTTAGGGGGGTGTTGGGGCTCTCTGGGGGAGTGCTGGATGTAACCTTCCTCCTCCAACACTTGCACGCCCACACTTACACCTTTCGAATGTCCGGACAGCCGGAAACCTCTTTACAGGACTTGAAGAGGATCTCATTTCAAAGCAAAGGTTTAGGGTTTAGGGTTTAGAGTTTCGGGTTTAGGGTTTAGGGTCTAGGGTCTAGGGTTCTAAAGCCCTAAACCCAGAAGGGCGAGGTCCTCTGAAGGCATGGTAGAAATGAGTGGCGCTTACTGGTATCGCTGGGGTGTCGTCGTCATGCCTCCACGGCTCACAGTAAGGGCAGTTACAGAGAAGATGGCATCGCGATCTTTTTGCATCCCTTTCCCCTTACCCAAAGGATCCTAAGTACCCACATAGTACCAAGTAGGGGTTTCTATAATCGGAATTACTATTATGGTTTGGGTAAGTGTTTCCCATGTAGGTACCTAGGACCCTTTGGGTTACTTTTCAGAGCTACAGAGACTTGAGTCGGACGCTTTGCATCCCTGCAGTGTGGTAGCGAGGCTGCTAGGAAGGTGGCAAAAAAAGCCTAAACCCATGGGGGTTTATGATGCTTCAAAAGGGCTGTCAGGAAAGGTGTGAAACCATCTCAGGGCCCCTCTTCCTTCCTTGCGGAAATTCGCTTGGTAGCCCAGTGGTGCCCGTTTGCCCTTTTTGGATTCTGCGTTCCCTTGCTTGCATAACCAGCCTTAAGGGGTTTAGGGTGTAGGGTACCTGACTACACTGCGGTTGCTGGGTTAACAAGGCCTCCCCAAGCCCTAAACCCCGGTAGTCAGAATGAGAAGCCAAGCATCCCACAAGAGGGCCAAGCGGATCACTCCGAAATTATGTCGACCCGCAAGCCCCAAACCCTAAACCCAAAAAGCAAAACCTGCCATCGAAATTGGCCTTGGCGGTCATCCGTTTCCCCTTGAACTCTATCAGTATAATTCTCGGTCGGCCAGTGGTGCCCTTTCCCTTGTTTGGGTTCAAGGTTCCCTGCTTTTAAAGCATCTAGTCCAAACAAGGGTACCCTTATGCTTAGAATAATATGGTTACTGGACTAACAAGTATTTCTTGGTTACATCCTGTAGCTGCCACCTAGACGAGGATGCCCAGTACTACTCTTCCTTCTTTGGGGAGGTTTAGGTTCCTCTACTCAAAGCCCTCTAAGCAAAAGAGGCACCCTTTTCAATCCTACCAGTAGGTTCCTGGGCAACCTAGTGAACCTTGACATTTCTATAGCCCTCAACCCTAAACCCTAAACCCCCTTGTAAACCCTGAAATCGTCTTGTCTTGCCGGCGTGGACTCAGAAGCCTTGCCTGCCGCGCACTCGAAGGTGAGCGACAAAGCCCTCAATCGGAAACCCCGTTCAGGGTTTAGGGTTTAGTGTAGACCTGGTTGTAAAAGGGTTTAGTGCTTGAGGGCTTGAGGGAAAGCCGCCCTAAAAAAGTTTTTTCGACCCAAAACTCGGGAAAGAATCCCTGAATCAACCCTAATAGACTCTGAATACCTTCCCAGAGCCCCGAAATCTCTGCCGTGCGGAAGCGCTCGAGTCGACACCCTCAACTTTATCGACGCTCCCGTTCCTTGCGGCGCCAAGGCGTCGGCTACGTGGCAGACGCCCTGATCTTCAGCACCGAGACAGGGTTTAGGGTTTTAGGGTTTAGGATTTAGGGTTTAGGGCTTAGGGTCAACAGAGGGTATACGGGGCCATTCATACTCTGCTTACAGATGTTTCCGGAGCGTACAGGTTTTACGAGGGGTTGAAAGGGCTCAGAGGAGTGTTTTGGCTTCATAGGGTTTGGGGTTGTAGGACTGAGTGAGGTTTAGGGACTCAGGAAGGGAACTGTTGTTTGGAGGGCTGGGGTAGTGCCTTTGTCCCCCGCCGAAGCCTAGGCCCACGGCCCTCGATTCCTGAATCTTCAAGGATGTGTGGAGACATGAAGCCTGCCCAAGAGGAAGCAGATTCCCCAAAGCCTGAACAAACCCTAAACCCTTTTTCCAGCAATGCATTGCACCGTGCAGCCCCCCGACCTCCTAAGCCCTCAACCCTAACATCCCGACCCCCCCCCTCAAAAAAAAAAAATAAAAATATGTATATATATATATAATCATGAACATGACAAGAATGAAGTAAACATAAATTGCTGTGGCATCCGCGGTGCCTGAGGCTTTCAGGCACAGTCGCGAGGATATCTTGGGCTGTCGGCCCTGGTAAGCATCTTGGGCTAGCAAGGTTCTTAGGGCTAAAAGGGTTTTTGGGGCTTCTAGATTGGAAAGTCCCCCCTTATACGAACAGTCCTTAATAGAGATGAAACGAGGGGGTACTACAATCCCGAGAAAACCATCCCAACTTCTAAGGCTTCTGGGGTTAACAATCCCTTCAGGGATGGTGCCGTTTCGCGCGGGGTTAGACTTGGGGATTGCTGGCGTTTCGGCTGCTTGAGGGAGCTTGAGGAACCCTGAACCCTAAACCCTAAACCCTAAACCCTAAACCCTAAACCCTAAACGGGGAACCCGGAACCCTAGACCCCACACCAGAAGCCCTAAACCCTGTGTTGGGCCTCTTCCCTGTCAAGAAGACGCCCCAAACCGGGCTGTTTGGTGGAGGTCTGGGTCGGCTTCTCTGAACCTCCTAAACCCCCGAACCCTAAACCTCCAGGCACCCCTGGCCCTAAACCCTAAACCCTAAACCCCTAAACCCCTAACCCTAAACCCTAAACCTCACAGACACCCCTGGTCTGAAGGTGAGCGGGCAGCTCTGTGCGAGGTGCCTGACTGTTTCGGAGGTGAGAACGCCAGCATCCTGGCAGGTACTGGTCGAGGATTTCAGCGGTTGATTTCGGATTTCAGCGATTTCAGGCTTATGCATACATATGTAATAGTATATATGTACATATATATATATATGTGTGTGTGTGTGCATAAATAAATATTTTCAAAAGAAAATATGGGCATATATGTATATGTGTGTGTGTTTTTTAATGCTTGTGTGTATGTATTTGAATGTATTTTCGCTCAAACGTAATTGGGGGCCTCAGGTGGTGTTAGGTCCTTCTAGAATGTTGCAGCTGGCGAGATCGTCCGTTCAAAAAGAGCTTAGGGTTTGCTTAGGTTTAGGGCTGTAGGGTCACATCCACCGAGCAGCCCTGGGTGTGCTCTCCCCCCACCCAAATTCCCACCCATTTCCCACGCACACGAATCCTCCTAAGGCCGCAGCCGACCCTTGGCCTTGCTAGTGCGCAGGGGGGTCGAGGGTAGCGGGGTAGGGTTTTGGGGTGGAAAGGGGGGTCGAGGGGTAGGGGTAAGATTGAGGTTGGCGTAGGGGAGCGGGCACTTTGGTGCTGTCACGAGCTGGCATAGATAGAGTGTCGCTGTTAAAACCTACCTGAATCCTAGTCGCTTCTGTGCTTGATAGACATGGATCAGCCAGCACATGCCGCGAATGCAAGCATGCGTTGTCCACTTGCTCCTGAACAAGATTGATGTAGCCAGCTTCGGGCTTCACCACTACTTTCGTGGTTCTCCTTGCGCTCTTTTTGCGACAGTGGCAGAACCCTTGCTTCATGTTTGAAATTTTCACTTCCTCGCAAGGGCGCGGACAACCGGCAGCGAGACTTGGCTGATCTTTAGAAGCAGCCACCCACCCTGGATCTAGCAAACACGACCGTGCCCACCCTCCCAGTCGCGACATAGTCCCCTCGAGTCCGAGGCAAGTCCTCCGAAGTCGATCTTTTGCTTCACTTGCCTTGCTGAAACCAAAAGCATACTGACAGAAGATCCCTGACAGGGAAGGAACCTGACTTACAGAGAAAAAACAAACGGCTGCTAGCAGGCTCTTAGAGGTGACCCGGGTGCGGTCCAGCTGGGGTTCGGGCACAAGGGTGAACCGGCTCGTCTTGGTTCACGCGCCCAAAGATGCGTCAGCCGACGTCGGGTCCCAAACATCAGCTGGTTCAAGCCGGGCCCAGGATTAGAGCTTGGACAGGGTCCGAAGAGGGCCGGGAAAGATTCCCCCTCGTAGTCCTTATATGAAAGCCACTATAGTACCCCCCCCCCCCCCAAAAAAAAAAAACAACCCTATTCATTGAATGTACAAGCCGGTCCACATACCACCAACACCCTAATCTGATTTTGCAGCCCTCTATATATTACGTCCCGACCTTGCGCTCTTGCTTGTTGTGAGCGTGAGCGTCGGAGTCCAACAGCCAACAGCCATTCAGAAATGTCCGGAGAGGCGCTTCATACCTTCCCCTCCTTGCAAGATGCCACATGTAAGCAACCAGAGGGCCACCCTAAATCCTAAACCCGAAACCCTAAACCCTAAACCCTAAACCCTAAACGGCCAGGTTGAGCCCTAGAAGCCCTAAACTTCCAACCCTAAGGCCTCGGCGTGTCGCCCCAAGTCCTTTCGAAATTTCAGCAGCCAGGTTCTCCCCATTTACCAGCTATCCTCCGAAGCTCACGCAACTGCTGACTTTTGTCAACAGCACCTTGGCCAACCGGAAGTTGTGCCATGAGGTCCGAAGTCCGAAGGGAGATATTTTGGGGTGTCCCCTAAACCCTAAACCCTAAACCCTAAACCCTAAACCCTCATCCAGCAAGGTTTGGGACTTCTTTTTGCGGTGTTGCTGGGTTTCTCTGCAGTGAGCGAGACTCCAGCAGTCAGGGAAGATTGTGGGTGAACATCCACAATATATTGATCTTTCGGGTTTAGGGTTTAGGGTTTAGGATTTAGTAGGAGAGGGAGGGAACATCAAACAAATCCCAAATCATGTATGCATGTTAGATTATGTTCAAAAAATGTATGTACATGTTTGTGCACTTCACCAAGCACATTGTAGTATGGCAGCCGACCGCGATAGTCCATCAAGCAGAGAACGTGAGCTAAGTAAATTGAGTTTCTAGTGGAGCACTATCGTGATTGGGGCTGTTTTGGATCATCCTTGAACAGTGTCCTTTGACAGGCAGGTTCTGTGTCAGCTACTTGACGCGATGTTTAAACCCTACGAACCCTATAACCCCGACTATGGCCTATTCTAAACCCTATAATTCCTAAACGAAGCCCATTCTCAACCCATCATAAACCCTCGAATTTCTCTTGCAAACTCTGGCCCAGATCGAAGAGGGGGCTTTGGCCTTGGGACAACCGAGAACACCTACGGCGGCTATGGCGACAAGCGAATCTCTGGCTACAGCCCGGTGCTTATCACGACATTGATGAACCCCCACATGGCTTCCGGTTAAGTGTTTAATGATAGGGGTAGAGTGTTCAGGGTTAGGGAAGAGTTTAGGCGCAACTCCAGATGGTTCATATCTTAGAGGAAATGTCTGCAGGAACAGAAATATCTGCACACACACACACACATGGCTGAGAATGTGCAAAGGTGAGACTTGTAGGATTGGGCACCATGGAATGATTGCTAAAAGCACTTCTTGGCTTCCTCTATGTGGATTAGGGTTTAGGGTGTAGGATTTTATTAGTAGGTTGTAGGGTTTAGGGTTGCCCGGGTGCAAAAAGGGTTTAGGGGGAAGACTGAGGTCATCAACACTTGTATCCATCAAAGGTTCGGGTACATTCGGGCACCTCCAGCAGCATTTCACACGTAGACTAGGTACCATGGCCTCGGCGGATGCATGTCTCAGGTATGGTAGCTCCCCCCCTCAACCCTAAGCCGAAACCCTAAGCCAGTTTGTATTGCATCCCTGCAGTGTGGGTGCGAGGCTGCTAGGCAGGTGGCAAACAAACAGTTCGAAGGGCGCGACTTCTTGGCATCCCAAGGGGACGTTCCCCAATAAGAGAATTCCCAGAACAGGGGACCGCTGAGAGACGAAGGGAAGAGCGAACTTCGATGGTATTTGCTAGGGTTCCGAGCGCAGAATGGTATTGAGACTGGCCTCGCCCCTTCTGAGCTGGGGGGTTTCTTGTGGCATAACCCTAAACCCTAAACCCTGAACCCTAAACCCTGAACGGATGCCTCTGAGGTCTAGGACCCGAAGACTACTGTTTATAGGTTGCCCAAGAGTCCCGTGAAGAGGTCTTGGGTTCTACGAAAGGCAAGCCCTAAAGACGTAAACCCACCCTAGAACCCTACAACTCTTAAACCCTAAACCCTAAACCCTAAACCCTAAACCCTGAACCCTAAACCCTAAACCCTAAACCCTAAACCCTAAACCCTAAACCCTAAACCCTAAACCTGGCAGCCTCTGGTCTGGCCCCAAGGCCAGGCGAGTAGCGGCTGGAGCTCGCCGCGATGAGATGATCGAGGCAGACGCCCTTAGCGTTGACCCACGGGTGCTGGTCATTCCGGGGTTCCTGTTAGGGTTTAGGGTTTAGGGTTTAGGGTTTAGGGTTTAGGGTTTAGGGTTTAGGGTTTAGGGTTTAGGGTTTCCGAAATTAGGGCTACCTTGATGGGGTCCTTGTTACAAAGGAATCCTACTATTCGGGGTCTATATTAAGGGTCCCGTATTCGGGGTCCCGGGGCCCCTCGTAGATGTTTTACAAGAACCAAACCCGAAGTATTCTCCTAGGACTATCACTCCATGAATGCTTCAGCACCCGGCTAGAAGCAAAAGACCTCCCTTGAGTGTCCTGAACAGGCGCCCCTCGGCAGCTTGTGGCGGTGTCTCACAGGACGCAGAAGAGAGCAGCGCACGCCCCCTACAAAGAATCAGGGGACTCTGCGCAGCAGAGACATGACTGAGGCATACAGTGGCGCTCGCCATCCTTATATGATATGGGAGCGACAGTGGGTTGGCCCACATGGCATTACCCACACCCTAAACCCTAAACCCTCAACCCTAAAGCACAATCATGCCCGGTCATTAAACTTTGCCAGATAGTCTGTTGTAATACTATATGTTGTATTTGGCATTAGGGGGTAGGGGCGACTTAATGTTGAGGAGATAATGTAGTGATGCAGTGTTGCCCACCCGTTGGCAAGACTCTTTGCGCGACGCTGGCAGATCACATCCTTCACGGATCCAGCTCAGTTCTTCACGGTGTCAGAGAGCATGTTGTATAGGGTTTAAGCAAGGTTTGTGTTTGAACAAGGTTTACAAAGTTTCGGTTGCCCTAAATCCCAAACCCAAAGCCCACACCCTCCAACAATTATCCTGCATAGTGTTTAGAATAGCATCAGGCACATGATCCCAATTGTAAGATCTCGGCACATCTGCTTTTCAACAAGTTAAGCGTGGCATAGTCGCAAGATCTGTCGGCTGCAAATAAAATTTGCCATTCTGCACGACTTCTCTCAAGGTTTGGGCTCTGAACGGGCCCCGCATGCACTAAAAGCTTCGGAAAAAAGGGTTTAGGGTTTAGGGACCCGAAACCCTAAGCCCTAAACCCTGAAGAACTCATGGTTCAAAGGATGCCCACACCGTGCCACGAAATCTTGCGGAGGCACCTGCTGGCACCGGCAGAACCTTGCATGGCGTTGAAAAAAGCGATGCATGCGAAGGTTTAAACCCTAAACCCTAAACCCTAAACGGCCTGAACTTCGAAATACCGGTTGGCATCCCAAGGAACCCTGAAATAGGCCTCCACGTCATGGCCAGCAGCAGGACTCTAGTAGCAGCTTAGGGATACTTGGGAATAATTCATTTTTTAATTTTTTTGGGTACCATAATTTCTCAGAAACAAAAGTTTGAAATTTTGCTCGGGTTCCAAGGTCAGTATAGGCAAGTATAGTAGCCCCTCCTCGTCATCCCTTTCCAATGCAATACAGGAGCCTCTTTTAAGACAATTACTATCTTTGTTCTTTTTAAATCTCTGTTGTAAGTACGCTGTATCATGATGACGAGCACTGAGTCACTACCCAAACCGCCCATTCTGTATCAATTGGCCCCCTACTCGACCTCATCCGCTGTAAGGTATGGACAGAGGTTAGTGCCGCCCCTGGGGCGAATGAGGCATGACCCTAAACCCTAAACCCTAAACCCTAAACCCTAAACCCTAAACCCTAAGCTCATTCAGATGTTGCTGTCCGTTTCTGTTGTTCCAGAGGTTTGGGATTGTGTGTCTCTATACTATAGGGCCATGTCCAAGTTCAGGGTTTAGGGTTTAGGGTTTAGGGTTTAGGGTTTAGGGTTTAGATACATGGGTTGACAATGGTGCGATCTTAGCAGAGGCAGTAGACGTAGCCTCAAGGGTCTCTTCCCTCTACACCAAAGAGGGTGGTATGCAGCTAGGCGACGGTGGGTTCGGTTTGAATGGTTTAGGGTTTAGGGTTTAGGGTTTAGGGTTTAGGGTTTAGGGTTTAGGGTTTAGGGTTTGGGTTCGGTTTGAATGAGCACGCGCTGCCAGCTTCCTGATTTCGGAAGGTTCATCGGGCTTGCAGGGCAGGTGCTGTGCAACTTGTCCGCCCACATGTTGTCTTAGGGGCTGGGTAGTTAACCTTCAACCGTTTTGTTATATATTAACAAAAAATATATATATATATATACATAATCCTACTAGACTCAAAAGGTTAACCTTTGTTGCGCTAGGGCATTCAGCCCCTAAGTTGTCCCAGAAAGACAAGGCCACGCCCAGAGAGGGCTGCAGCACCAAAGCCCATATCCCACGTCCCGTCCCACCAGAATCGGCGTTCGCTCTTGCAGCAGCCCTTATATCCCTAAACCCGAAAACCCGAAACCCTAAACCCCAAACCCTAAGCCCTAAACCCTAAACCCTAAGCCCGGCCGGGTGCCCACCCAAAAAGACCCTCAGCCCGCTTGCATCGCGCCTGGGTGTACCTTTTTCTGGCCGGTTCTCTGTAGGGAATGAGGGAATGAGGTACCCTGCATAATCGTTTAAAGGGTAAACCCTAAACCCTAAACCTCAAACCCCAAACCCTAAACCCTAAACCCTATATATAATTACAAATATATAAATATAGATATATATATATATATACAAATATATATATATATATACATAGGGCCCTAATTCCCTCATTCCCTACTAAGAACCAGGGGGTTTCGTGCAGGCGGGGCGGCTCTCGTGTGCGCGCCTCAGTCTCTGCTGAGCCTGGGCAGGGCTTCAGGCTTCTCGCTGGTCTGTAGGGTTTAGGGTTTAGGGTTTAGGCTTTAGGCTTTAGGCTTTAGGCTTTAGGCTTTAGGCTTTAGGGTTTAGGGCCAGGGTTTAGGGTACCCTGAACCCTAAAACCCAACACGTAGAGGGCGGTGCGGCATGTCTTGCTTGGTAGGTGGGGCAAGAAAACCTTTGGGGTCTAACCCTGAACCCTTAAAACCCTGTGAACCCTAAACCCTTCTAGTTTCGTCGCCCGGTTTAAGATGGGACCCTGTTCGCAGATCGGAGATCGCTTGGCGTCCTCTGCACAGCCGCTCACTCGCTCTCGCTCTCTCCCGCTTCGCCCTGTGTGTGTGTGTGCTTGTATGCAAGTATGCATGTACACAAGCAGGCATGTACGGCGGCCTGAACATGAGCTGGCACGGTTTGAAAAACGGCCCTAAACCCTAAACCCTAAACCCTAAACCCTAAACCCTAAACCCCTAAACCCTAAACCCTAAACCCTAAACCCTAAACACAGCCAACGGATAACCAACCCTTCAGAAGTCGCGCAAGAGAAGACTGGCAGTGTGAGGACTCTCCCGGTCGCCCCTCGCCCTCTGAAGGGCCAGAGGAGCCATGCGGGGGCCACTTCAGAGGCTTTTAGGGTGTAGGGGTTTAGGCGGTTGGGGTTTAGGGGGGTTTAGGGTTATAGGGTTTAGAGGGTTTAGGTTTTACAGGGTTGGTCAAAGGGCTTGGGGCTCAGAAGGAGACGTCCTGGGTTTCGTCAGATGGTGTGACATGGGCATCTCCCAGAATAGAGGGGAGCCCTTACAGAGCCCAAATAAGCAAGGTAATCCCTCTTAGGGGGACTGACCCTCAAACGGGTTCCGTGATCATTTTTATGGTCCATATCTTTGAGCAGGGTTTTTTTGGGACTAGCATAAGGGTATGTCTGGACACCAGTTTCTGTTATGTGTGGGGAGAAACGCTTCTTCGCCCCGAGGGGTGTATGAACCTAACATCGGCATCATGTACGCGGCGATGCCCAGGTGTATCTGACCCTAAGCCCTGAAGGGCTCCGCAGTTTGGTCTTACCCCTAAACTATAGGGTTTAGGGTTTAGGGTTTAGGGTTTTAACCCCTAAACCCGAATTAGCGCAAAGTGAGGAGTTCACGTGCCATTGCCTTCAGCTGCTGCTGGCGGCAGAAGCCTTAGCGATGCCGGTGTTGGCCTCGAGGGTTGGGGGTTTCTTAGGCTTGGGGATGGTTGAATTCTGTTTGGGGCAGGAATCACTTGAAATGGGGCGCGAAAAGCCCGTCCCCAGAACATCCCCCCCCACCCCGCCCCCCCGCCCCCCCTCCTAAGAAAAGAACAGTAAGGAAACTCTGAGCCCCTAAGCCCTGAACCCTACTCCATGAGCGCAGCGAGGTTCTTCCTCGGCAAGGCACCCAGGGCCAGCGCGGGAGCCTCATTTGGGATCAATGTCGCTTGAAGGCTTGCCAGGTAGGGTTTAGGGTTTAGGGTTTAGGGTTTAGGGTTTAGGGTTTAGGGTTTAGGGTTTAGGGTTTCGAAAGTTTACGGTTTAGGGTTTCGAGATACCTGGCGTCTCGTAGACTCCCTCCATAAGATCCACACCCACTGCTGTGGGGGCCATGCTCGTAGCTGTGTTTTGTCCACTTATTCTACGGTGTTGAGAAAGCGCGTGCAAGATGTACACTCTATATACTAACACCCTACTCTGAGGGATACTGGGGAATAATTTGTGTTTTTTTTTTGGGGGGGGGGGGGGGGGTATTCTGATTCCTAAGTATAGTTGCACCTTACTTGCAGCCCGGAACAGGCCGGACATGCCGGATCCCGTTGAAGGTTCATGGTACTTTTAGCCAGTTATAACTGTGCTTGTAACCCACTTATTAAGCCCACTGAAGTGCCTTAATACGGTTCTATTGAATTCTAACCATATTAGGGCACTTGAGGGGCTTATAAGTGGGTTACAAGTACAGTTATAATTGGTGAAAAAGTGCAGAATGCAGGGCTTTCATGCGCGGAGGCTTGGTGACCTCCGACATGGACATCCACAATGCCATGGCTGCTCTTCAGCACAGAGAACACCTCTCACCTTGGGGAGCAACTGAACCCCTTCATCCGGGTTAGGGTTTAGGGTTTAGGGTTTAGGGTTTAGGGTTTAGGGTTTAGGGTTTAGGGTTTAGGGTTTAGGGTTTAGGGTTTAGGGTTTAGGGTTTAGGGTTTAGGGTTTAGGGTTTAGGGTTTAGGGTTTGAAAGCAAGAGTACAACAGCTGCCCTCGTGTTTCACGCAGCCAAGGAGTGGTTCGAACACCTGAGCCGAACCCAAGATCCCCGCGGCAGCCTCTGCCGGGGTTCAAGAGGATCAGACTTGTTTTGGGGTGTAGGGTGATACTTTTTAGGGTTGTTTCTTCTGGGGTTTAGGGTTATAGGGTTTAGGGGCCATTCAGGGCCTGACATTGACTGAGCGCCTGAGAGAGAGAGAGAGAGAGAGAGAGAGAGAGAGAGGGGGGCCATTTAGGGGGCTTTAGGGCTACCTCGGTGATGGTGGGAAGCCCTGACCTAAACCCCGTGGCCCTTGACGGCTAGATGCTTGAACAGGGATCGGGATCTGCGGGCGTGAGGCGACCTTCCTAGGTTGCGTTGTGGAAATGCAGGCCACGTCTTCGTCGAACGTCTTGACTACGGACTGACATGGAAGTAAAAGGCTAACCCGAATTTCCGACCCTAGCAACGAAACCCTCAACCTAAAAACGCAAATCACTGAAACCTCGAGACCCAAAGTGCATGCATGAACCAGACCCTACAAAGCATCGCGCAGCTTGAGCCTTGGGGACGAACTGAGCCCCAGAAGGGTTCATGGTCCACATAGTATCATGGACCATGGAGTATATGATATCAACTGCTAGGGTTTAGGGTTTAGGGTTTAGGGTTTAGGGTTTATAGGGCTTAGGGCTTAGGGTTTAGGGTTTAGGGTTTAGGGTACTTAGTAGCCGAACCTACAGAGCGTGTGGTGGTTCCTGCCTCTTGCCAACAAGGCCGTCAGGGTCGCTTCTCGTGGGCTGCTGAGGCTCACCGGCTCCCATCTTCCGGCGTCTCGTTGAGAAGCTACCGCAGAGAGTTTTGCTCGGGGTTTAGGGTTTAGGGTTTAGGGTTTAGGAGTTTAGGAGTTTAGGAGTTTAGGGATTGCGAAACACAGTTTCCCGGCTTGAGTGAGCACGCTTGGCCGATCGAGTGTCGAGCGTGGTTGTGGTACAGACCCTCAACACCCGGGCCATATACTGAAACAGAGGTCAGACCCCAAAAAACCCTTCTCTTTGTGCAGCTTACCCCCGAAATCCTGCAAGGACCTTTTCGGACACCTACATGGCAGGCTTCGGGTTCAGATAAGCCCTATTCATTGACCAAAATGCACCTGAAGCTCTCATCCCCAACAAGCCCCGAACGCCTAAAGCCCTAAACTTCTGCAGCCCCAGACCCCTATAAAGCCCTAAACCCTAACCGCCTAGAACCTTGAACTACTACAATTCCAAACCCCTAATCCCCCAAAAGCCCGAAAACCCTCAACCACGACAACTCTCAACCCTGAACCATGAACCCCTAAACCCGGTTCCATTGCAGCCCTCACAACTAAAGATCCTCGCCCTGCTATGAAGTGCACGTCTTGGAAGGACAATTCGACCATGGCTGCGAAACGCCGCCAGTGATCCCGCTCTGGAGAGTTTAGGGTTTAGGATGTCCGAGTGGGCTTCGGGTTTAGGGTTTAGGGTCTAGGGTTTGGGGAGTTCGAGTCCACAAACCTTCATAAGGATCATCGTAGCACGGTTAAAGTTGGGGGTTCTTTGATATTTGACTCGAGCTGGAACGTCTTGCCGTTGCACGGGCAGGCGAGGGTGGTTCTAGACGATTCTTGATAGAAGACACAACCATGCACATCCGGCTTCATAGTCAACTGTTTCCTACACCCCAAACCCTAAACCCTAAATCCGAAACCCCAAACCCTAATCAGGCCCTTAACTCTTTTGCGAAGAAGGGTGATGCGTCATGGCGATGTTTGGGGCACGGGAGTCCTGTAGGGTTTAGGCTTTATGAGGTTTAGGGGATTCTCTTGTAAGGCAGCACTCGGGTTTCCTCTAGGACTTAGGGTTTTTGGGGTGGGTTGGAGAACCCGCTCTTTTGCTAAGATGCCCAGACGGTTTGGGGTTGGCATTTTACAGTGGTCTTGGAGTCAACTCTGTTATAGCTTTCTTAAGGGCCGGGGGTTCATGGGGGGCTGCCCAGGACCCTTGGGAGTAGAGAGGAGTATTCGGGAACCTTGAGTTACATACCCCCTCCCCTAAAGCCTAAACCCCTAACCCCTAAACCCTAAACCCCTCAAAAAAACCCTGGAAGTCTTGCACGCCAGGTCCCTGCAGGCGTCCTTGGCCGCTGGCCAGCGTTGTCTCTGGATGATGCCACCGGCTCAGTCGTCTCAGGATTCCCTTACCATTTGCTTAGGGTTTAGGGTTTAGGGTTTAGGGTTTAGGGTTTAGGGTTTAGGGTTTAGGGTTTCTTGGAGGGCGGGAGGGAAAGGGGGGGGGAGGGGTTCCAAAGTCTAAAGTCAGCAACCCCGGTGCCCCAGTTAAAAATACGGTGGCTGGGCCACCAAGTTCTGGGATTTAGGGTTTAGGGTTTGGGGTTTGGGGTTTAGGGTTTATGGCTTAGGGTTCTGGGACTTAGGGCTTAGGGTTGATCAGGAGTTTGCGAGTCCTGCCGCCTTTAGTTTCATGGGGTGGCCCTGAGTCCCTCGCAGGCTTGATGTTTTCAATGCCCTAGCTTTTGGGTAGGGACTGCAAGTAAGGGAGTACACTTTGTAACGGTTGAGGCTCCTGTTTCTACTGCGATCCCCCCTGTCCCAGCCACGATAAAGGGCCTTTCGCGGCCTTAGTTTGGTTGACGATCCTTATCGGCCGATTCGTTAGCTTGGAGGGCCGACAAGGGGGCTTAGGGACTTTAGGGGCTTTAGGGACCTCTAGGGACTTGAGGGACTTTAGGAACTTGAGGGACTTGAGGGACTTTAGGGTTTAGGGTCCTCAGAGAGCCCGGGTTCCCAGGTATCGCCTGTGTGACGCAGCGAGCCTATTGCAGGGAGAGTGTTGGGAGGAGGTTGGGATGGATGTGCTACTTCCCACATAGGAATCTAGTAGGATCCCGAGTTGAAGATTGCGTCCTTCTCGATATTATGGTCCTTTGCGGGGTCGCCATTATGAGGCGGCCGTTAGCCATAGAGGTAGGAAGGGGCTCATCGTGGGGGCTCATGTCTGACAGTCGGCATCGGTGCCGCAGGTCGACAGCTGTAGGGTCGAGTTCATAGATGTAGCTGTGCTCCTCCCTGGCGCAGCAGACTGTAATGCCAATTGTGAAGGAGAAGCCACGAGTCAGACTCGTCACCTATCGCAAGTACTGTTGCTAGAAATGCCTTGCTGACCAACATGAACTTCAAGCAGTGGGATCAGCTGTTTCCTAAACCCTAGACCCTAAACCCTAAACCCGAAGCCACACCCAAATTTGTGCGAGAACTTCGCGTGACTCAGGCCAAGGCTATTGCCAAGCCCACCACACTGCAGGCATGGTACACTGCCCCTATTTTAGTTAGCAGATACCATTTCCGTTTTCTTATCATGCACTACCCCCTAGCACTCAAACCGTAACAACCTATACCTCAACCCCTAAACCCTAAACCCTAAACCCCTAAACCCTAAACCCTAAACCCTCAGCTCACCAAAATACTCACACCATGAGCCCAAGCGACGCAAACCCATAATATGGAATCACGCAGATTCCCATAGAAAATGCCATACACAACCCCATAGCACGCCCCCACCCGATAAGCCCCGAACCGTAGAACATGGAAAATATCTGTCTGAAACAATGTACCTATAATCCTAAACCTAAACCTAACTTGAGCCTAAACCCTAGGAATATAGCTTAAGAAGAAGGTTTCAGACGTAATGGAGTTTAAACCGTAACAACCTGGGGACGAGACCTTGGGGCTTAGGGTTTAGGGTACTTTGAACGCTTATCTCATGTATAGAAATTTCAAGTTTGCACCGGATCTCATCCATAGAGATGAGTCCTTAAACCTGAACCCTAAACCCTAAACCATAAACATTACAACAATCCTCCCTCCCCCTCCTCCGCCCCCCTCCGCCCCCAATCTTTGGCTCGTTCAGGGAGCCCTGGCCGCGTTCATGACAACGCAGCTGGGTCCAATCGCTGCGGCCCTAGTGCTCTCCAAATCCTAGGTTTAGGGTTTCGGGTTCAGGGTTCAGGGTTTAGGGTTCAGGGTTTAGAGTTTAGGGTTTTAAGCTCCCCAGTTCCTAGGTTTTAGGGTTTGGGGTTAAGGGTTTGGGATTTAGGGTTTTAAGCTCCCGAGTTCCTAGGTTGATCGGGTTTAGGCTTGAGAGGGTTGAGAAGGGTTTCTTTAGGGTTTGGGTTGAGGTTGTATTCATTCAGAGGAAGGGGTATAGGGTTTGTGGGAGGTTCAGAGGTTTGGGTTTGTGTAGGGTTGCTGGTTTTGTTTGCGGTTTCTCTTGGGCTCAGGGACAACGAAGTTACCATAGTCACCCAAAACCCTATAAACCCTAAGCCCTATAATTAAACTCTTTAAACCCTGAACACCTTATAAACCCTATCAACCCTAAATCCCAAGTGGCAAAAAGCATCCCTCAAACACCCGAAAACCCTTACCATACTCGAGACTCTCCTCCTGCACCTCTATTCTCAAAGGTCCTGGAGCATCGCTTGACAATTCCGGTCTACGATCCCATGAACTCGGCGCGAAGGCCGCGCGAACTTTGTCCATGACGGGGGGCCTTCCCTGAATTTTAGGGTTTAGGGTTTAGGGTTTAGGGTTTAGGGTTTAGGTTTAGGGTTTGGGGCTTGGGGCTTAGGGTTTAGGGTTTAGGGTTTGGGATTCATGATTTATGTCACTTCCGCATGGTGAGTGGCAGGCAGGGCTGCTCATAGGAGCCCGGAGCACCCTCAGTCCCCTAAACCACAAACCTTAAACCCTAAACCCTACAATTTAAAAGCCCTTAAATTCAAAAAAATCTGGCCCTAAACCCAAACCCCCAAACCCTAAACTTTAAAACCCTAAACGCTATAGGGAATGAGGGACGAGATTTGCAGTGGCAGACTACCAGGTCCCTTGTCTTGCCCCATAGACCAGAACGGCAGGTAGATTGCCTCAGGATCATGGCATAGGCTTCTCGTATGGCGGCCCTCACACACAAAGTATGTACGAAAGCACCCTAGACTCTGTGGTGCTTTACTGTAACTTTAGATCCTTAGCCTTTTTTGGTTTTTTTTGGGTTCCTTAGTAAGGCAGCTGAAAATTAAATTTAGAGCTACCCTGCTAAGTGCAGCCAGGCCCAGAGTTCATGCGTTGGGAAAATTCTGTCGGGAAGTCGAGCAACCTAATGACAGGGATCCTTCAACCAGGAGGTGCGGGTAGGGTGGGGGAGGCATCTAAAGAGGCATGCTAGTAATTCTAGATGTAGTCCCTTGGGGTCCAAAACGGCAATGCGAAAAATGTCGCCAGGCGTTGGAAGGTTGAGGTGCTAAAGCCCTCAGCTTTGGGTTAAATACTTGATGGCTGAGTGGGGTCTACATCTAGTCTCTCGGGCCTAAGTGAAGCTTGTCAGGCACATTCTGGGTGTTGTAGCAAGCTCTGCAAACGGGACGTGGAAAAGCTACATTGCGTGGGTAAGGGCTTTCAACACTTGCTACCAAGCAATGGGAATCTCGAATGCCGTATGTTGTACTATGGTGCGCAAAGAGCACGAAAAGGATTGGGGGGAGGAAGGTGATCTCCTGAACAAGGCTTTGACCCCGAGAGGGCCCCTAACTCCGTCTTTCAGCGGTTTAGGGTTTAGGGTTTAGGGTGTAGGGTTTAGGGTTTAGGGAGCTATTGTGAGTGGTCTGCTGTTACCGGGCTGCTGCATCACGAGGCCTGTTGCAAAAAGGGAGTGCAAAGGTAAGGTATGGGTTTCTTCCCCCCCCCCCAAAAAAAAAAGAAAGATAAGAAGGGAGCGTCAGGTCCGGCCTAGAAATGGATGTGCCCGGCAGCCGAGCAATCCAAAGGGTGGAGGATCCTGGATCCTGTTGAATATGGCCCCCTTGTTAGGATGATATAGGGTTAGGGTCTAGGGATGCCGATTCCTGAGACCCCAAGCCCTAAACCCTAAACCCTAAACCCTAAACCCTAAACCCTAAACCCTAAACCCTGAGCTTGGCTACCCCTACAAACCCTAAGTACCAAGAACCCTCAACCCCAAGGAGGCTCCCCTACAATCCCAGGAAGCCCAAATCGCGTCCATCCGGAAGTTGGTGAGCCCAACATACGCTTAGGAAGTTTAGGGTTTAGGGTTTAGGGTTTAGGGAAGTTTTTTTTCAAATGTACTGAAAGATCGAGACGCTGGGCTTCAGATCACCTGCTTTCTGCGCCACTGACGTAGCATTCTGAGATCCTCAGCTTGCACTGCATGTGTGGAGGGCAGGGCATCTACAGGAACCTCCAGAAAGTTGTAACCTGTTTTAAGGACGATCAGTGCCGGGATTTTTGTTGGTAACCCTCTTGTGGTAGGAGAATGATATTCCAACTTTTGGTGGGTAAAAAACTGCATGGGGATCTCTGTTTCAATTTCAAAGAAGATCCCTCAATTTCAGGGTATTTAATGGCGTCACGGTCACGGGGGGACAATTCACAGAAAATATCGGCTCGCCCAGACTGGATCCTTAGCCACGATCTCCGATTCAGCGTCATGGACCGACAGAAGTAGGACAGGTCGAGATGGTGCTCCATCATGGATCCTTTCAGTACTCTAGACTGTGAGGAAAACTTTGAAGTCGAGACCCAACATGCAAAGGTCCCTGAACCCTAAACCCTCAACCCTCAACCCTAAACCCTACCCTAAATACTAAACCCTCAACCCTCAACCCTAAACCCTGCCCTAAATACTAAACCTAAACCCTGAACCCAAGCCATAGTCGACCCTAGTCGGCTAAGGCCTCCGCTCATAACCGACCGCCGCTCGCCAGGCCCCGGGTAGCCAAAGAATATGGTTTCAGGGTGGCGGGCTGCTAGGGGCCCTTGGGGCCAGGGGTTTAGGGGTTTAGGGGTCAGGGTTTAGGAGTTAGGGTCTAGGAGTTGGGGGTTAGGGTTTTTGGACTTGTTGAGAACTTTGTTTTTGAGGTTTGCTTTGGGAAGGTGGTTCGGGTGGATGTGCCATGCAGCACCCTGAACCCGAAACCTGTTGTTTGTGGCATCGATCGACATGCGCCATACCAGAAGCTGACCAGTTCTAAGACGCCACCCTGTAAGTGCTTGTAAGTTTGCAAAGTTCACGTCTGTTTAATGATCAACACATGCACACACACAAATATATATATATATGTACATCTACATATACACACATACATATATATATATATATATGTATGTAGAACGTGTATATTTAATATGCATATTATGTATTTCGTTACATGTATATTTACCTGCTCAGGCTATCTGCAAACACATATGCATCGGTATACCCTAAACCCTAAACCCTAAACCCCTAAACCCCTAAACCCCTAAACCCCTTCTTGCAAGCACCTGTGAGGCACCCCTGAATCCTCCGGTGCCTCTGGGCGCATCCTCGGAGACTTGGTCGCGGCCCTGGGGGCTCCGCAGGTTCGTAGTGCATGTGAATATACGAACCGTAGTAGGATGGGGTTTAGGGTTTAGGGTTTAGGGTTTAGGGTTTAGGGTTTAGGGTTTAGGGTTTAGGGTTTAGGGTTTAGGGTTTAGGGTGAGCAGGAGTAGGAGGTAGGAGGTAGGAGTAGGAGGTACGAGTTAGGAGGTAGGAGGTTGGAGGTTGGAGGAGGAGGAGGAGGAGGAGGCGTCGTCGTCAAGTTGCACATGTTTTAAAGGCGCGGCGTGTTTGCATCATCCCAGCCAAAGGCAACTCAGGCAGGCCGTCTTCAAACTTTAAACCCTAAATCCAACCCCAAAGCATTTCCTTCGTTTCGCTCAACAAGCAGGCTTTGTTGCATGCCAAAAAGCATTCCAGGAAGGGCAAATCATGACTTCTGTGCATAGCAGTAGGAGCAGTAGTGGTGGTGGTGGCTGTAGTAGTAGCAACAGTAGCACTACTAGCAGTAGGAATTAGCAGCCAGGCTCATAGTAAGAGTCCTTCCGTGGTTAGCGTTCTAGGACGTTCTACCATTTTGCGGCCACAGATGATGACTGCGAGTATTTTGAGGGTCCAGATAGGGCACGCAGGCCGGGACGCGGTTACGCCGACCGTCTCACGACTTATCCAGCACTTCCCCCTTTACCTTAGACTAGCCTTTCCCTTTTCCCGAAGAATGGGTGCAGGTGAGCACCCGAATCGTGCCCTCAGAGGGGAGCGGAGTTGAGATGGGTTAGGGTAGTGTCCGGGTTTCGGATTTTTAGGGGATTCATCCCTGAACCGTATTTTTGTGGACACCATGCTGGGTGCACCGAGGATTCCACCACGGGAAGCAATGACGATGCAAGTGTGGAATCCAGTTCGCCGGGGCCCCGAACAGTCCTACCGTAGCACCCTGAAGGCTAAATTCAACCCGAAACCGCCAGCCCTACAACTTCAGCCCTAAACCCTAATCAAACCCGACACCCTCAGCCCCAAACCCTCATCAAACCCTAAACACGAAGTCCTAAACCCTCCGCCCTAAACCCTTCCTGCACGGCATCCCGAAGCCTGCCTTAGCATCCCCGGCAGACCTTCTGATTGCCTTGTTAGACCTTAAACACTAACCTGTCGAAGGGTGTAGGGTTTCAGGGTAGGGTTTAGGGTTTAGGGTTTAGGGTTTAGGTTTATGGTTTAGTGTTTGCTGGAGGTTGCGGGCCTGGGCCTCAGAAACGGTACACCTAACCCGGCTGGCTTCTTAGAGACCTGGATGCATTCGGGTTTAGGGTTTACGGTTTAGGGTTTAGAGTGCCCCGAGTGTAGGGTTTCGAGGTAACCGTTCGGCAGCATGCATGCCCAACTGGAGGCAAGCCAGCGGAACTGTGCGAAGGATACTGCAACCGTCGGGCGCACGGTAAGGTGAAAACAAGGAGGAGCAGTCTGGGGGAGGGTTTAGGGTTTAGGGTTTAGGGTCTAGGGTTTAGGGTTTAGGGTTTAGGGCAACAACCCTAAACCCTAAGCACCTGAAGATTTTGGGCTTCCGGGTGAGGAAAGGGGGTGAGGAAAGGGGGGGGGGGAGCTCCAGCCTCACGAGGTCTGCGAACTTGAAACACCCCGAAAGGTCCCGGAAAAGGCTCCAAGTGACCGAGTCCAAGGTGCCCTTTCCACACCCTTTCACCAACAGCAACATCCAAGTAGGGGAAGCCCGGAAACGCCACGAACAACAGGCTTCGGATTCGGTTCTTTTGAAGTTTGAGGGGTTTTGGGGTGTAGGGCTTAGGGTTTTAGGGCGAAGTGCTTCTTGGAGGTTTGTACCTGGGGAGCGAACCACAACTTTTGTAGCCACATCATCCGTTGTCAAAGGTAGGTGTGATACATGTGGCCCTCCCCACACCCCAAACCCTAAACGCTCTCCCCTAAATCCAAAACCCTAAACCCTAAATCCTAAACCCAAGCCCTTCGAGAGTCACCCCACCCAGAATTCCCCAGCCTCGCCCAGTTCAGTCTCCTGCGCTTCAGACGATAAACTCAAGCCCCGCAAGCCTTAACCCCAAAACCCTATATCCCAAACCCTAAGCCCTAAATCCCGAAGCCCAAAACCCTGAGTCCTAAATCCCTAAACCCTAAACCCGAAATCCCTAAACCTTAAATCCCAAACCCTAAATCCCGAAACCCTAAATCCCAAACCCTAAACCCTAAATCCCTAAATCCCTAAATCCCTAAATCCCTAAACCCCTAAACCCTAAAACCCTAAATCCCCAAATCCCTAAACCCTTAACCCTAAATCCCTAATCCCTATATTCCTAAATCCCTAAACCCCAGAATCTTCAACGCCGGACATGACAGGTCCGAGGCCGGTGGCAGCTCCGTCGCGTCGAGTTCAGGCTGCCCGCCTTCCCTCCCGGACTTCTAGCCCTAAACCCTAAACCCTAAACCCTAAACCCTAAACCCTAAACCCTAAACCCTAAACCCTAAACCCTAAACCCTAAACCCTAAACCTTACAACCCTAAACCCTAAGCGCTGGGATGTTCCCAGCCACATCTTCGTTCAAAGGTTTAGGGTTTCTCGCATAGGGTCCGACAGCAGCATGCACGTGGGTCGGTGCCTTATGAGTGCTGTGATACATCATCACCAGCTACCTTCATCGTGATTAGTTCTTCTTTTTTACCATGGTAGTTCGCAGTTTTGCTCTTTTATATTTATATGTATATATATATATATATGTATATATGTATGTATATGTGTATATATATATATGTATATATATATATATATCAAGTCGCAGCAGTAGCAGCGGTAGCCTGCGATTCTGCTTGACTACCTCTTCTGTATTGTTTTTGCTGGTTAATTCCAAGCCCGAACGGGAAAATCCCCGGAGAAAAAAAAGCAAAACGCTTCTCTTACGGTCACAACTTCTCCCAGCACTCCCCTTGGCCTAGAGCAGCCTGCAGCTCCTGACATGCCCCCTGAAACACCCAACCCTCTGAACAGTTCTGGGATCCTTAAAACCAGTCTCCTCAAGCCCTTTTGCCCCTAAACCCGAAACCCGAAACCCTAAACCCTTTTGCCCTAAACCCTAAACCCGAAACCCTAAACCCTTTTGCCCCTAAACCCTAAACCCGAAACCCTAAACCCTTTTGCCCCTAAACCCTCAACCCTCAACCCTTTTGCACGCACATGCCTGGCAAAGCAGGGCACCAGCGCGTCCTCGCAGATTTGGATGGCGAGTCCGATGCCTCCAGCGTCGTCAGTGTCGGAAGCCCAGTCAAGCAGAACACATGGGGGTTTAGGGTTTAGGATTTAGGGTTTAGGGTTTAGTGTTTCCGAAAGTAGGGGTACCTCGTTGGGAGCCTTACTGTACGGGGATCCTTTCTATTTGGAGGCTTACATTAGGGGGCCGGGGTGCCTTATTTTCGTAAGCCTCCGCATCGCGGGCAGACTGTGTACATGCAGGGCTCTAGGGCCTTAACGGGCTTTGGGAGTCGCTGTTGGCTTCGGCCTCGCAGTCCCGCGATGAAACGGCTTTTCGAAGGCCAGTTAGCAGGATGCTGGTCGAGCGCACCTCCAATTGCAGACCAAAAGGCGTTGAGGGTGTCCGGCTCTCTAGTACTTCGGGGAGGGCTCAAGTAAAAGTTGAGGAACCTAGTGGCTAATGAGCTGTTTCCTGCCCCCCCCCACCTCCCCTTCTTCAGCAGCTCCGATGTGCTCCTTGTGTACATGCTTGCGAACTACGCGGTTTTGGATGATCTTGGGGCAATACGTAGGCTCCTTTGTTCCGGAGAGTGCTGGACATGTCTGCATACCGGCAGTGTGTTGTGAGGTTGGCAGGTAATTTGGTGGGCCACATCCCTAAACTTCCGTGAGCCCTACTGAACATCAAGGGCCTAAAGGAGGGACTCCAGGGACCCCCTTTTAAGGATCATACCTAGGGGAGTACGATGAAGGATCCCTTCTCGGGGGTCCCTCCTTCTACCCCCCTCAAGAACACGAACACCTCGTCCCAGGGCATGGAGGGTGACGGGGGCCAGAATCGTCGCATCCTCGCTGCTTCGGACACGCCTCCCGGCGCACATGGACATGGGATTCAGTTAGCTTCAGGGATTCAGGTTGAGGAGTTTTGGTTTGGAGTTTAGGGTTTAGGGTTTAGGGTTTAGGGTTTAGGGTTTAGGGTTTAGGGTTTAGGACCCTAAGCCCTAAACCCTGAACATCTTGAGACCAGCTTTCCAAGGGCTCCCATGAAAGACACCTCCGACTCCTGACCCCCCTCAGTGGCCTCAGTCATGAAGAAGCAAACCTATTTTTATTCATCCTCAACCCCTCAAAAGGGTTTAGCGTTTAGGGCTTAGGGGCACAAAACGATACTTCGGCCAAACTACGAAACCTACAGGCGCCCTCAATCTTCAATCTGGAGGCTCTTTGTCAAAACCAACCGAAAGGTTAACCTCGTGCCCCTTACTAGACTCAGCCAAGCCTATGCCCCAGAAGCCCTATTAGACCTAAACCCTAAACTCACTGAACCCTCAACTCCCTAAATCCAAAACCTCAAACTTTCTCCCTGCTTACTTTGGGGGCCATGGACAGTGGCGTTTCGAAAGAAACAAAAGACCCAAACCCTCCTCTCCCTCAGCTCGGATGGCGGATCGAGCGAGTCAGCATCCTCAGCTGGCGGCGGCTCCTTCGCCGAGGGCTCGGCGTCAGAGGTTTAGGGTTTAGGGTTTAGGGTTCAGGGTTTAGGGTTTAGGGTTTAGGGTTTAGGACTGACGATAAGAACCCCAGAACAGTAAAAGGCAGTAAGCCCCTATATCACCCTTATAAGGAGGAATATTCTTATGTTCTTGAGGCTCTTAAACAAATAGTAGTTGAGGCACTCAGAATTTCGGGTTTAGGGGTTGTAAGCTTGGGGTGGGCAGCACAGGATCTCTAAACCCTGAACCCTGAACAGCGGGGTCGTATTCTGTTCGGGCCCATGACAGCCTCTGCTTGAACATTGCAGGGCGGCATGCTGTTGAGCCCTGAAGCTAAACTAATTTTAAGGCTATAGACCCATAGTAGGGTTCCCAGAATGAGTTAATATATGTCAGGAATTTGCGCGCTGTTGGGCTCTCTAGTAAAAGTGTCCCTTTTTCGTAACAGCAGGAATGCCAGACAATTCCCTGGGCTGGTTTGGGGCCGAGCACGAGTCCTGAAATCCCGTACGTGACCACAATGCTTTGTCACGATTGGTCCTCAAGCATTAGAGGTATGACAATCCGCAGCGCCCCTAAAACCAGCTTGAACTTAGTCCGTCTTTGTCCCTCGGGCTAGGCGTAGCTCACTGTGGCAAGCAAATGCCGCAACCTTGCAGTAGCAACTCCTAGGTAGGATAAGGGGGACCCTTAAAAGGGAACCATATTCAGAGGGTCTTTATCCCCAAGGGTCCCCCTAATCCTATCCCCTAGCAAGAAGAATAACAAGAACAGCTGCATCAGCATCTGTAGCCCCATAGGCCCACCAAACCCTGAACCCTGTAACTGTCAACTCTCTGAAGCCCTCAACCCATCCCAGAACCCACAAACTAGTAGCCCTGAACCCTAAACCCTAAACCCTAAACCCTAAACCCTAAACCCTAAACCCTAAGCTCCCAGAGTCCCTAAGCTCTGTTACGCCGTGTGAAGGCCCTGCCGTCCTCCATGTGGCCGGCCCCTCAACTTGCCCACGCGCGCGAAGTAGGCTTGCCTTGAGGTCTTTCAGGGCTCTCCGAGGGCTTGTGGGGTTTAGGGTTTAGGGTTTAGGGTTTCGGGTTTAGGGTTTAGGGTTTAGGGTTTAGGGTTTAGGGTTTAGGGCTAAGCTCGGGAAGCTTCTTGGAGTGAGGGCTTGGGGCCTGAAGGCATGGGGCCTGTTTCTCTTTAGATGGCTCATCCCAGATTCGGTAGTTGTTTGACATGCCTGTCCCCAAAATAGCCGTAAAACGGTGGTAGGTAGGTTTCCCTTTCTAGTAAGGAATCCACTTTGGACCCTAAACCCTAAACCCGAAAGGGAACCAGACCCTGGCAAGCCAGAGACCTTCAACCCTCAACGCACCTGAGAGCCGAAAAGCAAATCCCAGCAATCAAAGGCCAAAGTTTACAGCGGTCAGGGTTTGAAGATTTAGGGTTTAGGGTTTGGGGTTTAGGATAAGCAGCTAAACCCTGGAACCCAAAGAAGCTCCGAAAGCCCCCATAAGCCCTGATCCTTTAATCCGAAATTAAAACCCAAGATGATGCACAACCCTTAAAACCAAAGAAGCCCTTAAAGTCTTAGCACAGAACACCCAAACAACTACCAGCACAGTAATCCCTACATGGACTAGTAACGCAAACTACCCACAGCACTATCCACTCGACTTAGAAACTGGCCTCTTTCTGAAAGGTTTTCAGACTTCCGAGGTCTGGCATGACAGCCTCATCTGCCTCCACAGTAACCGAGGACGGCAAGAAACCCAAAATCCCGCCTGACAAGCCCCAAATCCGCCTTTTTGTTGGTAGGTCGCCTCATAGTGTCTCCAGCCTTTCAGGGGCTTCGGTTGTGTATCTTGCGAAGATGGCTTGGGGCTCGGAAAAAACCCTTGCACCCTGAGTGGGGTTTTTGGTGTGTTCGCACCGCCGTCAGAAGCAGTGCCAGTTGCGCAGACTTATGACTTCTTCTTGGTAGCCCAGTGGTACCCTTTACCCTTTTTTTGGTTATGGGTTCCCTTACAACATAACCAACCAAAGGGTGCCCTTATTAGAAGATGGTTGCTGGGCGACCAAGTCATAGGGATTTTATGCACCATGAGTCCAGAAAGAGTTCGTGAAGTCTTGTGTTTCACTTGTAACGACCTGGCAAGATTGTCCGGAGCCCAGTATGCAAAGTGTGGGCTTAGAATTTTTCGGCCTTGGCCGTTGAACAAGCAGCCCAGTGGAAACAAGGGGTGAGGGTATGAGTTCAGAAGGATTCAGATTGAGAGCATAAAGGGAGGGACCCCAAGAAGGGACCCTCAATCTTATTGGGTTCCTACATACCTAAGTAGCCCCCAAATAACCCCTTAAGGTGCCCTTATAAGGGTCCCTTCGTTTAGTCCCTTTGGAGCAGTCTTGGCTCCCATTTTGGGGCTGGGCTGCTGGCAGATTTGGCACAATCGGCTTCCCAGGATCGTTTCGCAGTCCGTTCAAGTAAGTAGGCTTCTCTCGCCTTTGGTGGGTACGACAGCCCCCTGCAATAAGCAACCCCAAGCCCGAAATTTTTGTGTTGTGGGGGCTGCAAGACAGGACTTGCTGACACATCGGCGCCCTCTGCTGGAGGGCTACGCCCACGCTCTGAGACCTCTGTCCGGATCGCAGAAAGTTCGTGCAACCTCTTGTTCTAGAGTTTTGGAGATTTGGGGTCTGAGGGAGGAGGGTTTAGGGTTTAGGGTTTGGGACCGGAAGAACAAGTGGCAGAGTTCTGCATGAGAAGGGGCTTGCCGGCTCCGGTGTTAAGCAGCGCGTGTGTAGTGGTGCTAGGGCGCCAGCCCACCTTCACAGAGGAGTTCCGTCTCTGCTAGGATAAGTGTGAGTTGAACGCGGTACAATTATGGAGAGTGGCTGGCAGTCCTTGTGAACATAGAATCCTGCCTGGCTTGCCTGAATTCCCCAAACTCCGCAGTTCTAAGCCTACATGTTCATGCCACAGCCAAGATGACGTTTCAGGTTCATGACGCGCGGTGACGTGACCCACTTGCTGTCAAAGTTTCCACAGCAGGCCAACCACCAAGTGGAGGGTTGGGCTAAGCTGCTAATTTCTGGACCCTTTGGGTCCCTTAAGTATATTCCATATCATTAGTCAAATTCTTGACCCTTTGGGTCTCTTATATAGTAGCTGCCGTATAGTTGAGCTCGAGCATCCCCCAGCAGGTTTGGGCAGTGGGCACTCGAAGATTTCCGAAGACCTCACGCCCTTGCAATCATGAGATAGACTACAACAGTAAAAGAATACAGCTATACAACTATTCAATAACTACAAGAAAATTGCTATGTAGTACTCATACTAAAGTAGGAACATGACAAAGTCATCATGCCATAATTAATGATATATGCAAAATATTGGTATCTTGGGCATAGAGCAAGAGAAGGTTTAGGGTTTAGGGCTTGAAAGTGAGAGTCAGAGAGAGAGAGAGAGAGGTCTCTGGACTGGGACGGCTTTTGTTTGTTGGGGCGTAAGGTGCCTTTGAAGTGATGCGTGATCCAGACGGCTCCACCTTCCATGATCGGAGCAGTGTGTTCCTCCCAAAAACCGGAAACCCTAAACTGTTCTCCGGTCAGACGTGTCTCCCTTCATCGAGTCATGATGACAGACGACATGAACCGTTTTGCATCCCCTAAACCCTAAACCCGAGGCTGCTAGGCAGGTAGTCGAAACCCTAAACCCTAAACCCTAAAAACTAAACCTTGGGATGTTCCCCCTTATACTTGCAGTCCTTTGTAAGGATTCTAGCACCCCCCCCCCCCCCCTATCCTTATTAAGGACTGTGAGTATAAGGGGGAACATCCCAACCTAAGCCCTAAACCCTAAACCCTAAACCCTAAACCCTAAACCCTAAGCCCTAAACCCTAAACCCTAAACCCTAAACCCTAAACCCTAAACCCTAAACCCTAAACCCTGGCCCTAAACCCTCTAAAACCTAAACCCTGATAGGTCCTCCTGGGTGGCCTCAACTGCGGACGGAACTTCGCAGCCCATCGGGACCTCCCAGTTGCGTTTGGGCCGTCTGGGAGTCGGGGTGACTAGGACTCCTAGGATGACTCAGACCCAGAGTAGGCCCTTGTAGGGTTTAGGGTCTTGGGTTTAGGGGATAGGGTTTAGGGTTTAGGGTTTAGGGTTTAGTTTAGGGTTTAGGACCCAGAGTAGGCCCTCATTCCTTTTATTTGAGGTTTAGGTTCCTGTCCCGTTTTTTAGCCCCTTTAAACCAACAGGGGTACCCTTTTGATTCCTAGGTTACTCTTGGGTCTAGATGACTAAGGCTGCAAATCGGCTAGGGAAACAGTACGAAACAGTTGTGTGGGAAATGTCCTGGGATGGTGCGTGTGCTGTAAAGAATGCTGTGTGTCAGCGAGTGTACGTACTCGATGCAGCCGCACCCGAAAAGTTACAGGAAGTCAGTCAAGGGAATGCTTAGGGTTTAGGGTTTAGGGTTGATGACCCCAACTCCAAGATTATGCCGTGGCCCGAGTCATGGGAACATCCCCCCGCCTGACCGGCAGTTTTCTCCAAATCGCTTAGTCACCCGAAAACCCTAAAGCCCTCAACACCAGACCCTAGACCCTAGACACCAGACCCCAGACCCTAGACCCTAGACCCTAACAAAAAACAAAAACTAACCCACACACATGCCGGATCGGGAGGAGCTCCTCGAGGAGTTGTTCGGCTGGGGAGCTCAGCCAATGGAGGGGTTTAGGGTGTACAGGGTTTAGGGGTGGACCCTGAACTTCAAACCTTGGAGCCACCAGGGGTTAACAGCAGGGCCCTTCAGCTACCTAGAGCCCCCACTCCCCCACTGCCCCCCACCGCCGCCGCCGACAGTTTAAGTCTCGATCTGATCTAGGGTGAACCCCCGGTCCATTGGGGTCCAACAGCTTGAGCTAATTAAGAGGTTCTAGAATAGCGCCATGTTTCACAGGTGCTCAGCAAGCCACCCCTAGAACCTTGAACATTCTTGTAAGAGCCTTGTGAGCCAAAGGTGATTTCAGGCCCGTCGACAGGTTCCCCCGTTCATCCGCCATTCCTATCACAAAACCCGGATTCCGCTATTCCGTAGCCGCTGTATTGCTCCTGGCTGATGCAACGGCCCAGGCTCTTTGGTGGTTTGGGCCGCGTCCACAGTCTTGAGCACCCAGAAGACTCGCTCTCCTGAGCTTGCATTCGTGGCTCGGGTGTGAGGTCGTGTTTCTGGGTTTAGGGATTCGGTTTAAGGTTTAAGGTTGAAGGTTCAAGGTTCAAGGTTTAAGGTTTAAGGTTTGAAGTATAAGGTTTAAGGTATAAGTTTTAAGGTTTAATGAGGGGTTAAGGGTTTAGGGTTTAGGGTTTAGGCAGAAGGATCAGATACTAAAAACCATGGCCTCCTCATTTTCACCGTCTTTGCTCAGAGACTGTCACATCTTTGCTGTTCAACAATCCTAGTTAGCCCACTGTGCAAAACCCGATCCCCCTCCTAAACCCTAAAACCCTAAAACCCTAAAACCCTAAAACCCTAAAACCCTAAAACCCTAAAACCCTAAAACCCTAAAACCCTAAAACCCTACACCCTAAAACCCCAAAACCCCAAAACCCCAAAACCCTAAAACCCTAAAACCCTAAAACCCTAAAACCCTAAAACCCTAAAACCCTAAAACCCTAAAACCCTAAAACCCTAAAACCCTACACCCTAAAACCCCAAAACCCTAAAACCCTAAAACCCTAAAACCCCAAAACCCTAAACCCTAAACCCTAAACCCACCACATATGACACCTCGAAGAATTTTCCGTGAGTACTGCGACGAGGTAAAGATGCCGGAGCGCCGTGGCAGGACCTGCTACTCTATGCCGCTTGCAAGGTAGTAGAGGGGTCGGAAGAATCACTATAATATTCCCTTGCGGCCCCTTTGGAATTGTACTAGAATAAGGGTTTAGGGGTTTAGGGTCTAGGGTAGTTTCTGATAATATTCCCTTATGGTCCCTTTGTAATTATACTATGATAACCCCCAAAACCCTATTCGTTTGTCGGATTGTGTTGATTGGCAGGTTCTCCGCATTTCCCCTGTCCAATTTTGTAATGCGGCTGGGACTGTTAGCGCAAGCCTTATGACCATTCCGCTGTGAAAAGATTGGCCTGTCCCCAGGTTTTCTTCGGGTTGATCAGATTTTTGATCTCCGTAATGATTGCAATCAAGGCGTCCACAGAAACATCCCCTGCATCACCCATGTCACACTTGAAAAATGGAATTCTATGACTGCGCAAGAAATTCGCGGTGCCCTTCCACGTAAGCCTGGACCGCTTAAGTGCCTTCATTGCCGCTTGCAAAAGACTTGCAAGGTTTAAAGGCTGCCTTGAAAGATTCAAACAGAGCCAGCTTCTTGAAACTGACTCCCGCGCACATGTGCTTGAACCTGTGTGGGCTCCTGCTGAAGAATGTGCTTGGTGCAAGAAACTTCTTAACTACTCGATCGAACCTAGGAATCTCACATGTAGATGTCCTTAGTCGCATGATATTCCTGTTCAGACTCTGAACCTTTGGTCACAGAAATATGATGCTATGCTTTTACTGCTGCAATCCATCTGCAGCAAGTTGTAGATTTGTTTAGTGCTTTGAACTATTGCTGAGGATGCAGATGACATTTTCTTTACTTACTGACTTCGACAGGCTTTCGCCCGCATACCCCCAAAACCCTATTCTAATTATTCAGGCACCTATATTACAAGGGTCTTCACGCAAGGGTGGTTTGATGATTATTCATGTAGGCTTTGGGATGATCCCCCCCCTATACTAGCAGTCCTTAATAGGGATTATACTAGGCTACGAGAATCCCTATTCAGGACTGTTAGAAAAAGAGGGAACATCCCGAGGTAGGCTGGCCCTAAACCCTAAACCCTAGAGTGTGCGACGAAACCCTAAACCCTAAACCCTAAACCCTAAACCCTAAACCCTAAACCCTAAACCCTAAACCCTAAACCCTAAACCCTAAACCCTAAAACCCTAAACCCTAAACCCTAAAAAGGGTCTACACGCAAAGAGAGAGAGTGCTGCATGAAGCCGCGGGGGCAGGGTCGCTCCACGGCACTTTCCCCGACCCCAAGCCCTGATCCCTAAACCCTAAACCCTAAACCCAAAACCCTAAACCCTAAACCCTCAAGAAGGGCCGCGTGCCCTGATCCGCAGGATCCGGCTGGCTTTTGGTTCAAGCTTTCGCTACGCAGAGGTGCGAAGCATCCTGGGCTTGTTCAGGGTTTAGGGTTTAGGGTTTAGGGTTTAGGGGTTAGGGGTGGTTTTTCTCCAGGTCGTGGGGTTTTGGGTTTTTTGGCGGTGGTTTTGGGGTTTCGGGTTCAGGAGTTTGGGTTGTTGTCGCAGTTAAGGGTCGGTAACTCGGGCAATAAGGACGGTTTTAGGGGTTCAGGTTCAGGGCCCCTGCACATGACGGCGACCTCCAAGCGTTGTCAGATGTAGTAGTCTGACCCAGTGGAACGGCGTCGGAGGCGCTTCCTGCCAAGTACTGCAATTACATGATGTCCGTTTATATATATATATATATGTATATATCGTACACATGCAGATACAAATACGTACATGCACATATCCACCGTTTCGATTTGTTGTGAATTGAGTTGCACAAATTGAATAAGATGACAATATAAAACCTGAGAATACAATCCTAGAATAGAATAGTAATTTCAATCTATGGACATTACAAGATAATAAGGTCATATAGCAACGTAACAAGCAATCTTTTAAGACAGCAATATGACGATATATCAACATAGCAAGAAACAGTATAGTATTGTTATATATTATCGAGATATAGCAATGCAGTGATGTAGTATTTGAAGAACATGAGAAGACAATGGCATAAAACATGACAGCAAAATAGGATGATGGCATCTGATGTCTGGACTATCATGTGTTTCGCTTGAAAACTTCATGCCATGATCGTGCGTTTCAACTCCACACCTCCCTAGAGGCCCGAAAATGCACATTGATGCACATTGCAGAACTGCAAAAGAACCGCAAGCCTAGATGTTCACGGGTCCCTACCCCTACCATTCAGGAGTCGAAGTGCTTGGAAAGAGACAGCAACTCTAAAGTCTGGTTGTTCGTACGTCGTGCTTTAGCAGCTCCTTTCGATGGCCGGCTCATCATTGCGTTATGATCTTATGAGCTGTTTCGTACAAACCGGTCCCAACCATATCCTCACGCTTGAATGCGTATTCCTTAGACGAAGCCATGTTCGAAATCAATCGCATCATCCAACAATATGTCCTCTCCTATGCCCATCACCTTCCTTCACATCACAAAAAGAAGGCAAGAACAGGACCCTCTGGAATTGACAGGGACTCACTTTTTTTACCCCGAAACAAGCAAGATCCCTACACCCCAGCCGCAACTCGGATTCTCTGCAGGAGCCTTACATGCTTGGCAGCCCATGGCTTAACTACTTTAGGGTTTCGGGTTTAGGGCTCCTGCAGGGTGAGCACATGCTCGTCTCTCCCGGATTTTTGGCTTGTGTTCTGGAGGTGCGAGGAGTAGTCAGTGCATGTGCACAAGAACCTCTTGCAACCAGAGTGTTGCGGTTTAGGGTTTAAGCTTTGGACTGTGGTGGCTCTTGGATGACCGAAAAACCCTGAACCCAAGGTGTCATGACGACCCTGCTATTTGTTGGCGATGGTGTCCAGCGAACAGGTGCGGTTGCAACTGAGCCTCTGACTTTGGTCCTACTCAATGATTACCACCTTTGCTTACCTTTGTCTTCGGTTGGGTTAGCCCTGGGTTAGGCAGGATGCTCCGATGGTAGTCATCAGGCTTGCACCTATTCAAGGCGTTTGTGGCATATGCCGGACATGGTCTCCCAGAAGCCAAGTAGACGTGTGCCAGGAAATGAAGTCTGCCCTGTCGTCTACGAAGAGAACGAGGAGGAAGAGTGGGCTGCGTGCCTTGTCAGCATGTTCCAACTTCAGATCAACGAAAGGAGATGTCTGTGGCACTTACGAGAAAAGAAGAGACGGCTATACGCAGGGTCGACTTGCAAACCCGAGACTTGAAATCGTCATAGATCCGAGCTAGGCAGCTGAAGAGAAGACACTACCCAGGTATGTTGCCTGGCTACTGAAAGGCCTGCTACTATCAATCAAGGTGTCCCGGCCTTAAACCCTAAACCCTAAACCCTAAACCCTAAACCCTAAACCCTAAACCCTAAACCCTAAACCCTAAACCCTAAACCCTAAACCCTAAGTACGTATCTCTCTCGAGACCTGGACTAGACTCGGGGTCCATTCAGTCACCACTCGGGGTCTGAGCGTGTCTTACGAACCCCTAAGTTCCCTAAAAGCCTGACACTGCGAGAGTCGAACACCCCCAAAGCCTTATGGGTTTAGGGTTTAGGGTTTAGCTCGGGTTTAGGGTTTAGGGTTTGGGGAACTAGTTCGGGTGGTGGTTTATGCCTGGCTTGCTACCTAAACTCTCAAGAAAGCAGGTTTGCATGATGAGATGTGATGAGATTGAGGTCCGAATGCGCAGCTTCCGCCGCAAGGGATGATGCCACGCCGGCAGCTGAGCTTTACTAAACAAAGTGGGAACACATCGTGTCTCCATATTTAGTACTGGGTTTTTTTTGCGGCGTGGTCTGTGAAAGATATCCTAGAAGTTTCTTCAAGCTTGCAAGGCACTTAATGTTTTCAGCAATGGCAAGTTCGGCTTAGCAGCTTGAGGCTTTGACATATTTTGGGCCTTGGCGTGCTTGAACGCTTGATGTCATTGCCTCTCAAAGCCTGTGCAGTGGAAAGATGGTGTACTGCAGTCCGCGCCCACGAAGTCGAAACGCAATCGGAATGTGCCGGGTTTAGGGTTTAGGGTTTAGGGTTTAGCGTTTAGGGTTTAGGATTTAGGGTTTAGGGTTTAGGGTTAACCTGAACTCTGTGATCAGGGCACAAGAGCAGAGCGTTCTGGAGTTTGAGGAGGTGGTCGTGCCTTTGACCGAGGTGCCTGTAGTACCGGTGGTTCTACATGACAGTCGCTTTTCCTCTTCAGGTTTGGAGTTTATGGGGTTTAGAGGGCACTTGAAAACTCAAAAGCCCTGGCGTAAAATGGGTTTAGGGCTCCCCGAAACCCGACGCACGGACCCCCAAAGCCCTTCAAGACAACCGAGCCCAGAGCGTGAAGGTGGCAGCCCAAAAACCACTCTCTGAGACCTGAAGCGCAAAGCAGCATCCCTAAAGCAATTTGGCGGCTTAGGGCATAGGATGACCTTATCAACCCTGACCCTAAACCCTAAACCTAAACCCTAAACCCTAAACCCTTGAAGAGTTGAGGCGGTTTAGGGCTTAGGATGACAGGATCCAACCATGGAGTGAAAGGATGTCACTTCTTTCTTTGCACTTCAGAGGCACAAATCTTTTCGGGTTTAGGGTTTAGGGTTTAGGGTTTAGGGTTTAGGGTTCAGGCATGAAGCAGCTTCCAGGTTCAAAAGGGTTTAGGGTTTAGAGTTCTTCAGTGTGAAGGTCGACTCCTCAATTCATTGGTCTCTCGGGCTCTTTGGTTTTTTTCGGCGACCTTTTTCAGTGGAGGAGTGGATGCTGCTTCTCATTTGCTTGCCAGCATGGGCTATCCTATAACGCCTTCAGGAGGCCCTTTCTAGGGTTGATTATGGGGAATATAGGGCCTAATAGCCCATCCTGGTGCGTCTGTTTCGCTTCCATGAACTGCGAAGAACCTTACCTTAGTTTTAGGCCGATGTACAACCGTCAGGGCGTCATGCTACACGGCCCACCTACCAAAATGCACAAAATCCTACAAAGCCCCAAACCCTGATGGGGTTTAGGGTTTAGGGTTTAGGGTTAGGGTTTAGGGTATATGCAGCTCTCCCCAAGCCTGCACGGGTGCAGATCTCCTCGCGCGAGCTCTTCCTCGCGGAGCTGTTGCAGAGTGATCAGTTGGGGACCGGGGGCGCTCTGAGTTCGATTCATTCAGGGCTTAGACCGACTGAACATGCGGCTTAGGGTGGGTTCTGGGCAGAAGTTGCAGGATTTGAATCGGGCAAGCATGCCGAAGACCAAGTAGGGTTTCAGGGTTTTAGGGTTTAGGGTCTAGGGCCCTATGCCCTAGAAACCCTTGAAGCCCCCATACCCGCCGATCCCGCATCCCAGGGCTAGATGGGCTTCAATACAATGAGGTTCTCTTTCCTTCGAGCCTTTCGCCCATTGAGCCCTTTATGCCCTGATCCCTGAGACCCATGCGCCCTGCTCTAAAACCCTAAACACTACAACCTTAACACCATAAAATCTTCCCGCCCTACAACCCTAAAGCCCTAAAAACCCTAAACCCTCAAACCCTTGAGGGAAAAAAAACAACACTTGCATTTCGGCTCTGAGTTATTGGTTCACTTCCCACGGCCCGGGAGACCGAATGCAGCAAGAAAAGGGGGGCCTCAATGGGCTTGATCCCTCTAAGTCCTAGAAAAGCACACCCTGAACCCTGACAGCCCTGCACCCTAAACCCTTGAGGCAGTTACGGTTTAGGAGTGATTTTATGATCCGTGGGCCCTGGTCTGGTCGAGTGACCCCGACACCGTGCCGGCAGCTGCATCTCAGACTTTTTGTTGCCACACTTGGGGTTTGACATAAAGCCTTCAAGTCTAGGGTCATAAACCCTAAACCCTAAAACCTAAACCCTAAACCCTAAATCCTAAGGGTCTTTATAAGGTTTGCATTCTGCAGGTCTAGGTGAGGCAGATGCGCGCATGCAAGGCATTCCCTACATGGGGCCTCCAAGCTTCTTCTGGCCAGGAACCCTCCATGATACGATGCTGGGCTCTGCTCGTTCTCCTTGCCGTCGCGGTGCCTGATGAGGAGTGGTCAAGGGTTCCCTAAACCCTAAACCCTAAACCCTAAACCCTAAACCCTAAACCCTAAACCCTAAACCCTAAACCCTAAACCCTAAACCCTGAGATGAACATCGAATCAGAGGAACCCCGCCTGTTTGACAGGATTCCCAGAACTGCTCGGAGGTGGGCGATGCAGGCAAGAGGGATCAGGGCCGCAGAGGCACGGTAGAGGCCTTTTCCATGCTATGCTTTCTGCCCCTTGCTGGGATGGAGTGGAGTATCACGAAGAAAAAGTGGCGCGTACGTTTTGCGCTGTAAAACCTCAGCACTCAATGTCCCTGTCGGAAACCCTGAACCCCAAACCCTAAACCTTAAGCCTTTTGCACATGGACATTTGCGTGCGAGGGCTGCTCTTGCTACAAACGCCGGACCTGCTGGTGCAACCTAGAGAGGCTGGGAAAGTGCTCTGCATCATGGTCTCCTAAACCCTAAACCCTAAACCCTACACAGATCCGACAGTGCGTGGGAAGCCCGACAAGGTAGGCCCTTAAAAAAGGGATATCCGGGATATCTTACACTGTACCTTCCATTACGGGGCTTCAGAGGATTTGCTAAGAACCCTAAACACTAGACCCGAAACCCTAAACCCTCACCCTAGTGTAGTCAGAGGGCTTAAATCTAAGCCCAAAGCTATCAGCTTAAGCCTTGTCCTTGAGCCATAGCTGAGCGCGCGTTCTGAGGCCCAAGATTAAGGGTTCAGGGTTCAGGGTTTAGGGTTCAGGGTTCAGGGTTCAGGGTTTAGGGCTGCTGCTGAAGCTGTCCAGGTGCCTGTGCATGACAGATCCATCAGCGCCACGCCACAAGGCCCTCTGATCGAGGACCCCCCGCTGCGTGGACGCCAGCACAGGGTGTTGACTTAAAGCTTCAATATCTGCCCCTTATATATCCTATACAATTCAAGGGCCCATACGCGAGAAACCCTTTGAAACTGAGGGACCATATTAAGAGATCATGAAACTACCCGTACCCTTACTTATGGGTCATAAGGAGGGAGGGTTTTACGGTTTAGGGCTTGAAGCCCAGCCTGGGGGTCTTAAGGGCCTTTTGGCTGCGAAGGATTCGACAATAGGGTTGAGGGGCCTAGGGTGTTGGAGTTTAGGGTTTCAGGGGTTTCAGAGTTTTGGGTTTAGGGGGCCTTTGGCCGCAGAGAATTCGGCATGAGGGCCACATTTTTTTCAGAACTGGCAATGGTGTTTCCCAAATGGCGGTACTTTGTTGAGAGCGTGGTAGCATCTTCACCGTTGCATCGGAGTTCGCCCAATGGGGTCAGGAAGAAAGAACCAGACATTTACGACCACAACAATTGTCCAGAGCATCCTGCGCTTAGCATTAACTCCTACAAGTAAGCCCGAACATCCACATCCTTAAGCCCTAAACCCCATAAACCCTATAGACCCTATAAACCTTATAAACCCTACACCCAGCGTGAAGCCGGCTGCTGCAGAGAGTGCTTGCAGAAACCCTAAGCCCTAAACCCTAAACCCTATAAGACCTAAACCCTAAACCCTATAAGCCCTTAACCCTCAGCCCTGAACCCTAAACCCTAAACCCTAAGCCCTAAACCCTAAACCCTAAACCCAACGCTCCGTTGTTCAGGAGATGGATGCGCTCGTCGCGGCTGTGGAATCAGCTCGGGACCCTAGGGTCGGCTCTTTGGGTTTAGGGATTCAGAGTTTAGGGTTTAGGGCTAGGGTTTAGGGTTCAGGGCTCGGGTTTAGGGTCTAGGGTTAAGGGTCTAGGGTTTAGGGTTTAGGGCTTCGGAAGGTGTTTATTCCTAGGTTACTTTTGGGTCTAGTACAAGTCTCGTCCCCCCCAATTGGCCCTTAACGCAACCCCTCTCTGGTCCCACTCAGAATTGTCCCTCCAGTAGGCCCTTCACGGTTTACAACTGGAAATTCAAAGATGTCAGCCAGTATTAGTAAAAAGTACAGTGTATAAGGAAGACAAGTACATATCCTGTTGGCACTTCGCCAGCCAACCCCCCGAGCCCTAGAACCCTAAAACCGTAAACCCTAACACCTGACATCCAAACATCTTTAAATCTAAAGCCTAGACAAACCCTTTCAAACCCTAGAAAGCCCAAACCATCAAACTCAACTCCACAGCCCTAAAGCTTGAAAGCCTACTTGTAAAACCCAAAAGCCCTAGAATCCCTGAACCCTTTAGAAAGCCACGCCAGATCTGATCAGCCTCCGCTGCCAGCACTTGGAAAGGAGGGGCAGGGACAAGCAGGGGAGGAGGCGATGTAAGGCGATGTATGCTACCCCCTTAAATGTCGATCCTGGTTTCCTACAACGGGTCCACCAGTTTCAGCTGGGCGGGTGGCAAAGCAAGGCTACCACACCACGGGAGGGCTGGCGCGCCCGGATAATGGAGAGAGAGAGAGAGAGAGAAAGAGAGAGAGAGCGAGAGCGATCAATTTTCACATATATATATATATATATGCATATGCATATAATATATACATATGTGTGTGTACGTATATGTGTCCATACTGCCCTAAACCCTAGATGCTTAATGGCCTTGATGCCCCAGTGCCGCTTCTTTGTGGTTGCTGAGGCCGTCAAAGGGTGGAAGATCAAGTGGCCCAGCGCCGCAGCAGCTTTGGACGAGCTCCATGGCCGATGGGTCAGGGCCCCTAAGCCCTAAGCCCTAAACCCTAAACCCTAAACCCTAAACCCTAAACCCTAGCCCTAAACCCTAAGGTGCCAGAGACCCTGAACCCTTAGGGTTGTCGGGCTTCGGGTTTTGGGTTTCGGGGCTTAGGGTTTCGGGTGTTCCGAGTTTACAAAAGGTGCAGAGAACCTGAAACTCCTGACCTTCCCACACTCCTCTGATCAATCGCTCCCCCCCCCTTCGCCCCACTTCAATGTCTTGAGGCTCGGTCTCACAAAAGTATCACACACATACATAGGAAAAAAAGGTTCCTATATGCTATATATATATATAGACATATATATAAATATACATATGTTTGTTTAATTCGTGCAAGCATACTCTCCGGGCCAACTTGTAAGATTGGTGCAGGTGCCCAACAGTTCGAAACTTGTGATTGTAGACCCTATCAAGACTAAGACCAGTGCAACATGAACCCTCTACTCGACAACCCTCTAGAGGCTTAAGGTGCTTGGGGCCCCGCATCCTCAACCCTAAACCCTCCAGGTTTAGGGGGTCCAGGGGTCGTATGGGACCCGGAGCACGAAGCCCTAAACCCTAAACCCGAAACCCTAAACCCTAAACCACCCCTAAACCCTAAACCCTAAACCCTAAACCCTAAACCTGCGGGTGCCAAAAAGACAACCTAAACCCTAAACCCAGATCTTTTGTTCAGGATTCTTCCGGCGGCCGCAGCATCCCCGGGTTATTCTCGGGTTCCCGACCTGACTCTGAGAAGGGCTTTTTGGGGTTCAGGGTTCAGGGTTCAGGGTTTAGGGTTTAGGGTTTAGGGTTTAGGGTTTGCCCGGAGCCCAGTATTCAAAAAGGGTTTAGGGTTTAGCGTTTAGGGATTAGGGTGCTTAAGGGCTTTAGGCTTCTAGATTTGTTGGGGTTGTTTGAATTTGGGGTCGTTTTGGGATGTTTTGAGGGGCTGACGGGCTTTTAAGAAACTAGATTTGTTGGGCTTTTGAGACCGTGCAGGTGCTTTAAAGGCTTAGGGTTCTTTAGGCTTTCGCGCGTTGAAGGGTTTTGCGGTTTGGGACATCCTAAACCCTAAACCCTAAACCCTAAACCCTAAACCCTAAACCCTAAACCCTAAACCCTAAACCCTAAACCCTAAACCCTAAACCCTAAACCCTAAACCCTAAACCCTAAACCCTAAACCCTAAACCCTAAACCCTAAACCCTAAACCCTAAACCCTAAACCCTAAACCCTAAACCCCAACCCATTCCCGGAACGAGTCCCTGCAAAGTGGCCTGAGTGTCAGCTAGGCGGGTGGCCAACAAAAAAACATCACCCTAAACCCTAAACCCTAACCCTAAACCCCTAAACCCCTTAACCCCAAACCCTCTAAACCCTCTAAACCCTCTAAACCCTCTAAACCCTCTAAACCCTCTAAACCCTCTAAACCCTCTAAACCCTCTAAACCCTCTAAACCCTCTAAACCCTCTAAACCCTCTAAACCTCTAAACCCTCTAGACCCTCTAAACCCTCTGAACCCCCTAAACCCCTAAACCCCCTAAACCCCCTAAACCCTGCACCCCAAACCCTAAACCCCAAACCCCAAACCCTAAACCTAACCCCTGTAGGGTTTAGGGTTTAGGGTTTAGGGTTTAGGGTTTAGGGTTTAGGGTTTAGGGTTTAGGGTTTAGGGTTTAGGGTTTAGGGTTTAGGGTTTAGGGTTTGGGGTTTGGGGTTTGGGGTTTGGGGTGCAGGGTTTAGGGTTAGGATTTAGGGTTAGGGTTTAGGGTTTGGGGTTTGGGGTTTGGAGTTCAGGGTTCAGGGTTCAGGGTTCGAGCGATTGTGGGTTGATGTCAGGGCTTTAGGGTGTGAGCCTTCTCAAGACCCTCGTCCCACAATGGGCCTCCCGAAAACCCCTTTAAGGTTTCCGGGAATACTGCTGAGCGTGTTGTTTGGGAGGGCACATGGGGAGAGTACCTTATTTCGGGACCCCTCTTCCATGTGTAAAGAACGATTTTTTAGCCCAGCCTACGTACCCTAAACCCTAATCCCTAAACCCTAAATTATAAACCCCCCTATATAGCCTACGTACCCTCAACCCTCAACCCTAAACCCTAAACCCTCAACCCTAGACCCGAAACCCGAAACCCGAAACCCGAAACCCGAAACCCGAAACCCGAATGTCCGATCCGAGGTTCACTTGCCGCCAAACGTGTCAGACATCACAGTGGCCGTGTCTGTGAAAGGGAAGCGCGACATCGAGTCCTGGGCGGCAACCCGGGTTTAGGGTTTAGGGTTTAGGGTGACCAGGATTTCTAGGTTATGAATTGGGGGAGTAACAGGGCTTTCCAGGCGTAACACATGCACGCATATTCGTTCTAGGGTATGTAGAAGGTTCAAGGTCTGAACTCCACGCGGGTTTGGGGTTTGGAGTTGTCGGGTTAGGGTTTCGGGTTTCGCTTGAGCCGGTTTCCTAGACCAATCACACAAACACCCCCCCCCCCCCCCATGCCAACGAATGGCCAAGTCTCTAAATTGTACTCATGTCGGGGTACCACAAAAGAAGGCTCCGTATTTAGCCGCGAAGCAACCGGAAACCCTATCCCCAACCTGGGACGCCAACTCGAGGAACCCTCGGCCCAAGCATCTTGCAGCCCTAAACCCTAAACCCGAATGCCGCGAGCCAAGGACGTTACCGTCCACACCTTCAGGGCAATACTGGTTGCCATCGTCACTGTGGGCCTGATCGCCTCTTGTCATACATCATGAAGGCGTGAGGCTTAGGGCGGTTTCGGGATGCCACCGTTGCAAACGGGCCCTAAACCCTAAACCCTAAACCCTAAACCCCAGGGTGGGAACACTTCCCCTGCGGTCTCTCTTGTAACCGAGGTCTTCGCCGGCGCGATGAGCGGATTGAGCCGCCCGTCCTTGCATTCAGCCCTCCCCCACCCTGACTTCCCAGGATTCAGGGTTAAGGGGTTAAGGGGTTCAGGGTTTGGGGTTAAGGGGTTTAGGGTCTAGGGTTTAGGGTTTAGGGAGACTAGGCCCTACTTCCACTTTTTTGGGGTTTAGGTTCCCTTATCAGCCGGCCTATGCCATTTGAATAGGGATGTTGGTTGCAATAGTCTCGTGTAGAGTTCAGGTGTTCGGGTGTAAGGTCTCGCTCTACACGACCCCCAAGCACCCCACCCCCCCGCCCCCCTCTCCCCCCATCCCTCCTGCCCAAGCAAAGGCTCAACCCTAAACCCTAAACCCTAAACCCTAAACCCTAAACCCTAAACCAGAAGATGGTGCAGCAACGTTTCGTACATGGCAGTCTTGCAGCGCAAAATCTTAGTTGACTCCTACCGTGAAGGCTGTAGGGTGTAGGGTTTAGGGTTAGCGTTTCTGGTTTGGGGTTTCGGGTAGTCTTAGTAGTCGAGCAGGTACCCTTGAACCTTTTTTGGGGTATTGTATTCCCTGTATAACACTACGCTGTGCTGTACAAGATGGAGATGTCTTTGAGGTTGTAACTTTTCGGGTTCTTAAGGGGGGGGGGGGGGTTGAAGGCGGGTAGGTACCTAGGGAACCTTAGGGAAGCTTAGGGAGCCTTAGGGAGTAGTAGGGAGTACTAGAACCTTGGGTTAATATAGCCCCTTGAACCCACCTCCTTTAAGAAGGGGGGGCTGACTTGAGAAGAAGCCGAAGAGGTCTTGGCCTCCTACAGCTCAGGGACACCGATGTGGAGGCACCCTACCGCAAGAAACACCAAGACAGCCAAGACCCTAAACCCTAAACACTTTGAAACCCTCCTAAACCCTAAACCTTAAGTCTGCGAAGTGTCAGCACTGCCAGCACACACCAAAACGCGACGAGACGTGGCAAAACGAACGTGCAGTCACTCTGGCTTCCTCTGAGTGTGCCCTTTGATGTCTTCGGCTGCGTAATGAATTTCGTGTGCCTTTGGTGTGGTGTCTTTGGTGTGTGGTGGTGCCTTTTAATGTTTCTTTTGTGTGGTGGTGCCTTTGCTGTGGTGGCTATTTATGTGGTGGTGCCTTTGGTGTGGTGGTGCTTGGTGGTTCATTTCCTTTGGTGGTACCTGGTGTGGTGGCTTTACCTTTGGTGTGGTGTGGTGGTGTTTTTGTTTGGTTCTCACCTTGTTTAGGGCACTCACAAAAACCCACTTACAAGTACCCATGCACCTGCAAGTGGCCTCACGAGGTAGGCTTCCCTTTATGGGCTTTAAGAGGCTCATAATTTCGGAATCTTCTTGGGGGGTAATTTAAGGGCAATCCTAGCTCAGGAGATGCAAATTCCCTAAGGGTTTAGGGTTTAGGGATTCGGGTTTAGGGTTTATGGTTCAGGGTTCAGGGTTTAGGGTAACCCGAACACAAGAACACAAAAACTTCACTTGTGTGCTCGGGGTCCAAGAAGGGCTCACATGTGGATATATCTCCCCGACTAGGGCGGGGCCGCTGAATATGCTCCACCCACCCCCCCCCCCCCCCCCCCCCCCCCCCCAAGAAAAAAAAGACACACACACACACACAGAGAATATATGTTTCTGTAGATATATATGTTTTTTTGATTTCTATTTATATTTAACACCCTTCTTGCAGAAACCCTCCAAAAGGGTCAAGATCACAGCTTCCGTACTCCTCCAGCATGAGAAGAGCCGGTATCTCACCCTTGAAAGCAGCTCCTTGTGCTCGCAGGCCTTGGAACGCTCAGGAGACCCCGACCTCGTGGAGATGGGCAAGAACTTGTCAGAAGACCCTCGGCGTGCACATGAGCAGAGGCTCCGAAAGCCGATCTGTGCCGAGTGCTTCATGCGAGCGAGAGAGAGAGAGAGAGAGAGAGAGAGAGAGAGGAGAGAGAGAGGAGAGAGAGCGAGAGAGAGAGAGAGAGACACACACACACACACACCCACACGCACACGCGACGCGCACGCGCACGCGCACGTGCGCGCGCACACACACACACACACCCCAAGTTGTGGTCCTGGGGTTTTTCTGAGCAGCTGCAGGTCCTTCAGGATCGGCACCTCTTGATGGTCACGCTGCTGCTTTGGAACTGCGTGGGGGCGGAAGTATTGCCCTTGGTGCTGAATGCGGCTCGCCCTTACATGCCTCCGGGAAGGGGGGGGGGGGGGGGGGGGGGGGGGTGGGGGGGTTATTTTGAGGGTTTAGGCACACCTGGCCTGCAACTCTTGCGGCCAGCAGCTTAAACTTATAGTACCTGTGGATACTGATGGTTGGGGGGTCCAGGGTTTGCAGGGCTTATGGCATCCCGAGTTTGTGAGAGAGAGAGATGGAGGGTTGGTTTGGGTTTAGGATGTCTCCACATGCTTTCTAGGGTTATATGCATGCGTATAGAAATATAGGGGGGGGGCAACATGCACTTGTCAGCATGCCGGTGCGGATTGAGTGCCGAGTTACCTTCCCTCTCACGTGTGCGACTTGCAAGGGGATGTACACACTGAGTCGCTGAGGTCGAGCTGAACGCCGCTCGCTTCAATGCAGCCGCTGTGGTGTTACTGTGCAATTCTGCCTGTGAACCCACCGTGTCGCCAGGGCAGGTGACAGTCTTGGTGGCATCGGGGGGTTATGGTACATTGCGCAACCACCTGCACAGCGAACAAACTCATGATTTCGCGTCTACAAGCACAGTGGCTGTCGGCCTGCATGATCTGCCGGGCTTGGGTTTCGGGTTCAAGGTTTAGGGTATAGGGTTTAGCGTTTAGGGTTTAGGGTTTACGGCAGTACGGTTTAGAGCCAACATGTCGCAACCCTGACGGCCCCTCAGGCTGTGGCCTCCGCGCTGGTCGGCGTCTTTGGCATTCTCATCGGGGGCGCAGCCCGGTTCAATCAAGATGCTGGGAGGGTTTCTTCGGGAGAGCTGAAAAGGGTTTAGGGTAAACCCTAAACCCTAAAGGCTTAGGGTTCAGGACGCCGGCGTGGGGTTGTGCATGACTTTTCGTAGAGTCGGCTCGGACAAGACAGCTGTGCCAAGTGCCAAGTGCCACCCCCCATCACGGTTTCAATCCGAACTCCTAAATGCCTTATAAACCCCCAACCCGTAGAAACCCAAAGCCCCTTACCAAGGGACCCTAAACCCCACAACCCCTAAACCCTAAACCCCACAACCCCTAAAGCCCGCAGAGTCGAACTGCTGCGACACCCCCTGAGGAGATCTTGCCGCAGGCGCTGTTTAGCGCGGCGTCGATGACGACGATTTGCTCCTTCGTGCCCCTGGTGAAGGTGAGGACTCGGAACCCTAAACCCTACACGGGGTACTGTAAGGGGTGGGCATGTTCCACCTCCGCCCCATATAACAGTGAACGCGACCGCGAAGGGTACTGAGAGAGGCCATAGTGAATTGCAGTGTGATTCTATTCCTGTAGATGGTATGCTGTCTCAACCCGGTGTGTATTACCTCATGGGTCGTGTGTCACCTCGTGCCGGAATCGGGGTTCAAGTGAAGGACTTTGGGCCGTGTGTGCCTGGCCTGTCCGAGTGTGAGCGATTAGATGGGCCAGCTTCTTGTAGGGAGTGGCATTGCACTGGCTTTACTGCGGGAACTCCGCGACTTGTTTCCCACAACGTTAATGTGAGTCTCGCGCCCTCAACCTTTTTGGGGGCTCTCGGGATGAATTTTGGAGGGGGCGCAGGACAGGTTCCGGACGTTGCTAGGCAGGCCCTTGCGATGTTGCATCTTTTTCCTTATAAATTAAATTGGGTTCAACAGGATCAGACAATGTTTTTCAAAGGGTTTTAAGGGCCATCCTTGGCTGTCTTGAATGTGTTTGGTGGGTTGAGGGAGGGAGTTGCGGAAGGCTGGAAGGGCTGAGGCTGCTGAGCAGGGATTGGGATTTTTGCTTGAGCATGACTCAGGCGCAAAGCCAAGGGCCTAAGGTTTGCGGTCTACACACTTTAGGGCCACAAGCAAATTCCAGCAAAAGTGGAAGGTGCTGATCTGGATTTCTTGGCCTGTCGCCCGACCGTTTGCAACGGTTCTGGCATCTTCGCTGAATTGTGCTTTCTGTCCCTACACTCTGATCCCTCGAACCCTGAAACACCAAACTTAGAAGGGCTACGGCTGCAGGCTTTTAGGGTTTGCGTGTGTGTGTGTGTGTGTGTGTGTGTGTGTGTGACTAGGTAAACAATTGGACTAACACATGCTGTCAATATAGAGCGCAGACCATCTCCACACGGTCCTACTGCTGAAGCTTTCTAAAATCACCGATCTGAGAGATTCCCCTAAATGGCCACTGAACTCTGGCCCCGTCTTTGGGGTTGATACTACAAGGCTGCCCCGAATATTTAGACTACCCCAAGAGGGACCGTGAATTTTGGAAGTGACCACCAAAATGTCTTTCCATCATTTTTCAACAATGTTTAGTCTTCGGGAGAGCCTTTATCTTCACACGCACCCCCCCCCCCCCCCCGCGCCCCCTTCCCACCAACAGATTACATGTCAACAACGAGGCTCCAACTAGGTATGCAGAAATGCGGCTGTGAACCAACCAAGCTCAACTCAACATCTCGCAAAAAGAAACAATCGTGACAACTCGCACTATAGTTACGAGTATTAGTTGGGGCGCCATGCTACATAAACCCTAAACCCTAAACCCTTGTTAACGCTACACAGAACTCTCTGTCTCATTGCCCTGGTCTGCTACATCGACCTGTGTGCTTACACACCTGCATCAGCCGGCGCTGTATGTGCAAAAATGTATTCGCCAGCATCTTTCTCACTAGTGGCGATTTACTCATTAAGTAATCCAGGGCGGCTTATGGAGAATCTGGGTGGCCAGTTTTTCTTTTTTTCAGGGATTGTTTGACACAGTGTGTGTGTGTGTGTGTTTTTTGAGTTTCCCTGGTTGGGTTTAAGAGCTCCTATGTGGGATGCTTTGGATATTTCAGCGGGCTTAAAGGGACTTCCCACCTTGATCACCCCTATATTTCCTTAGCCCCTTGGCGCAATATGTTATTTGGCAAAGAGCCTGCCCTAAAGCGTAGTTCATTTCCTAAGCGCAAAGAACATAAGGGAGAAGGAGTGTAAGTAGCTGCAGCCCAATAAACCCTAAACCCTAACCCCTAAACCCTAAACCCGAAGCATCTGAGGACCTTATATTTAACACTGGCCTGCGGCCGTTTGAGCTCCCCCGGCAGGCGAAGCTCGATTGAACTTCGGATTTGGAACTCGGGTTTAGCCCCCTTATACTAACAGTCCTTAATGGGGATTCTAGTATCCACACAATTACAATCCCTACTATATAAGGAAGGGGGAACATCACAAGTTTGGGTTTCAGGGTTTTGGCTGACCTGATATTTTGAGTGGTCATGGGCGGGGAGATCACGACTCGACCTTGTGGTTCGCTTATCAGGTTGCGTATGCAAACATGGAGAGGGTGGGGGGGGGGGGGGGGGGGGGGGGGGGGGGGGGGGGGGGGGGGGGGGGGGGGGGGGGGGGGGGAAGAGAGAGAGAGAGAGAGAAGGCATCGCTGACAGGACGTCGGACTGGACCACGCTGTAGAGTGCGCATTTCGATGCAACACCCTTCAGGGGGTTGCTATGCTGGCAGAGAGAGTGAGAGAAACACAAAACATACATGATGAGGGTTAAGAGCGAAAGTAAGAGAGAGAGAGAGAGAGAGAGACAGAGAGAGGAGAGAGACGCGGTTTAGGGCATATTATGTGAGAGTTCAGGGTCACAAGCTATTTCCCGAGAGTGGCCCGAGAGTTTCTCATGAATTTGGCCGAGCACCGAAGAGGGTGGACTGTATCGGCTTTCCGAAACCCCCCTCCTGCAACATGAGTTCTGGTATCCTGAGGTATATTAAACCTCTCCATTGCGAGAAATTTCTGTATTGACCTTACCCAATGCTGGCGAAGATTGCAACACCAACTGATGGAGAGGCAGAAAGAGCGTGAGAGAGAGAGCAACTTTCCCAGATGGGTTCATTAGGGTTTAGGTTTCCAAAAAAAACTAGGGGTTTCATTAGTGTTTTCAGGTTTTGACACGAAAGGTTGAGGGGGTTTCAGGGTTCTTGAGGGCTCCGAGGAGGCCTATCAGGAAGACAAGGGCCGGCCTGTTCCCTCTCTTGGCTTTGGGGCTTTAGGGCTTTAGGGTTTAGGGCTTTAGGGTTTAAGGTTTTTGGGTTTTTGGGTTTTGGGGTTTTGGGGTTTTGGGGGTTTTTGGGGTTTGGGGTTTCTAAGAGAGAGAGAGAGAGAGAGAGTTAGTTTCTGAGAGAGAGAGAGAGATAGAGAGAGAGAGAGAAGGCTTTAGGGTTTACTTGGGGTTAGAGGTTCTGCTTGAAGAGTTTAGGTCCGCAGGCCGAAAATGCTCGACAGCAGCTTTCCGAAGTGTAAGTAGGTTCCCTAAACCCTAAACCCTCAACCCTCAACCCTCAACCCTCAACCCTAAACCCTAAACCCTAAACCCTAATTGTCGCTCGGGAACGATCTCTGCTTGGGGGCTTGGGCCTTCGACTGAGGCTTGCGGCGCTGATGCAGATGCAGCACAAGAAAGGCATCCTTTCAAAGCAAGAGGCTGCGGGGTGGTTAGGCTAAACGACGGAATTGGCCCTAAACCCTAAACCCTAAACCCTAAACCCTAAACCCTTATTATGACATGGTTCCGGGGCTACCACACGTGGAGCATGCGCAGGGGAGCGAGGGGAGCCCAGGGCAACAAAGGCGAGATACAAATCCCCTTAGAACGCACCAGGATATTAGGGTTTAGGGTTTAGGGTTTAGGGTTTAGGGTTTAGGGTTTAGTGATGTGGTTGTTGCTCCACATTGTTTGGGGAAATTGCGGAATTCTTAGCAGCCCAGTGGTACTCTTTTGCCCTTTTTTGTCCAAGGTTCCCTTATCAAGTAACCAGCCCGCAAAAAGGTTCCCTTATTGTACCCTAAACCCTAAACCTTAAACCCTAAACCCTAAACCCCCAAAAGGGTACCCTTACTAATAAGATGGTTACCATATCCCTAAGCAGTGAACCCCTTGCACCCAGGCGCTGATTCTGGATGGTGCCCTTGGCTTGGCGGGCAAAAAGGCGACGTGGGGAACACTGCTTTAGGGTTTAGGGTTTAGGGTTTAGGATCTGTGGCTTCTCTCACTTCAGGAGCTGACTTGCTGCAAGGGTTTTCCTGTACCCAACCGCGCCTTGGTTCTTGGGGTAAACCCTAAACCCTGAACCCTACACCTTGTGCTGGTAGTTTTCCTGGGACCCTATTTACCGACAAATATGAATCGCAAGGACCTCCTAATCTAGTAGGCCCTAAACCCTAAACCCTAAACCCTAAACCCTAAACCCTAAACCCTAAACCCTAAACCCTAAACCCTAAACCCTAAACCCTAAACCCTAAACCCTAAACCAGGGCTTGGCCCCAAGTCTGAAGGGACTGGAAGCTAATATGTTTCCCTCGACCCTCAGACATGCATTCTCCGCCTCGAGGGCCGAAGCTTCAGGGCCCAAAACCTGAGCTCACCTGTTTGTTTAGGGTTTAGGGTTTAGGGTTTGGGGTTTAGGGTTTAGGGTTTAGGGTTTAGGGTTTAGGGTTTAGGGGTTTTTGGAAGCAGAGAGACTCGGCTAGATGAGTGTTTGTTTTTTCTTTTTCCTCTTCAGAGAGAGATGATCGTAGTGTATAGTCGGTCAAATGCTGTGACCAGCGGGGGAATGAGGTGGAATTTTCGTGATGTCTTGTAGGCTCACGGGCACGTATAAGTAAGGTTAGAAGGGCCTACTGAATAGGGTTCTAACCTTAACATCCTTAATTACTTATCGTACCCATGAACCTCCAGGGCCTTTCAGGGGATGCCCAGACCGAGCCCCAACGAGAAGCCTCTACAAGCCCTCCTCGCTTTTGCAGTG
>CAJNDS010002134.1:311341-398841 GCA_905221605.1 Symbiodinium natans | reverse complement strand
TCATTCCCCAGGCTCGCATGGGGATAAGACTCTGTTTGGTTTTGGGGGGTTTGGGGGTCCCACAGCCGTGATAAAATCTTTAATGATAAAACTCCGTGAACCCTAAACCCTACAAAGCCTATATGTTGAGCTCCCTAAGGTATGGTTTTTATTTGGATTTCAAGCTGAGGGTTAGATGCGATTCTGGACCTCGGGTCGTGGATTTGCGGGTGTTTAGGGTGTAGGGTTGATGGTTTAGGGTTCAGGGTTTTAGGGTTACGGAGCCAATGCTTGGGTTGCCAACTTTTGGCTTAAGGTTTGGGGGCACCATGCTTCATGGTTGGAGGTTCGGCCTGTGGGGGAAGCATCTCTCTCCCCCTCTCTCTCCTTCCTCTGTCCCTTCCTAAGGGACATGCATGGGACAGGGAACAGAACCAAGTTTTTTCGGCCAGACTTCCATGTTTGCCAGAGAGGTTTGTCTCCTTGTGCGAGAATCAGCCTGCAGCCTGCCAGGACTCGCAGCCACGACGTGCCCTTGTTCTCGATGAGAGATTAGTGAGCCCGCTGAGCGAGCTAGGGCATCGGATCGTTGCGATACAGAGCTTCGTAGTGGAGCCGAGGCACTATTCCGACAGACCCCGCAGCATGCGGATGTCTGAAAGCTTCAACCGGGTGCTGGAGCTTCGTGTCGAGCACAAGACTCCACACATCCTGCCCGCTTTAAGGCTTGCCGGAAGTGAGTGCTTTCCGTCAAAAGGAAGAAGAGCATTCTCGGACCTGCGTTGTTCGATTTGGAGGGGTAGCGCCAGTCAAGCAGATGGGTCGACGCGATGATGCACTGGCTGGGACTGACATCTTCAGATTGTTGCTGAGGTTGCCGATTAATTCTGGGTTTAGGGTTTAGGGTTTAGGGTTTAGTGTTTAGGGTTTAGGGTTTAGGGTGGCCTACGATAGGGGCCATCGGGCCACCAGACTTCGTGGAGGATCATGTAGCCAAGCATCCTCACTGCCACTTGAGCCATGCACCTCCCAGGTGTCAATTGCTGGCATCCCTGTCACAGGCGCAAATTCCTACCCAAACCCCTGAACCCTGAACCCGTGGGTTTAGGGTTTAGGGTTACCCTAAACCCTAAACCCCGCCTAATACTAAATCCCTCCCACCCCCCTCCCTAATTCTGAAGTTCGCCTGGGCCCGAAAAATATTGAAATTTGGGGGGGTCTAAATCCTAAAACCTGAAGCCCTGAGCCCTGGGTCCTAACCCTGTCAGCCTTCAGCCCTAAACCCTGAAACCCTAATGGCTCAACTCAAGGGCGAAGGCCCTGAACCCCTCCCCCCCCCAATTCTCAAACAGGTTTAGTATTGAGCTGGGTGCCGGCAGGGTCCGGGAAAAATGATATTTAAAATTAGGGGGGGGGGTTTAGTATTAGGGGGAAGCGATTAGGATCTAGGGGGTGTTTGACCGATTTCCTGGATCTTGGGGGGGGGTGGGTTGAGAGGGGTGGTGGTGGTGGGGAGTTATACTGTTCCTGCCTACTGCCGACCTTAACCAAATGAACCCGATGAACCCACACCCTCAAGCCCAGAACCTCCATTGTATATTTGCTTATTCGATCTGTTTGCTTTTTTCATGCCTATTCTTGTTTGGTGTCATGCATGTCGTTCGTTATGTCTTTATTTATTTGTCCTTCCTTATTTTTTGGTTCTTTCTTTCTGCATTTCTTTCTATGGGGGGGGAGGGGGGTTAGTAGCGCCCATGCAAATTAGCGGCCATGCCCAAAACACTTGAAAGAAGCAAACTACAGAAAGCCACGAATCTTGTACAATCAAGACAGCCCGCCAAACACCGTGCTTGCCCCTAAACCCTGAACCCTGAACCCTAAACCCTTAACCCTAAACCCTAAACCCTCACAGTGCTAGGCCAAACATGTCGTACCCTCCAGACGCAGCTTGCATCCCCCCAAGCCCCAAGCCACGAAAACGCGCAGAAACTTCGAAAGATAGCGTGTTCTCATTTTTTGAGACGAATTCACGTTCAAGAGAGGCTCTTATCCCAGCATTTTACCTATACGAAACGCGCTTTTTCCGTTTAAAACATGTACGGTTCAAGGGCGGCGGGATGTTTAGGAAGCAGAACCCAAACGCGTAAATCCCTAGACGTGGATTACTATACTATACTACCGTTTTTTCAATGAAGTAAATAGATGATATATGTATATATATGTATATATACTAATTAGAATGACTTTAACACATGTCAGTGTATGCGTATACTTGGAGGTTCATGGTACTTCTTGACCAACTATAGCTGTACTTGTAACCGCACCGGACCTATAACCATATTAGGGCACTTAGGGGGCTTAGAAGTATACACACATGACTTTGTGGTACTTTACCGTAGCTTTAGATCCTTACCTTTTTTGGGTTTCTTGGGTTTCTTAGTAAGGCAGCTAAAAGTGTAATTTACAGCTACCCTCCTGAGTGCAGCCAAGATAAGACGCCAGGGCTCCCACTCGAAGTACGGACACCGGGCGCTGCGGCGAAGAAGGCGGACCTTGCGACACGCCGGGGCGCTGAGAAGCGAGTTGCGATGGGGGGCTTGAGGAGTGAAATAAAAAAGACGATCCCTGAACTCTAAACCCTAAACCCTAGCCCTAAACCCTAAACCCTAAACCCTCGGCAGGGGCGGACCCAGTTCCCCCAGTGGTCATTTCTTCTGGCGTGTTGGGTGCCGAACAGGGGGGGGGGTATCTCGTAAGATTCCATCTGTCTGGCCATCGACGAGGCACCTGAAGTATCCTTGGCATCCTCTCGGATGTGGTTCAAGCGCTTCCCAGAAGCTGCGCTTGTAGTAGTAGGGTTGAGGTTTAGGGTTTAGGGTTTGGGCTTTGGGGTTTAGGGCTTAGGGTTGGGTCTATAGGGCTCAAGTTGCATGGCGTGCCTTTTTGCCGGCACTGACCTATCGTTTCCACCTTCAGAAGTTTCATGTCTTTAGAAGGGGCCCCCGGCCTTAACCGGTTTGGATCCCCATCCGTCTGTGGAGAGACAGGGGTCCTGATCCGCAAACGCCCGGATAGGACAAGGCGAATCCCAAAACTGCCAATGAATGAGCTGTAAACGGCCCTGTATGCCCATTGTGTTCGTTCATGGCCTTCTGTTGATTTTGCAGGTTCGTAACCCAAGACATGGGGTTCTGAAGGTCATTAGGCCTCAAGCTCGAAGCACTGTAACCTTGAACTCCTTGACTAGGTCTGCACCCGGAAGCCCGTACGCCCTCCACTCTAAAACTTGAACCCCAAAAACCCTACACACTGAACCCTAAACCCCAAACCCCAAACCCCAAACCCTAAACCCTAACCCTAAACCCTAAACCCAAAACCCAAAACCCTAAACCCTGAACAGCCCCTTATGCGCTTGCAAGGTGCGCGAAGCCACGCAGCTCCTGGTGAGTGCCCGGGGCTCGGGCTCGGTGAGGGCTGGCTCCTTCTGAGCCCTGTACACTTGAAACCCTGAAAAGGCTCAGGGTTCGGTTCAGGGTTCAGGGTTCAGGGTTTAGGATTTAGGGTTTAGGGTTTAGGGTTTAGGGTTTAGGGTTTAGGGTTCAGGGTTTAGGGTTTAGGGTTTAGGGTTGAGCAGGGTTTGGGGCAAGAGCCTGGGTTCGATTAAGGGCAAACCCCAGCCCGGCTTTCAAGAGATTCCAGGACAGTTTAGGGTTTATAGGGTTTAGGGTTTAGGGTTTAGGGTTTAGGGTTTAGGGTTTGCTGTGATAGGGCGTAGATGCTGTAAAGGTTAGGTTTCGGAACAAGCTCGAAAGCTTCGTGAGGTGCGAAGAGCAGCTTTGGCCCGAGTGTGGAGTGCCATCTAACACTTTTCTCCCACCCCACGCCGTCCAAGGCGGCAAAGCCACCCAAACCGATTCCTTTTAGAGTTTAGGCCTAAACTCAGACAACAGAAAACTTAATCAGTTTCATGACGTTCGTTGGAGAGTCAAAGGATAGTTTCAGGCCAGGCAAGGGTTGGGCCCCCCAGTTTGTGCATCAACGCGCCCTCAGGGTTCTTTGAGTTCAGGGATTGAGAGAGGAGCCGGGGTTGGAAGAAAGGTTTACTTGGAGGTTCATGGTACTTATAAACCAACTATAACTGTACTTATAACCCATTTATCAGCCCCTTAAGTGCCCTAATATGGTTGTCAGTACAGGTATAGGTACAGTTATACTTGGTGGGGGAAGATAGGCTGACACCTTTTAGGGCACCAATGGTTAGGACGCATAGCTGCTGGGGAGATTGTCATCTCAGTCAAGCAGTCGCCAAGTTCTTGTCCTACACGAAGCAAGCGTGAGAGAGATAGAGAGAGCGAGAGAGAGAGAGAGAGAGAGAGAGAGAGACCCGGAGCCAGTACGCAGTTGACTTCATAATTTGCACATTTATAAAAACCCAATCCGCACGGAGGTCCCGCAAGATGGATGAGCATTGGTGCGCACCGTGGCTTCTGTATCATTGCCCAAAATGGGCATGCCATTTTTGCGAACGTGCGTCAAGGCCAGAGACAAATCTTCCAATAATCTCACGGCCCTGTATTCGAGTGACGAAGGAGCTGGTTCACGCAGCGGTAACTGTTCCGCATAGGCGCAATGTAGCTCAAGAACCTTATCTAGTATGGAAAGTGAGAGTCCTTAGAGCCTTCATACCTGTAGCGCTTCTAGGGACTTAACCGGCCTTGCTCGAGCCTAAAGCTGATCCTTCATTCAGGAAGATGCCGTGCAGTCTTACGCAAGGACCCTGGAGAAAGTCTAAGCTACATTCGGGTTCAGGCATTCAGGGGGCAACCTCTTCAGCAGGGGATTCACAAGAGGTCTTGTGATGCTGCGCTTCAGAGCTCCTACAAGGTTCCGCGTCCATGCACATTACGTGCATGGGAATGTGACAGAAAGGGTCCATTGCCTTAGCTCCAGACTCTCCATCCCTACACACTCACCTTGTTGACCGATAAACCTACCAAGCCTGAACCCCAACCCTAGTTGCCCCAGAGACAGCGAAGTGATGGAGTTGGGTGGCAAAGAGACCCTGGTATTCACCTGGGGGCAACACCAAGAGAGATCTAAACGTTGTTCGGGTCTGGTCAAATATCCGTTCAACTGTAAGTAGCCTGGCGTGGGTGCCCCCCCTGTATTTTTTAAACCCCGGTTCCAGCACCATTTGAGCCAATCGCGGCGCTCCGTGCAGAGAACTCCCAGGGACGTGGCTCAAACAAGGTAGCTAAACCCCCAGCCACCCCCAATAGGGCGAGTAAGTCCAGGTGAAGTTTGGAGTTCGGGGCCTCTCCGTTTCGCGATGTGTGGCTCAGGGATGCAAGTGCATTACATATGCATGGTTTAGGGTTGATAGCTATTTTTGGTTTAGAGCGGGAGGGTCCGTTTTCGGCGCCAAGGTGTAAACCGCGTGTAAATCTGCATCTCTGCGTTTGCGGCCTGTCCTCTCAAAACCCTAAACAGTATACGCGAAGGGGATGTTCTTTGCACACGCTACAGCCACCCGTGCTTCAGCGTTTCGTGGAGCGCGGACGTCAGGAGCAAAAAGATTAGCCCCCGTAGTGGCGCTTGTTTGGGAGGGAGGGGGGTTCCAAAATTAGGGCTTAGGGCTTAGGGCTTAGGGCTTAGGGTTTAGGGTTTAGTGTTTAGGGTTTAGGGCAAGGGAGGCCTTGATCCAGCTTGAGGAGTTTGGGGTTGTGTAGGGTCCCGGCTGTGGAACTTTTTAAATCAAGCTTCCCCTTGTATAAACATAGAAGAGCCATTCTTGGAATGGATCCCCCACCCTAAAACCCCAAACCCTAAACCCTAATGTTCGAAGCCCTCCCCCGCCCTCAACACTTCTCTCCTACAGTTGCTTCAGCTTCCTTCCTTCCTTCCTTCCTTCCTTCCATCAATGTGTTGTAGCTTGATCCACCCCTCTGGGACTTGCTTGGAGGTTCATGGATGCTTATATCCAAACAATATAAGTCTACTTCTAGCCTACTTAAATGACTTAGGGGGCTTGTAAGTGCAGTCATACTTGGGTTATGAGTACCCATGAACCTGCACGTAACGCGCGTAGTGTGTAGAACCTGCAGGAGGCGCGTGGTCGTTTCCGCAGAGATGCGTGTGTCTGCAGCCGATGACAGATGGCAAACTTCCCGGTGGCATGAGAAGATGGGCGCCCCGACATCCTGCTCTCAACCCCAGTAGCCGAAGGCTCACATGCACCCAAATAGTCTATCAAAGCTACAATACAGGAAGTGCTTTCAGGTCAGTAGTAGATATCCTACATGGGTACATGGGCCCTAATGATGCTATAAGGCACAAGTGTATCCATGGGTTCTGGAAAAAAAGTCGCCAACACAGCCGCTGTCCTGTGGCCCTGCGCCAAACCGCAACATGGATGCGCTCCGCGCGCCCCTGGACAGCCTTCGCCGGCGCGTGTACCGGGAGTACCAGGGCTCAGATAGCTGAGTATACGATGATATTACTAGATGATTATGTATTTGTATATATTTATTCACGTATTCAACGCAATAAATAAGTAATATATATATATATATATACTATATATATATATACATACATAGGCTATTAATTTTTGGGTTGAGGGTTTAGGGTTTCGGGTTTACGGTTTAAAAGGGCCAGGATCTCCATGAAGACCCCGTACGATCCCTGAGCCCTATATGGTCAGTTCTTAATTGGGGTGCCTTTTTGGGTACCCTGATAATAAATTAGGGGCCGTCTTAGAATAGGGCCCTTAAAGGATTTAGAGCGCCCATGCCGTGCGAAGTGCGCTTGTGTTCAGCCAGCCGGGAGGCAAGTAAAAACCAGAACATCTAGAAGGGAAGCCATCAACCCCCTATGCACCCCAAACCAGCTAGGCGGGTGGCAAGAATGAGTCCCTAAACTCCAAAAATTTTAACCCTAACCCTAAACCCTAAACCCTAAACCCTAAACCCTAAACCCTAAACCCTAAACCCTAAACCCTAAACCCTCCCCTGACCCGCCATCTACAAGGGAAGCACAACTTCGCATTCCTGTACCAGCTGTGCACTTTATGCCCAGGATCGCAACGCGTCGGGCCATCCCTTCAACTGAGGCTTAGGGTTTAGGGTTTAGGGTTTAGGGTTTTAGGGTTTTAGGGGTTTAGGGGTTTAGGGTTTTAGGGTTTTAGGGTTTTAGAGTTTTAGGGTTTCAGGGTTTTAGGGGTTTAGAGTTTTAGGGGTGTTAGGGTTTTAGGGTTTTAGGGTTTAGGGGTTTCAGGGTTTTAGGGTTTTAGGGCTTTAGGGTTTTAGGGGTTTTAGGGGATTTAGGGGTTCATGGGTTGTAGGGTTTTAGGATTTTAGGATTTTAGGGTTTTAGTTTTTTTTTTTTTTAGGGGTCTTGGGCTTTAAGGGTTTTAGGGTTTTAGGGTCAAGGGTTAAAGCGTTAAAGGGTTGAAGGGTTAAGGGGTTAAGGGGTTAAGGGGTTAAGGGGTTAGGGGTTAAGGGGTTAGGGTTTTGTTTTGTTGGGTTGAGGGTTGTTGATTTTAGGTTTTTTTGTTTTAAGTTTGTAGGCTTTTGGGCTTGGGTAAACTGAATCACATGTGAGTCGATTTCTGGGATTCGGGCCAGAGAGGGGATAGTGTACGCTGCTTACCTCAGTGCGCACTCGCAGCGGACAACGACCCGTTTTGGGCGGCTGAAACCCCAAAACCGTCCCTAAACCCTAAACCCTAAACCCTAAACCCTAAACCCGCGAAAGAAAGCCAACCCCAAGTTTTGCTGATCTTCAGAGGTGGGGGTTCGACGCAGAAGCGTTGGCTCAAATTCACTGCATGAGATGTGTGCGACAAGCTGCCAACGGTTGGGATCTAAGTTTAAGGGGTCGGGTTCGTCTGGTTTGAGGGCTTTTCGCCTAGAGAGTTTCCGGTCTGATGCCCTCGTACCCTAAGCCCTGAATCCCTAAACTCTAAGCCTATATCCCTAAACCCTAAATCCCTGAACCCCTAAATCATTAAACCCTAAGCCCTAAACCCTTAAGCACATAGCTCAACCCCCCCCCCCACTAGTCAGCAGGACTTCGCAACTCGTCGGGTTTAGGGTTCAGGGCTTTAGGGCATTGCAGCTGGGCAGTTTCCCCCATATCAGCCCTCCCCCTAGTGCCCATAATTCTTACCGAAGCCCCAACACCCTAAACACTAATGGCCCTAAACCCAAAAGAAAACCTTCGGCAAGGTATCCCACCTCTAAACTCCCTTCCTGAAGTTGTCACTGAAATTTGGGGCTGTTCTTCCCTGAGCCCTTCACCATCTTGCTTGACCGAGACAGCTGTTTGCCGCTCCTTCAGCCTTCTCACTTCTGGGCGGTTTCGGGTTTAGGCAAGAAGCGTACAATATCTCATTGCGTCCGGTCATATCCTGGCCCATACGTTGCAATCAAAGCGGCTTAGCCAAAGCCCCACTTTAAGAACTTAGCTGAGCACAGAACCAGTAACCTTCTCGTACTGGTACTTACAGTCCTACCACAATTGAAAGGTTAACTCTTGTTTTTATATATATATTTTTTTTTTTTTGGGGGGGGGCAGGGTACTTAGCAACTAGGAGGAGGCATTCACCAAGCTTTGCTTGGAGGTGGCCAGTTCTTGGCCTCAAATCGCACAGTACGCGCAAGAACTGCTTCGGCTAAAGAACTTGTCAGCCAGAGCCCAGGCTCGACTTTAAACACACAGATCCTTCTGTTTATATTTATATGGATATATATATATATATGTTTATATGTTATCGTGTTTTTATACATTATGAATATTTACTTATTATCTTTATTGTAGAAGAATTCGATTAGCACATTTCATTTCACTATAGCATCAGGCGCTCGGTTGCTCAGATACAGAGACAGGGCCGAGTATATTCTGATGTTCGTATGTTAGTATGATTGCTATATTGTTATCATTATTGTACAATACCAATAATAGCTAGATGAAGAACAGAAGCAGTAGTAATAATAATAATAACCATAGTATACTAACATTTAGTCCTGCAACAGAACTCGCACTAGATCTCGATGTTATTTTGTTGGACTCTGCATTGGCCGCTCCGGCAGGTCGATCCGGCTGCAGTTCGACGTTTCTGGTGTTCGAGCCGCATCACGGTTTAGGGTTTAGGGTTTAGGGTTTAGGGATGTTTCAGGCTTGGGGTTTCGGGTTTCGAGTTTTGGGAAATGGGTTTAGGGTTTAGTACAAAGGGGTTTAGGGTTTAGGGTTTAGGGTTTCGGGACGTTTAGGGCTTGGGGTTTAGGCTTTAGGATGTAAGGGCCATCTGGACACCGCGCCAGTCGCGGCTTCTTATTGTCGAGCAGGCCATGCAACGTGTCTTACCCGCTGGGTCCGCGGTTACGGGTTTAGGGTTTAGGGTTTAAGGTTTAGGGTGCCTGCTGGCTTATCTATACCTCTACCTCGCTGGTTCGTCTTGTGATATTTGCTTCTTTGTCGTTCTGTGTTTTGTTTTTTCTTGTTTCTCCCTTCTCTCTCTCTCTCCCTCTCCCTCTCTCTTCCTCTCCCTCTCTCTCCCTCTCCCTCTCTCTCCCTCTGCTCTCTCTCTCTCTCTCTCTCCTCTGTCTCTCGCGCTCTCTGTGCGTCCCTCCCTTCCCTGGTTTTGTTGTTCCTTACCCGATGAGTGAGGGAGCCCCTGCTCAAAAAAGGGTTGGAAGGTCTAAAGTCTAAAGCCTGGGTCTTAAGGGTCTCAGCTAGAGGGCGCCGGGTTACGGTGGCTCAGGGTTTCGGGCTCAGGGTTGGAGCTACAGGGTTTCGGGTTTAGGGCTTCAGTGTGAAGAGTTTAGGGTGTATGCCAGCCTCCCGCTTTTTCATAGGTTTGTCATACAGCCACAATAGCCTTGCACAACCCCGTGAACACAACATTTGCTAGAGCCCGCAGTATGTGTATCTCTGTGGCCAAACAGGCGTAGATATGAGGCTGGTGCTACTACACTCATCTTGCAGCACTCTCTGGTGCGCATGGGCATGTACCACTTGGAGGTTCATGGCACTTATCAACCAATTAGAGCTGTACTTATAACTGTACTTAGGCCACCTAAGGGGCTTATAAGTGGGTTATAAGTACAGTAATAATTGGATAATAATACCTCCAAGCAGTGCACAGCGTACGAACCTATGTGAAGTAGAACCGTGTCTTACAGCGGCGAGAAGCCCTCTCTCTATCTCTCTTCATCTTCAGGGACCCTAAGCCCTAAACCCTAGCCCGTAAGCCCTAAACCCTAAACCCTAAACCCAAAACCCTAAGAGGGTAGCTGAGGTCAGCCTTGTCGCCCGCAGCTCGTTTGGACGTGCTGCGCTTCACAGACGCCACCATCGTGCAGCGAGTGCACGGGTACATGATAACTTTGCTGAAAGCTGATGCTCGACTCAAAGTGAATAGTCAGCAGATGGGCAGTTCCCCTTATACCCAGATAGAACAGAATCCCCTTAAAGGGTGCGCCAAGAAGGGTATCCCAATTTTCGGAAAGCCCCCAAAATTGGCTTGGCCTCAGAGGGTTTAGGGCTTAGGGTTTAGGGTTGTACTGTAGGGCGATAAGGGGTGCAGAGGGTCGGACGTTCTTGTGACGATGTTCGCGTTGCCTGGCAGCAGGAGGCAACTTCCAGAAAACACAAGCATCCTCCGTACAAAATGGTTTAGGGTTTAGGGTTTAGGGTCCGCGAATAAAACGGCTGAAGCCGGTCTCTAAGGACAAGAATCAAGCTTCAGGGGTCGGAAAACCATGTCAAGCATCACCAAGCTACATGAGCATCTTCAGGGTCTTGGGGTTTAGGGTTTAGGGTTTAGGGTTTTGGGGTTCAGGGTTTAGGGTATCATCTCATCATCTTGGTTCAGGCGTTCAAGGTGTTGGGGCTCATCTCATCCCCCATACATGTCCCCATGTCCCCACGTCCCCTGTAGCAGCTCGGCAGGGGGGGGGAGAAAGTATGTGCCTTGTCACTGGGGTCCCCTTAACTATCCGTCTTCTCCGTGCTGCAATTGAAACCCTGACAGGGGCCTTGAGTCACCTCTTGCCTGTCAACGGGAGTGATTTTTTTTCCGCGGAAGGGGGAGGATCTCGAGTGTCTCGGGCTCTAGTGGAAGGCCCTCTCCGTTTCGCGCCGCATGGCCATGGCTGCAGAGGCTGATGATCGTCAGCTTGGGACCCTCCGGTCCGATGAAGAAGGGAGTGAGAGCTCGAGGAGGCCCGGCCCCAAAACCCAAAAAAAGCCCCAACACAAGCCCAAAACCCCAACACAAGCCCTCAACCCTAAACCCTAAACCCTAAACCCTATAAACCCCCAAAACCCCAAACCCCCAAAACCCAAGAGGCAGAGCAACGCAAGCCATGCCGACTCGGAGCACACCAAAACGGACTCCAAGCACTCGGCCGGCTCCCGGGCGAGGCGGAGCTCGGTCGTGGGAGAGTTCCCCCTTTGCAGCCCAGTGGTACTTTTTTTTTTTTTTGTTTTTTTGGAGGGGGGTTCAAGGTTCCCTTAGGGATACTTGGGAAGTTCTTTTGGGTACTATAATTCCGGATAAGCAGCTAAGACTATATTTTTTTGCCAGGGTTACAAGGTCAGTAGAGTTCGCTTGGCAGCCCAGTGGTGCCTTTTTGGCGCTTTTTTGGGTTCAAGGTTCCCTTATAGAAAAAAGGTAAGCAACCTCAAAAAAAGGGGTGCCCTTGTTGTAATATGGTTTCCTGGCTACCAAGGTTCATCAAGGCAGAAAAGATGTCGTCTGAAGTTACCGTTTCCACGAAGACCACCACCGCGAACTTCCAGAAGTGGTCCGCATGGCTTGCCAACAGCAAGCGGTTCAGTCATTTCATGATCTGCATCATCGTCGCAGACGCTGCTTGCACGTGGATAGATATTGATGCTCGTGCTGCTGGCGAAGCGCCCTCCATCGGATCCTTGTTGCCATGTCTTGATGTCATGCGCTTTCGGCTCTAGAGTCTTTCTAGCGTGTCCAAGTCAAACCCGGATCAGGAACATGTCCTTTCATGTCCCAACCCAGTTGGGTTTGTGGATGTCACCCGAGGTGTGTTGACGTTCCTGGATCTCAGTCTCGCCATGTACACGCTGGAGTTACTGCTCAGGTTCCTGGGCCGTGGGGCTGCCTCGATGCTCGGTGACTGGATGGCCTGGCTCGACATGGCTGTTGTAACGAGGACTCGGAGTAGGGCCCCCTATTTCATTTTTTTTTTTAGGGTTGGGGTTCCCTTATAATCCCCTTTCAACCAAGCAGGGTACCCTGTTTTATTCCTAGATACCTCCTGGGTCTAGGTAATCTGCGGCTATGTGGAGATGATCCTGAACGCCATCTATCCGACGGAGCTGATGGCAAGGCTCCAGGTCATGCGTGCACTTCGGCTCGTACGAATACTCCGCCTGCTGCGCTTCTTCAGGAAGCTCCGCGCAATCCGGGAACTTCAGAAGTTGCTAGGTAGGGTCTTGGGATATTTTTATATTTCCCCTTATTGGGTTTAAGAAGATCCTATTCAGGAATATTGTTCAATGGGTTTTACGGGCCATCCTAGGCTAGTCACCATGATGGCAACGTGCCTTCGCACCCTGGCGTGGTCCTTCCTGCTCTGCTTCGGCATCATGACGCTTTGGGCCATGCTGTTGGCCGAGGTGGTGTATCCCATTGTGCAAGCCATGCCGGATGCTTTTGCGGATTGTGACTACTGTGACGTCTCGACTCGGTCTGTGATGTCGGCAAACCTCCTCCTCTTCAAGACCGTCATTGCCGGAGACGGCTGGGGTCGTGTAGCAGTACCTGTAATCCAGCAAAACCCCTGGACAGCTGTTCTCTTCGTGGGGTCTTTGTTGACGTTGGTGTTTGGTGTTCTGAACATCATCATTGCGGTCGTGGTGGATACGTTTGCAGAGGCTCGGCAGAATGACGTTCAGAACTTGGCTGAAGAAATGGAGAGTGACCTCGAGAAGAACAAGAAGGAGCTAACACAGCTCTTCACGCGGATAGAGACTCGGCTGGAAGTCGTGCCAGCCCGTTCTTTGGTGCATCCACTTTCACTTTGCTTCTTTTGTTTGGGTGGGGTGCGTAGGGCACAAAAAAAGTGGGGGGGGGGGAGGGGGTACTCGTCCCAAAGAAGTTGACAGCAGAAAGTTACTAGTCCTTAATAGAAATGGGAGCTGGAATGGGTGCTAGTCCGAAATTGAAAACAAGTGGAAAGGGTACGAGCCCGAAAAACTTCGGAAAGTGGCACGCAGGGGCCCATGCCAAAGAGCGGAAAAAGCACAGAATCCGGCAAAAGGTGGGAAGTGGATCTTGCATGTTGGGTTCTTGATCCAAAAACCTTGGATCTTGGACCACGCTGGAGGATGGTCGCGGGGGAAGGGGGGAGAAGGGGAGGAGTAGCATGTTATGTACATATGCTACACCCCCCTCCGGGATCTTATTAGTATGTACATATATATATATCTACATATTCATTTAGTTATGTATTCCTGTTTTAGGTAGTATCATATTCTATATACATATGTAATATACATTGTATATATAGTAGACATGTAGCATGTAAGCTGCTATACACCCACCTAGCAGTCCTAGTAGTCGGACCAGGACCGCGATGGCAGTGGCCAGCTTTCCCTGGAGGAACTTATCCTTGGGGCTGCGGTTTAGGGTTTAGGGTTTAGGGCTTAGGGGTAGTAGAGCCAGCTTTCCCTGGAGGAACTTATCCTTGGGGCACGTCGTGACCCAATCTTGCAGAGCAGGCTGCGTGCGACCTGGCTAAGGTTTGGGGTTTAGGGTTCAGGGTTTAGGGTTTAGGGTGTAGCAGTGCGCAGACGTGTTGGAACTCTGCACGCCGTGGCGCCCCGCAGCTGCTGAGCCAAGGTGATGGACATCGACGAGAATGATCTCCAGCAGTTGCTCCTCGGCTCCCGTGGGTTTAGGGTTTAGGGTTTAGGGTTTGGGGTGGACCTTTTGATACCTTACCCAGAATTTCCAGTGTTTAGGGTTTATAGTACTTTTATATGGAATTCGGTACCCAAAAGCCCTATTCAGTACGGTTTTGGGGGTGCTTCCTTATGACTTCTTACAGATATACCTTGCAGGAGGAAGAGAAAACATTCAATGGGCTTGGGCTCTTGTTGTAAGGATCTTGAGTTAAGTTACCATAAATCAAAATGTTGCCATCGATATGTTCGACCCTAAGCCCTAAACCCTAAGCCCATAACCCTAAACCCTTTCATGGTAACTTAGTTCTGAACGGTGCGCGTCGGCCGCCCTCGGCCCTGCCCGGGGAGCGGTGGCTGTGCGGGGTGTCCAGCATATATATATATATATATAGGGTTTAGGGTTTAGGGTTTAGGGTTTAGGGTTTACTTTCGGACGCCAGGCGAATCATACGGCATACAGGCCACCCCCTAAACCCTAAACCCTAAACCCTAAACGAGATATTAAGCATCAGGTTCCTTAGGTGCGGGTCGAAGGCTTTGTAAACCGTTTGAACCCAAAGATTGGCATAGCTCAGTCTGTTTCTGGAGAAGCCATATCCACTCCAATGTCAGGTCTATTGACTTAGGCAGGTGTTTGCCCTGTGCACTTAAACCCCTAGGCTACAAGCTGCAGGATATCTAGAAAAGAGATGTCGCAGTAGTCTCATCGTGACAGTCCTTGTAACGCTTTGAGCATTTCTATCCTTTGCCGCCTTGCCTAACGTTGTGCGAGAGTGAGGCGCCCCTAAGGCGCATTTAGGGTTTAGGGTTCAGGGTTTAGGGTTTAGGGTTTAGGGTTGAGGGTTTAGGGTTTAGTTCTTATGGGGCTTAGGACACCGTAGGCTTGCAAGGGCAGTTAAGGGTTCTGACGTATGGGCCTCGGGGTGTTACGGGGTATAGAAGGGGTGTGCCCTTTTTGCAGGGCCCATACTCTAAGAGACCACGTAACTGCCCCAAGAAGGTTGTTACCCCAAAACCCTAAGCCCTAAACCCTAAACCTAAACCCTAATTAAACCTAAACCCCATAAACCCTACAACTGCAGGTTTTGCATGATCGACGTGGACAACAGCGGTACCATCGAGGCGGCCGAGTTCATCGGCCCCCTCAGTCGGTGGGTCCACGATTCGAAAACCGCCCCAAGGTGCGGAACCGGGTTTCGGGTTTCGGGTTTAGGGTTTAGGGTTTAGGGTTTCGGGTTTCGGGTGTAAGGGTGTGGGTTCTAGGTTTGGGTTTTGGGCTGTCGGGGTTTCCGGCTTAGGGATTGAGAGTTGAGGGTTGGAGGGCTTTTTGGAACTTTAGGGTTTTTTGGGGTGTTTAGGGTGTAGGGATTGAGGGGTTGAGTATGTAGGGTCTATGGGCTTATGGCTTCGAGCCTCATAGGCCTGGATGCAAAGGGGGTTCGATGGGATCAGGGATAGGAGTTTCGGGTTTAGCCCCGACCAGGGTTTAGGGTTTCGGGTCTAGGGTTTTTCACGCCAGCGGTACTCTTCATCTACAGAGCATGTTCATACAGCTTGGAGAGCACCACGCTGTTACGGAGAGAGCAACGGCTAAGGCCACAAGGCCCAAACCAAGTTGCCTTCAGCCGACTTCTCCACCCTCAGACGCTTGCATCGTCCCCAAGATGCGAGAAGCAGATTCTCATCGCCAGCGCCATGAACCCTGGCATTTTCTGAGCATGCCCTGAACGAGCTCCCGCACATCAAACACCAAGTATCGCTTCGCTACCTGCGCATTTGAGTTCTCCAGCGCCCGTCCTGGCCAGGAAGTGACTAGAGTTCTCCCCCGTGACCTACAACCGCGCTGTAAACCTTCCCCCCCCCCCCTTATGCAAGAGCAAAGAATGGAGGTAAGATATGAGGAAGAGACAGAGAACGAGATGTCAAAAAGATGAGTTGCTTCCCTTTTGTTTTTTTTTTTTTTTTTCCTTATTCCCTCCCATCCTAGCTTCCTCTTCTTCAAAGGGTGGAGGAACGGAGAAGAGCGGGAGTCAAGAAAAGGACTAGTGGCTAGACAGATGGGAAGGACCCGGGCACCAACCCATCAGATGACGTGCCGAGATCGGGGGGTGCCACGTGTCAGGGTCTCCGAATAGCTGTCCAGGCTGTCCCGCATGTCCATATCACTGCAACTCGTCCCTAGACACCGGTTCCTGAATCGTAAGGGGCCCTTGTGGAGCTTCTGTGAAAATACGAAGCTTCAGATTCCAGCTACCCAGGGGCTGGTGATTTTGAGAGCCGGCCCACATCATCTGAGCTAGGTGGGATTTAGTTGTCTTGAGGCTGTTCGGGTCAAAGGACCTGATCCCTGTGATCCCCGCCAGCTGTAAACCCTAAACCCTAAACCCTAAACCCTAAATTGGAGCCAGGTTCATCAAGTACAACATGCTGCAGACGATGCAGCTGCAGGAGGACCTCTACACCCTGTCGCAGACCTACTTCCGAGACTTGTCGCAACGCATGGACACACTGTCCGCCGACGTGCAGTGCGCCTCAGCCGGCTGGACTGCGCACGACGTGGGCTTACCACGGCTTTCCTCGCCTTCATCCTTCATGCCAAGGCAGTCTTCCGACGAGTCTAGCCGGTCAACGAGGTCAGCGAAGGCAGACGGAAAGGGGATTGAGCAGCCGACCAGCTGCGTTACGCCCAAGATGATGTCTGACCCTGCTGCATGCGCTGACGGATCCCCCCGAATATGGGGGCAGAATGAGCACCGGGCGCCTGCAGACAGGGAGCTCATCAGACTTCTGGATGGCGTCGTGGCAAAGGTCGAGCGTGGGATGATCGAAATGGAGAATCGGCTGAAGCGAGCTTTGGGGCCTTTGGGGACAGACGGGTTGATGGTACAAAGCAAGGCCACGGAAAGATCCCTTGACAGGCCCTTACCGAGGGCGGACCTTTTCAGGGCCGTTTATGGGGAGGCAAAGAATCGCAACTCGTCCTTCAGCAAGCTGCCGCCCTACGGACTCGGAAGGTCGCCCGTGGCCCTGCACCAGCTTACCACACACCAGAACTTGGAAGAGCTACCAGTTCGGCGCATCAAGTCTACACGCTGAGCCGCCAGCTCTGAGCTGGGAAGCTTTGTGGAGCTGAAATTTGGTGGAGGCTTTGTGTTTTCTTCGCAGAAGGAAGGGAGTGGCCTCAGAAACAAGAGAGGTGAGAGAGGGACACCTAAGGTGCCCGTTGATAATGCCAGCAGAGCCCTCTTCACAAACGTGAAGGGTGGCATTCAGCTTTGCGATGTACATGATGTGGTTAATCTAGTTCCCAGACCCCTGGAAGGATCCAAAAAGTAGGGTTCCCAAAAATTCAAGCAATAGCCGTGTAGGGTACAAGTTGGGGGTTCACCTTCGTAGATCCTTCCAGGGGTCTAGTTTTCCAACCGCGATCAGCTGAAGTGCGGTTGCAAAGTGCGCCGTTAGGGTTTAGCCCTAAACCCTAAACCCTAAACCCTAAACCCTAAACCCTAAACGTCGCATGAACCTAAGAACGCCGGGCCGAGGTGTGCCAGGCCCAGGTGCCATATCCAAACCTCATATGCGGGGTTTACGATATTAGGGAGGCCGTATTGGGGTTTAGGGTTTAGGGTTTCGGGTTTAGGGTTTAGGGTTTAGGGTTTCCGAAATGAGGGGTAGCTTATTGCTTGGAGGTTCATGGTACTCATTAACCAATTCTGACTGTACTTATATCAGTACTTCTATCCATATCAGGGCACTTAAGGGGCTTATAAATGCGGTATACGTGCAGTTCTAATTGGTTGATAAGTACCATGAACCTGCAAGTGATTTTTTGGGGTCCTTGTTATAAGAGCATCCTACTATTTGGTGGCCTTTCTTATTAGGGGTCCCTGATTATCCTAAACCCTCGTATCTTCAGCCTCAAACCTCACCCCCCCAGCCCCTCCTCTCAGCTCTAAATACACTCCTACATCCAGAATGCTTAAGACGGCTCGGTTGCCGAAACCTCGACGCACATCTTCCAGGCGCCAAGCAGGGGCCCACTTGGAACTCAATGTTTTGTTGATCTGCTTTTCAACGTACCACCCAAAGAGCTCTTCAGAGTTTTTGCTCTCTGCCCCCGTGCCCTTCTTGTTGTCAGATGTTGTTTGGGGGTTCGGTCACGTTTTAGGGTTTAGGGTTTGGGGCTTTACTTGTGGTCTGGGGGATCAGCTGAGGACATATGGAGCCGCATGAACGAGGTGGCCTCGGCGAACGTAGCCTGGCGACAACACATCGAGCACACTAAAACCCTAAACCTTAAGCCCTAAACCCTAAACCCTACACGCGACACTAAACTTATGACATCGACTTCCGTAGCAGTTACAGGAGTGCATTGAGGCCAATCACAAAACAACACAAACGCTCTCCAAACCCTAAGCCCTAAACCCTAAACCCTAAACCCTAAACCCTAAGCAACTCACAAGGCCAAAGCAGAGTATCCCACACGGCGCAGGGGAGGTTGAGGGACTTGCTGTTTGGTCTTGGACTTCTGAGCACCCGCGTCTGTATAGCAAAAGCCCATCAGCAGAAATCCGTACTTGTGAACTGCGGTATGACATGTATACGACCCATGTTGAAGTAGAGTGGAATAGAGTGGATTTGTGGGGGGGGGGTGTATGCGTAAACTTGGTAAGTATTCACAGGCTCCCGTGTCGGGGTTTAGGGTTGTAGGGTATAGGGCATATCATAGGGCATAGGGGGTTTATGGGTTTTTTTCGAGATTTAGGGGTTCATCGGGATTTGGGGTTTGGGGGGTTTAGGGGTTTCGAATCGATTTGTGCTCAGGGGTTTAACGGTTTAGGGGTCTGGGGGTCTTCAGCTTTCAGTGTCATGTGCGGGCGACGCTGCCAGATAGGTCTGCGAGCGTCACGAGAAAACCGCCATTTAAGTTCTTTTTTGTTGGGCGGGGGAGGGGGGGGGTGGTTTAAGGTTGGCGGGGGGGTTGGGGGGTTTCGGTCGGTCTTTCCATGTTTCGGATATTTAGAGGGGGGGTGGGGGGTTTCAGTGGTTTCCAAGTTTATGATATTTAGAGCCCTTTCAGCGTTGGAGGAACTTGAACTGTCGGCCTCCTAGCCCTAAACCCTAAACCCCAAACCCCAAACCCTAAACCCTAAACCCTAAAAGTGTGCAAAGAAGGATGTCACGCCGCGTCTATCCGGCTTCGAGTTCGAAGCACCGGCAGAGAGGGACTGTGGCCCAACAGCAAGGGTTTAGGGTTTAGGGTTTAGGGTTTAGGGTTTAGGGTTTAGGGTTGGTTTAGGGGTCTCAGGCTTTGGCGTTCAGGGCTGCGGCTTGCTGGAGCGACTTGGAGTTGCCTGGACCCGAATATATTTTCTCAATCACCCTATGCATCCCGTACAAACATAATTCTGACTTAGCCAATAGTTGAACTTTAAACTTTTTGGGTTTCCTTATTTAGTAGGAACAATAAAGTTTCACCTTTTTTTCCCCGTGGTTATTGGAGAAGTAAGAATTTGGGATGTTCCCACTTGTAGTAAGTCCTTAAGAAGGGTTACAGTACCCCCTATTGTAATCCCTATTAAGGACTGTCAGTACAAGGGGGAACATCCAAAATATAGTTTTAGAGGCCACCCCCCCCCCCCTCCCATGTAGCCCAGATCTTGGGAGTTCGGGTCTCATTTGGGACTTGATTTAGGGTTTAGGGTTTAGGGTTTGAGGTTTAGGGTCGCTGGGTGAAAACAAGGCTCGCTGGGTTCATCGCAGACCTTCCCCTCATTAGCATGGCTCGGCTCCGTTCAGGGCTTAGGATTTAAGGGTTTAGGGTTTATATAGGGTTTAGGGTTTAGGGCTTAGGGTCTAGGATTTAAGGGCTTAGGAATGGCTCTGCAGCACTCAAACAAAACGTCAGCCGAACCCCAACTCCGACAAGCAGCAGCAATAAGAGCAGGCGGGCGTGGACCCTAAACCCTAAAACCCTAAAACCCTAAACCCTAAACCCTAAACCGAAAAAAACACCCTTAAGCCCCAGAATGGTCTCAACCTTATTGGAGCCCAGGCCTGGGCAGTCTCCGAGCTCCGATCGCGATGCTGGTGAGCCGGGCGTGGCTGCAAAGGGGTTCAGGGTTTAGGGTTTAGGGTTTAGGGTTTGGGTTTAGAGTTTAGAGTTTAGAGTTTAGGGTTAGGGTGGGGGGGGGGGGGGGGGGGGGGGGGGGGGGGGGGGGATTCTGTACTTTGGGGATTTGAAGGGGCTTTTGGGGGGCATATCGAACGGGACTTATGTAAGGTTGTTGCATTCCGGGCTTTTGGAATTGTATTTTTGTTGGCAAGAAGGCTGTGATTCATTGATGTGGGTCAGTTTGAGAGTCTTGAGTATGTTGGAGTGTTGCTGGTTGCGGCGTGGTTTAGGGTTTAGGGTTTAGGGCTTTATGAAATCCCTATGCCAGGCAACGGAGGAGTTTGCAGCAGCCCGGCAGCATCGCGGTTTGGGGTTTGGGGTTCTAGGGCGGTTGTACAAGTAGGCTCCATCAAAACGGCTCCCGATAGTTCCACGGCGAGGTTTTCCGAAACCCTACAGTAAACCCTAAACCCTAAACCCTAAACCCTAAACCCTAAACCCTCAATCAGCAGGTCAGCTTGTACTGTGCATTTCATGTGATTCCAGAGATGGCCGGTATGTGTGCAACCCTCAATCCAAAACACCAAGCCCCAACGCGGATACAAAATCCGTGCTACCACCAGCCGGCGCTACTTGCAGTTGCATGAAAGACTAAGGATTCACCGGTGGAGCATAAAATGCGAGGTAGGAACTTTGGAGAAGACATGTTTCCTCCGAGTGGTTGTCAGACGAACTTATGTGGAGGCCTATGCCGATATTCTTGCCTGGGTTCCTTAAAGCACCCCGAAACCCTAAACCCTAAACCCTAAACCCTAAACCCTAAACCCTCGGGGGCAGGTGGATGACAACTTGTTGGACACGCTGGAGCAAGAGCAGCTTGGCTGCACCGGCAATGTCTCCGGGCCATGTTGGGCTGATGAGGCTACCAAGGAAGCCATAAGTGAACCCTGAAAGTGCCTACACCCCTAATTAAACCCTAAACCCTAAACCCTAAACCCTAAACCCTAAACTTAAACCCTAAGCCCTAAACCCTAAACCGCGCCAAGCTCGGAGCTCTGTACATTGTAGCTCCTGTCTATAGGCCCAAAATAGGGGGGGGGGGGGAGTACCTTTTTAACCCCACATAGAATAGAATCCCTTAAATGCCCCCCCCCCCTCAAAAAAAAAAAAAAACAAAAATAAAAAAAACGATATACACCCCAGTTTTCAGAAAGCACCCGGCAAACAAACGGATAAAAATCAAAGTGGCTAATCTCTGAACCCTGCAAGCTGTAGCCTGGGGCACAAACTCGAAGGAATGAAGGCCCAGCATGAAACGCCAGACAGCTAAACCACTAAGAGCTCCATGGCTTGCAAGGCTCTGGGAGGCCAAGGTTTAGGGTTTAGGGTTTAGGGTTTAGGGTTTAGGGTTTAGGGTTTAGGGTTTCTCTGCAGGGGCCTGAAGTGTTGTAATTTACATGAAGCAGTTGCAGGCAGTCCGCAGGACTGTTGCAACCTGCACTTTCTCTGCGTCCGTTTCGCACTTCCCAGGAGCCGAAAACACCGGCACTTACGATGTTGTCGCATTGTCTGCGGATTTCTGCAACGCACAAAATACGCACGATCAAATACAGGTGCGCGGCCTGCTAGTAGTAGTAGTAGTAGTAGTAGTAGTAGTAGTAGTAGTCGTAGTCGTCGTCGTCGTCGTCGTCGTCGTCGTCGTCGTCGTCGTCGTCGTCGTCGTCGTCGTCGGATCTCTTATGTAAGGGCACCACCTTCGTTTCCGAGGTTGCTCGGGAACCCCAAGCCACCAGAACCCGAAACTCCCTAAACCCTGTATGCGTATTTCCGAAGAGAAGCGACCCCGAATATAGACCCCAAATAGTCGGACTCCCTTACAATGAGCCCTTACAATGAGCCCCTGATTTCGGAAACCTGGATATACCCATCCCCGAAGCCCTAACCCTAAACCCTAAACCCTAAACCCTAAACCCTAAACAACAGTGGAGGCTCGGCAGCCAGCTGCTGCAGGGGCGGCCTGTTCTACTCCGGAAAGACTGGAGCACAGCACCTCTGCCACAAGATCAGGGTGTTTAGGGTTTAGGGTTCAGGGTTCAGGGTTTAGGGTTTGGGGTTTGGGGTGTGGGGTTTAGGGTATTTCAAACAAGACCCGGGAGGGTGATTTAGGGTTCAACAGAGAACAGCATGAGCTTCCCTTGGGACATTTTTCTATTTTCCCTAGTTGGGTTTAAGAGGAGCTAAAACACCCCTAAGGTCCCTTGTAAGGGTCCCTCCTTTAGTCCCTTGATCTTGATAGGCACGCGGGGTACAGGCTACCCAGCCAACAGCTGAACATGAAGCTCGCTGGGATATCCACATGTGAAAGTTTCAGGAGCCCAAGAACCCGATCATGCCTGGAAGCATTCCCTCCGCATTTTTTCTGTAGACCCTGAACCCTAAGCCCACCACACCTAACTACTATTTGCTTCAGGACCCCAAAAATTTGCAACAATCCCTTTATTGCCCTTAGAAGGAATACTATCAATTTTTTTTCGGGGGGAGGGGGGGGGGGGGGGGGGGGGGTTCTTAAGCAAATAGTAGCCCTAAACCCTAAACCCTAAACCCTAAACCCCGGAAGACCCCTGGAGTCGGCTGAGCCACAGAGGTTTTCGATCCGGCGCCCCAGTGCTGGGACGAGTTGCAGCAGCAAGTGTACAGCTGGGGGCCCCAGTTTAGGATTTAGGGTTTAGGGTTTAGGGTTTAGGGTTTAGGGTTCAGCATCTCAAGTCCAAGCATTCACTAGTCAAGCAGCTTGTCAAGCGTTGGAAAAAAATCCACCCACCCAGGAAACCCATAACATTGAGAAAATACAAAGTTCACTCAATACATTCCTAGTAGTTAGTTTTTAACGGACCCAAAACCCGAAATCTAATTTAAGGCCCACAATAGGCCCTTTATGCTCTTAGGGCCTTAAACCCTACGGTTTAGAAGCCCCTGTCGGTGAAGGCTCGGTTTTGGTCAAAAATCCAGAAAACGAGAGGCCACCCAGAACCGTCGATTTCAGTACTAAAAAATCGCATTTTTAATAGGGACCCTGGCCGATCCTGGGGTCACCCTCATTTGGGGGGGTGGGGGGGGGGGGGGGTGGTTTGAGGCCGAAATTCACCGTTGCCGACTTTTGAGGCCCCCGGAAATTCACCGTTGCCGACTTTTGAGGCCCCCCGAAATTCACCGTTGCCGACTTTTGAGGCCCCCCGAAATTCACCGTTGCCGACTTTTGAGGCCCCCCGAAATTCAAGTCGGCAACGGTGAATTTCGGGGGGCCTCAAAAGTCGGCAACGGTGAAATTCACCGTTGCCGACTTTTGAGGTGCCCGAAATTCACCGTTGCCGACTTTTGAGGTGCCCGAAATTCACCATTGCAGACTTTTGAAAGCGAAATTCACCGTTGCCGACTTTTGAATTAGGGTTTGAATTATCATATGATAGAGAGGTTGAGGGTTTAGGGCCGTTTAGGGTTTAGGGCGGTTTAGGGTTTAGGGTTTAGGGTTTAGGGTTTAGGGTTTAGGGTTTAGGGTTTAGGGTTTAGGGTTTAGGGTTTAGGGTTTAGGGTTTAGGGTTTAGGGTTTAGGGTTTAGGGTTTAGGGTTTAGGGCGACTTCTATATGGAATAAATACCACCGCAGCGGAATAGCAATTCTTTCCTTCAAGGAGCCTCTATATCAAGTGATGTGTTTTTTGGATGCTGAGTAAGAAACCTTCGAGCTTTCGGGCAGATCCCCTTGACACCGACGGCCAAAGGACTGGCCCGAGCATTAGCGTCTTACGGCTTCACAAACGTTGTACCCTCTCTCCAAACCACGCCAGTCCTCCTCTCAGGACACAGAGTCAGAAGATTCCTTGAAGGGCTCATTGTTCCCAGAGTTCGCATCCTTAAGTACAATTATCGAATCCCTCCTCATCCCTCGTTGCCTCTTCCCCCGGGCTTTCCGCCTGACTTCTGAATCTTTAATTTGTAGCATGTCTCACGCTCGACGCCGGGGACTTGCTGTGCACACGTCGTGCTTCGAGCTTTCGGGGGGTCCTGTAGATCCCTTCAAAGCCCGAAGTTCAACCCTACGCTGGAAAACGTTACATCCTAAGCTCTCTAGTCTTAAAACTCGGGACTTGGGCACACTTGACAGGGTTTAGAGACCAAATCACCGTAAATGAGCCATGGGTGTATTCGGGCATAATTAGGGAGCCTGAGTATCCCTGGACGCAACAAAGACGCCCACAAATTGTAATGCCAGACAGATACAACGCACGGACTCGTTTGCCCAATGACGGCCCAGGACTGGTGGAGCTCGCTATTTTTCACGCCGCTACTTGATCCCAATCGTTATTTTTGTTTGCAGGGCAGTTCTCTGAATTAGGGTGCCTTTTTGGGGTCCTATAAATAGTGCGGCACCTTTAAACAAGGGACCCCCAAAAGGGAACCTAGTTCAGAGCCCCCCCAGAACCCCCCCTCTAGCAGCATCATAAACCGCGGAACCGGCCTAAATCTTGCGGGTTTAGGGTTCAGGGTTTAGGGTCCAGGGTTCAGGGCTTAGGGTTCACCATAAACCCTAAACCCGTCGAGCAACTCTCTGACTGGATGATGCCTTTCCCCAGTCAAGGGACTCACGGAGGGACCCTTTTGGGGTTTAGGTTCAGGGTTTAGGGTTTAGGGTGCTTGGGGTAATGTAGGGGCTACTCAGCTCTATAGGTTACACATACAGGGGTTACATGGGGGAATAAGACTAAGGGGTCCTAGTCTAGGGGTCCCTCCTTATCTCCCTGAACCCTAAACCCTAAACCCTAAACCCTTCTAGGGGTCCCTCCTTATATCCCCGAACTCCAGGAGCGGGATCCTTATTTCCAGCTGCTCAGCGAGTCAGGCCAGGCCTTGGGGCGGGAACGCAGCAACGTCTTCCCCCCAAACTTTAGGGTTTGAGGGGTTTAGGGTTTAGGGTTTCTGGTTTGGGGTTTAGGGTTTGGAAGCTGAAGCAGCCATGTGTAGCCTTGGAGGGGGGAAATTAGGGCTTGAGGTTCTCAGGCTGCCCATGAGCATGGGGCATCATCCGAAGTTTCCAGCAGTGAGGAGTCTTAGGGTTTGGGGATTAGGGTTTAGGGTTTGGTGTTTAGGGTTTAGGGTTGCGGGAGTGACCCTCGTGCAGTCTGGTGCTGATAGGGTTTTGCAGGGCTTGCAGGCTTAGGGCTTCTGTAGGTGTTTATAGGGTTTGCAGGGTTTATAGGGTTCACGTGGTTTGTGGGTTTAGGGTTTAGGGTTTAGGGCTAGGGTTTAGGGTTTAGGGTTCAGGGTTTTTGTATCTGAGGTGCTGGCCGGGAGCAAGATGCCATGCCCTCGCGCCGTGGTGGCCGAAGGAAGGCCCAGCTTGGAGGGAGAGACTCAGTGTAGGGCATAGGGTTTAGGGTTTAGGGTTTAGGGTCTAGGGTATAGGGTTTACAGGCAAAGGGTTTAGGGTTTAGGGTTTAAAGGGTTTGGGGTCTAGGGTTTAGGGTTTAGGGTCTAGGCAGGAGAGGAGCCTGGGCTGAACAGGGTTTAGGGGTTACGGTGCTTGCTTCAAAAAGGGTTTTTGTGTTTCGTCGTAACATTGAAAGAGCAGTAGACTTGCACAGGTACATGTCTACTTCTTCAGGGGCATGCCAGGCATACTTTCGGCCCACCCAAAAGCTATGCAAATCGCTGCAACAAGTCCAAGGGGTCTGGGTCTTGAGCTGTTCGCAGCGTTTAGAGGGCTTGAGGTTTTCTTGGTAGTAGAGTTGGCATCCTTTAACTTAACCTTTTTAGGGATATGAGAATCTCTAAAAAACATCCCAAGAGTCAACCTGTAGTTCCCCTGGGATACTGGACGACTAAGTTTAGGTTGGGACGCTGGGGTGTGAGGAGGTGGGGGGTGGAGGGGGGGGTGGGATTTGTAGGCCTCAGCTGGCTTCAGTCCTGTCATGAATGCTTCATGCTCCTGCGCTACTACTGCGCAAGTGATGCGTGGTCACCTGCCTTGCTTCACACATGCCTCCCGTCATCGTAGACATACTGGCAAGGCCAAGAAAGTGATCGGGACCACGCAGATGCCTCAGAGGTTTCTGCTTGTCAGTCTTGTCAGTTATCCGCCTACTGGGTGGTTTAGGGAGATGATGAGCTTCTGGTTTGAGGTGACCACAACCCTATTAGCAGCTCAACCTGTGGCACCACCTGCCCATGCTTTAGGATGTGAGGGCCCAGGGTTATAGACGGTGCATTGTCTTGCGACAGGGCGTTTCCCTTCCATGGTTTCGAGTTCAGGACGGGTTGACTGTGGTTTGTGGGGCCGAAGCCCCACAAAACTCCGACGCTTAACCCCACGACTGCCTCTCTATCCTGAACCTCCCCAGACATCACAACGACAAAACATCACCTAATCGACACCCGAAACCCCGTGCTGCATCAGCTTCATTGGGCTTCTATCAAGGCTACATCTAGCTGTAACTGTTACTGCCAGGGGAAGAGCCGACTTATCAGCCACCACCCCCTGCACAACTCTCATGTCCTACACCCAAATTAACATCTACACTTGCTTAAGAACCCCCCCCCCCCCCCCCCAAAAAAAAGAAGAGATAGAGAGAGAGAGAAACCAGCGATAATAATCTCAACATTGCCTTTATAGAAGGGAAAAATATTTTTTTTTTTTTTTTTTTGGGGGGGGGGGGGAGGGGGTGCTCTTGAGCAGTTTATAACTTGGGATGTTCCCCCTTTTGCTAACAGTCTTTAGTAGGGATGCTAGTACCCCATGTTATCATCCCCAGTAAGGACTGTTAGTATATGGGCGAGCATCCCAACAATTAGTAGTCCCTGAACCCAACCCCTACAGGTACTTATTAACCAATTCTAACCGTACTTATAGCTGTAGTACTCATAACCATATTAGGGCACTTAAGGGGCTTATAAGTGGGTTTTAAGTACAGCTACGGTTGGTTAATGAGTACCATGAACCACCAAGTAAGCCCTAAACCCCAAGCCCTAAACCCAAAACCCTAAACCCCAACTAAACCCTAGACCTTACAAACCGTAAACCCTCAACCTTTTGTAGTCAAAGCCTCAGCCCTCTCAGGGCCACCAAAGCCTCCGTGCAGGCGCAGGAGGGTGCTGAGGGCTTTAGGGTTTAGGGTTTAGGGTTTAGGGTTTAGGGTTTAGGGTTTAGGGTTTAGGGTTTAGGGTTTAGGGTTTAGGGGGGGGGGGTTCAGAGAGTCGTAAACCCTCTTAGAGTGCGGGCGTTGAGGGCATCGTGAGGGTTGAGAAGTGTTGGGGTTTAGGGTTTAGGGTTTAGGGCTTAGGGTTTAGGGCTAAGGTTTAGGGTTTAGGGCAGATACCAACGAAAGGTTCCAAGTGCCTCAGGAATCAGTGCGTGCGGGCGTGCTGTTTTTGCCCCACTCCCGCCTCCCCCGGCTCTTAGTCCTCCCCCCTTGCTCGGATACGTGGAGGGCTTTTCTCGGTCGGGTTGAGGGTTTTGGGGTCCCTGTGGGCTTGCAGACTTCAGAAGCCTACACCCAAATCACGTCAGCTGCAAGTATTTGCAGGACAAGAAGGACGCGGATCCTCCCAGACACGAAGACCATGCAACTGAGGAGGCTGCGGCCCCCCATTCCTCTTTTTTTAATTAAGGAGTCTCTCCCTTGGTATCATTGAACCCTGACGCGAGCATGTATGCTCATGTGGGGGCTGGTTGGTGGTGTAGAAAACATAGAATGAATGCGTCGCCAGCTCCGACGGTGACCTCCTAACCCTAACGCCTAAGCCCTCAGCTCCTATGATTTGCCCTTAGTGTGTGTTGGGTATGTAGGTTCAGTTGAAAGACGGGTCTATGGCTTCAGTTAACACACTCCCCAGGCCGGTTTAGCTTGCTCCATAAATCCCCCTGAGGGTTACTTGGAGGTTCATGGTACTTACTAACCAATTAATGATAGCTGTACTTATAACTGTACTTATGACCATATTAGGGCACTTCAGGGTCTTATAAGTGGGTCCTAAACCCTAAACCCTAAACCCTAAACCGTAAACCTCCAAGTCGAGCTTGGGGTTTGCAATCCGCGGAGGGCTTAGAGTCAACATGCCGCAGGTTTGGTTGTTGAGTTGAGGCTACACATGCCGAGCTTCTGATTAGCCTTCTGTTGTGGGATGCCTTACAAGCCTTGAACCTGAACCCTCAATTTTTTTGTACTTTGCATGTAGTACTTAATCACTACGGATTTGGTGCAAAGATACATTTCTCTTTCTCTCTCTCTCTCTCTCTCTTTTTCGAAAAATATACACACACATACACCTCGGTGACCCGCGCAGTGCGCTGTTCAGTGCAGCGCCGTGAGCCCCGAAAGGGTTTAAAGCCCTGCACCCTTTTTGGGGTTTAGGGTTTAGGGTTTAGCCTGTGTGCTGTCCGGTTTCCTTAATAATCATCTGGAGTAGACTTTCTCAATTTGGGGGCTCAGTTGGTTGAATACCCCGTTTGAATCCGGGAAGGTGCCCTAAACTATATGCATGGGTGCTCCTAAACAGGAGTACCTTTGTTGGGCATTTTGCAAGGATTATGGCGCGATTGAGTGGTATATCCGGTGGTGGGAAATGCCCATATAGCGATCCTAGTCATGATTTCAGGGAGAATTCCCAATTCTTACTGGAGGGATGTGGACTTCCTTTGGGACTCGGCATCATGCCTGAGACATGGGTAGGTCACCGCTATAACCATCTTGGTACGATCACCCCCTCCCCTTGAACACAAAAAGCCCGAAAACCTACTCCCCCCAAACCCCCAACCCTTGGCCTTCTGTTGTTCTCTTAGGCAGCTCCGAATCACCAAGTAACCCTAAACCCTGAACCCTAAACCCTAAGCCCTAAAACCCTACACCCTAAACCCTCAACCATAAACCCTAAACCCTAAACCCTAACATGCAGGAGGCCGATGTGACAGACACCAACATCGCAGGCATCGGCTGCCCATGGGGCTTAGGTTAAGAGCAGAGGGTGTTTTAGAAATTGGGGTTCATTTAAACTAGCGTAAGTACATAATTAAAATGATATATATATATATGTATATATTTGTTTATTTATTTATACTACCACATGCTTTACACACAAAATATGGTGTTTTTGTCTGGGGTTCAGGGACGGCTTCCGAAGGGCAGCTACGCCCTGGCACTTGAAGGTGAGGAGCCCGATGGCGCTGCAGCCAGCTGTGACCCTGAACCCGAAGCTCCGATCAGACCAGAGCCCAAGGAGGATGGGGGTTTAGGGTTTAGGGGCCTTAGGGGTTTAGGGTTTAGAGGTTTAGGGGTTTAGAGGCCTTGGGGGCTTAGGAGTTTTGGGGGTTTAGGGGTTTAGGGGTTCAGGGTTTTCTAGGGGTTTAGGGGTTAGGGTTTAGGGTTGCGCTCCCTAGACCTTCCGCCTTTGCGCAGAAAGAGTGTTGTTGTTCGTTTTCACACTTCGCAGGCTACGCCCGCCTCGGCTTTTGGCCCGCGTTAGGGTCGGCGCGCACAGTCGAGATTCCATAACAGATGGCCCTAAACCCCATCAGTCGAAACCCCCAACTACCCTAAACCAGCGAGTCCGCGGGTGGGTCGGGTGGGGGGGCGAGCGAGTGGGCTTCAACCTTGGTCAAGGCAAGCTTTGGAGACTGATTTCCCAGCACGTGCAGAAATTTCGGTGCTCCTTTGAAACACCCGCAAAAACTTGCCAAACAGGAGGGGGTTAGGGATCAGGGTTTGGGTCTTAGGGTTAGGATGTAGGGTTCATGGTTTAGGGTGGGCGCAGCATGAGACATCTGTGGAGACGGGATCTGAGTCGGATTAGCGCACGCCAGCGCGCGCAAGCAGTCAAGCATGCGCACGGCGATGACAACCCATTAAACCCTAACCCCTAAACCCTAAACCCTAAACGACTCTTATTGCCATGCAGGAGGCCTCCGCGCGAGAGCGGCCGGAAACACTGGCGGAGGTCACAGCTGTTCTCCCCCCTAAACCCTAAACCCTAAACCCTAAACCTAAACCCCGCTAAAAGCCCTAGAAACCCTTTCTACCCTAAAAAGCCCTTAACAGTAAAACGCAACAAACTCAAAACTCCAAAAACAACCCCCAACCTTACGGAGCTTCTGGGTTAAACTGTGTAAGTCCACACGGTTCAGGGCTTAAAAAGGTTCAGCTTCTGGAGCGGTATAGGATGAGGGGTTTAGGGTTTAGGGTTTAGGGTTTAGGGTTTAGGGTTTAGGGTTTAGGGCCCTATAGCTTCCTAGGATGCCCCAGTAGTACCCTTATTCCCTTTTTGAGGGGGTTTAGGTTCCCTTATAAACCCCTTTAAGCAACCCTAAACCCTAAACCCTAAACCCTAAACCCGGGCACCCTTTTTAAGCCTTGGTTACTGGGCAGCCTAGATTCTTTAGGGGTGAGCAGGGTCGTGAGCCCCCACTTTAGGGGTTTGAGGGGTTTGAGGGGTTTAGGGTTTAGGGGGTTTAGGGGTTTAGGGGTTTAGGGGTGTAGGGTTTAGGGGGTTTAGGGGTTTTAGGGGTTTTCCGGGTTTGGGGGATGTAGGGGGGTTTTCGGGTTTGGGGTTTAGGGGTTTAGGGTTTATAGGGCACAAGACCAGCGAGCAGTCCAGTCTGGGGTTCAAAGAAGGGCAGGTTTGGGGTTTAGGGTTAAGAGCTCGTGGCTTCCTTCGTAGGGGGTTTAACGGCGTCTCGTTCGGAATTGGGCGTCCCCCTTACAGGGCTGTGTAGGGAACTTCATACCTTATGCTTCCTTATTGAGAAGCAGTAAGATTTTCAAGCAGAGAATAGGGGGGGGGGCGGGCTTTTCCGACCTGACGCGGGGTCTGGCTTTTCGGCAACATGGGACTGTTGTTTCCCGGCAGAGTCCCTGGACTCAAGCCCGCTTTTTCTCCAGTTCATCTTCGGCGCCCTAAACCCCAAACCCCAAAAAGACCCCAAACTCCAAACCCTAAACCCTAAACCCATGGAATCCGCAGGCCATAAACCCTAAACCCTAAACCCTAAACCCTGATCAAGCCCCAAAGGCCAGAGCACCCCTTGTGAGAGCAAGCGGTCGAACGTACGGACAGCCCACAGAAGACTGCCAGAGGTGCCACCCGCCAGGGCTGCTGACAGGAGGCTAGGGTTGAGGGTGGAGGGTTTAGGGTTTAGGGTGTAGGGTTTAGGGTTTAGGGTTTAGGGTGTAGGGTTTAGGGTTTAGGGTTTATAATTGCAGGTCTTGAGGTTGAGATCGCTTGACGTTCTTGGATGTCGCATTCCGTTCTGGGAAGTAAGTCGATGCAATTGTGCTCGTGCCAGCTGACGTTCAGAGTCTGGGTTCAAAAAGGGTTTGTAAACCCTCGGGTTTAGGGTTTAGGGTTTGGGGTTTAGGGTTTAGGGTTTAAGGTTTAGGGTTTAGGGTTTAGGGTTTGGGGTTAAGGGTTTAGGGTTTAAGGGTTAGGACTGCTGGCATGTGGAGGACTGTTCCAAGCTAGGGCAGCTCGGGTATCTGCTTTGAGGATTTCCTGTTTCTTGTTCTACGGGGTTCTCTTGCCTAGTAGTCGAATTGGTATCCTTAAAGACCTTCTTTAAAGAAGTACACTTACTGTATCCCAGATTTCTGACAGGGCGCGCTTTATCTTTTTGGAGCATTACAAGCCCTATCTACTCCAGAGGTTAACCTTTAGTTCCCCTAGGATACTGGACAACAAAGTCAAACCCTAAACCCTAAACGCTAAACCTAAACCCAAAACCCTAAACCCTAAACCCGAAGTCTGGGTTTCAGACGGGGGACCCCTGATTTTGACAGCGCCCCCGTGCAGGCACTTTTGAGGCTTTATGTCTGGGCTTCAGGGAATGTCAGCTCTACACCTTGTAGAACCCCAAACGGCTACGGGAGGGGCTGCCTAAAATCGAACAACTTAAACTCTTCCCTGCCTTGGCTTAGCCGGCTTAGCTGCGCAGTCTACACCGTTGAGGTGGAGTTGTGGAGAGCCCAAAACCCTGTTCGCCATACGCCTTCAACCCTCACCCCTCAAGCATCAACCTAAGCTCCAAACCCCAAACCCTAAACCCCCTGGCCCGAGTGTCAGCTAGGCTGGTAGCAAACAAAACGCTCAAGGTAGCAACCCTAAACCCTAAACCCTAAACCCTAAACCCTAAACCCTAAACCCTAAACCCTAAACCCTCAACCTCCCTCCTCCCTTGGACTACAGGAACCCCAAAATCCCAAACCCTCAGGCATTCCTCCCGGGACAGACACCGACTCTCCAGGTGCGACGACCAAACTCTAAACCGATTGATTTTTTTAGGGGTTTGCAAGGGTTGTCTTAAGGCTGTCCTTCGGGTGTGTTTGTTATTTGTTGTTGTCGTTGTTGTTGTTTTTTTGTTCCAAGGGTTTTCTTAATTAGGGTGTAGTTTGTTGATTTTTTTTTTCCGGGGGGGGGGGGGGCGTTAGGTTTTTAAGGGTTTCTTTGGAGCAGCTCCTGCTCTTTTTTGGGGCCCGTGGGTGTTGTTCAGGCTGCGTTTTTAGGGTTTTGAAGGTTTTAAAGGTTTTTTTGTTGGTTTCAGGTTTTTGTTTGGGGGGTGTAGGGTGTAGGGTTTAGGATTTCTTCGGTTTTGAGGGCTAGAGAGGGGGCTTCATGGGGGAGGTACCGAGGGAACCTTGCCCCAAGCTGAGGGAGCCTTAGGGGCTAGTGTGGAGTACTAGGGAACCTCGAGTTCCCCCTAAACCCTAAACCCTAAACCCTAATCCCTAAACCCTAAACCCTAAACCCTAAACCCTAAACCCTAAACCCTAAACCCTAAACCCTAAACCCTAAACCCTAGACCTCACCTACCCCCTCTTGAACCCCCTCTCTTAAGGACCCCACAAGAGGGCTTGAGGCTGTTTCAGGGTTTGCGGGCTTCGGGCCTGCGACTCCGAACTTGGGAGTACCAGAATCTCCCCCAAACCCTAAACCCTAAACCCTAAACCCTAAACCCTAAACCCTAAACCCTAAACCCTAAACCCTAAACCCTAAACCCTAAACTAGGCCCTAAACCAGGGACCCTAAACCCGAAATCAACCAGAAACCCAGGCAGCTGCAAGGCAGCGAAGCTGTCACTTGCTTTCAGTGGCTGCCAGACCTGTTCCAGGACACGGGCTGTGAACTGCCCTCCCCGGAGGTCGATTTCCCTTGCGTGGCCAGAAAGGATTATCAACAGGGTTTAGGGTTTAGGGTTTAGGGTTTAGGGCAAGCACCAAGTTCATACATTTAGCCGTCGTACCTTGAACCCTAGAAGCCCTAAGAACTAAACAACGTACTTGAGCGGACTATCGCGTTCTAGTCGTGGCTGAAAAGGTATCTACCAAGGCAAACATCGGTTTAGGATTGTTTGGGGTTTAGGGTTTAGGGTTTAGGGTTTATGGTTTAGGGCTGCTAAAAGGGCTTGGGGACGGGCTTGTTTCACATGTATATATATATATATATCAAACGGTTGATGGTAAGGATTCCCACCAGCGCAGTGCCTACCAAAGGATCCCTCGGTAACGTGTGACATTGCAGCTGATGATGTTCTATGTGGCTGCGGAGGGAACTACCCCATAAACAGCTTAGCTTTCTACCGGCCCCTGGTCGTCAGGAAAATGAAAAGCCACGTCCAAAGCAACCAAGCCCCACAGCAAAAGCATGTGCAACCCCCCGGACACTCAACCCCAGAAACCGCAGTTTTTTTCTGCTTCGCGCTCGCAGGAACAGCCTCATCACTACTTTCAGCTCATGCAGTATCGACACTTGGCAGCACTGCGCAGATCAGCCGCATGACGTCGTTGCCGTTAATCCCAAATTTGGCTTAGGAAGTGATTAGGGCTTTGGGGGTTATGCCCATTATGGTCAAACCCTTGCAGAATGCTGAATTGTCGGAAGCCTTTACATGAAATCGTTCTGGTCTGATTGACATGCGTGGCAGGTGATTTGGGCACCATTTGCTAGCCCTACATCCAGAACCCCGAAGTCCCTTTACAAAGTAGGGGTTGAGGGTTTAGGGTTAGGCTTTAGGGTTTAGGGTTTAGGGTTTAGGGTTTAGGGTTTGGGGTTTGGGATTTGGGGTTTGTGAACCCAAAGCCCTGAACCCTCACTTCATGGGACTCCTGCCTTGGACCCTTAAGGTTGAACCCTTTTGTTTGGGGACCCTTTCGAAGGATCTTGAAATCAAGGGAATATAACTAAGGGCCATATGAGGAGTTTATGAAGGGAACCTCTTAGGGGTACATCCTTAGGGGTGCGAGTCCTAAACCCTAAACCCTAAACCTCTTCAACCCTTGATTGCTGGCCCTGGTTCTCTGCACACTCGCGTGTTGGCCCGAACTCAAAACGCCAGCTGGGCCTGCAGCCAGGCAGCCGGCAACCCTGAATCTGTTCACTAAACCCTAAACCCTAAATTTAAACCCTGAACCCCAAACCCTAAACCCTGCAGGAGGTTACAAAAAACAAACCCCCAAGAGCCCTGAGGAAAGCAGGCGCACGGCATCCGGGAGGCTGAGACGCCCGTGGCAAGGGCCATCGCACCCTAGCAGCACCCGCCATCTACTATTGGCTCAAGAACCCTAAAAAAACAGTAATTCCCTTATTACTTTTTACCCTTAATAAGGAAGAGTCTTTTTTTTTTTTTTGGGGGGGGTTCTCAAACAATTAGTATGCTTCAGCTTTCGGGCCTAAAGGATAGGGTTTAGGGTTAAGGGTTTCGGGTCTGGGGTTAAGGGTTAGGGTTGAGGGTCGAGGGCTTAGGGTAGGGTTTAGGGTTTAGGGTTCTGGGTTTAGGGTTTAGTGTTTGGGGTTTAGGGCATGCAAGTTCTTGGCTATGGTGAGGGCTCGTGCAGTGGGCTTTGGTGATGTCGAGCTTTTTTTTCTGATTCTGCATGCTGCTACTACAGTAACATGGAGTTTTCGTAGACAATGGTGCACTGTTAAGCATCACTGTTGCTAAGAAGACTCTTCGGAGGATCTAGGCCCTAAACCCTAAACCCTAAACCCTAAACCCTAAACCCAGCTGTCAGGTCAAGAACACCTTTGTCGAAGTGCAAGTGTTGGACGAGCGCCCTGGCGACGATTTCTGGGATGCACACCCCAAGTCCACCACAACAGACATTACGGTTTAGGGTTTAGGGTTTGGGGTTTAAGGTTTATGAAGATCTTGAGTGGCGGTGCTGCATGTGTACTGGCTGGACCTCAGACCAGTGGCCAAAGGGTTTAGGGTTTAGGGTTACATTGGGATGTTTCCCCTTATGCTAACAGTCCTTAGTGGGGGGGGGTTAAAATAGGGGGGGGGGGGGGACTATAATCCCTATAAGGACGACTGTTAGTGTTGGGGGTAACATCCCAATCCAGACATACACTATCTCTTAGAAGTTCAGGGACTGACAGCCCCTCCTGGCTCCTGTCGCCCACTGCTAGACGCGCAGGGACAATACACGGTTTAGGGCTTGGGGGTATTCATGGGTTTGTGCCGACTGTGATTTTCTGTAGTTTCCGACTGCGCTTGGAGCTTTACTTGGAGCTTTACTTAAAGAGATGCAGCTCTGAGAATCCTTTAAATCCTGTAAGGTCTACTAAAGCCCCAAAACCCTAAACCCGATAAACCCTAACCCTAAACCTAAACCCGAGTCAAGCCCTATAGGAGTGCTCCTGGCACTCTCCAGGCCTGAAGCAATGACTGCAACACTGCGTCGCAGTGCATCCGCCGCCGCTCGGCAGACATTGCAATAGATGTGCTCGCTTGATACAAAAAGCATACTATAGGGGTCGGAATCATTTACTTGCCATTTTCCCCTTTGGTCCCTCTAAAATTTGGCTATTGTAACCCGATTCAACCCTATTCTAATTGTTAATCAGGCCCCTATATTACTTCTGCTCCAAAGTCACCTCCTCCTAACCCCTTTCGCATTGTTATTGTTATCAAGCTACCCAACGTGCCCATTCTAGTGAAGTCGGCCCGGAATGCCAGACTACAGGTGAAGCTTCGTGTTGTTAAGCTTAGCGGTTCAAAACCCAACTTTTCAACTTTTGGCCTCTTATAAGGCCGTCTTATTCTGAAGTTTGAACTTTTTACCCCAGGGGTATTTGGGAAGTAAGTGAAGCGTGTAGAGGTACGCTTTCAGACTTTGAAGGTGGCATGAGTTGTCATGAGTTGTCGAAATGGAAAAGCCAACCCATGCGCCAAAGACGGTGAGGCTACCGAGTTGCAATTTGCTTCAAGGCGTGTAGGCCTTATGGGGTTTAGGGTTTAGGCATGTATTGCTTAGGTTGGATTCCCATATCGTGGCTAAGCTGAGCTAGTTTGTTGTTTTTGTGTTCTGAGACCGTGCACAGCCTGCAATCCAGCTGAAGCTCATATAAAAATCTCATGCTTGTATAGTGGGAGAATACAACCATACAATACTCTAGTAGCATAATCGCAAAATCGCATAGTCATATGTCCAATAACATATCGTACCCTAAGAATATGCTAAGAATATACGCTGTGAATATGCACAATGCAAGAATCTACCACTATAGTGCGCTGCTACATTAACATAAGTATATACTAGTACAATGACATCCTTATATAAGAAAAATAGAATAACTCAGCAACCCCAAACCCTAAACCCTAAATAACCCTAAGTAGCCTAAATAACCCTAAATAGGCCGAAATAACCCTAAAGAGCCCTAAATAACCCTAAATAGCCCTATATAACCCTAAATAGCCCAAATAAGCCTAAATAACCCTAAATAAACCTAAACCCTAAATGGCAATATGCAATGTCTGACTCAGTGTTTCCTGCAGGCGGCTTTGCTGAACTGACGCCGCGGAGGACCTCCCAGACCGCGAGGGAGACTCGGTCAATGACGCCGGACTCGGCTACCCCAACAACTGTCCCTAAACCCTAAACCCTAAACCCTAGGGGTGTTTAGGGATGTTTAGGGTTGGTTACAGTCTGGGATTAGTCTGGTGAACTTTCTCCAATCAATCCCACACCTCAAGCCACCACCCTGCACGATGTCCAATACAGTATTCAAGTATCTGGGCGCACGTGGGCCCAATTCGGAGCAAGTCCATGCCTCAGGTCGGCTCCTCTTGTACGCCCTGAACCCGAAGCCCTAAACCCTAAACCTTAAACCCTTGCGGCACAGTTGGGATGATCAGTTCAACTCACACTTTCGGCCCAGAGGGTCGAACCTGACATCGGACTTGCGCCAGCCGCAAGGCATCGTTTTCAGAGCTGCTGACGCTGTATCGGACGCAGCACTTCATGCCAAACATGGGCTATTAGGCCTTAGAATCTCCCTAACCAACCCTATAGAGGGCCTGTTTTTTTAAGGGGTTATTATTAGGCCTGAGAATCCCTCTAAGCAACCCTATAAAGGGCCTTTGTTAAGGGGTTATAGGGTATAGTAGCCCATGTCGGTGAGCTTTCCCACCTGTCTTATGCAGCTGGGACCCCCAAAGCCCTGCAATACTGGAACCTGAAGCATTGCCACTGTTGTGTATAATGAGTCTGGTTTCAACCTATTCATACATCGATTCCCGAAACAACTACATTAGTCGTGCAGATCAGGTTTCTCTTGTGATCACCATGCAAGCTGGGACTTCAGACTCGTCGCACCACGCCCCTTTCATCAGAGATGCTTAAATCTGGACGGAGACATACCTTGTTATCAGGGTTTCGGTCCCCGTAAGCTTGCTGAGCATTCTAAACGCCTACCTTTAAGAATCCCAAACTCACCTTTTGTAGGTCATTTATTTTCAAGCTCCTTAGGGGCTTCCTAGGTAACCTACAAAAAGAGTAGGTTGGGGTTCCTTAGGCAGATTCCAGAGCAGGTTTTGGGGCAAGATTGCAGATTGCCACTTGGCATTGCCAGCGCCTGTGGCCCAGTGGCGCGGCACCAGGCTCGGCCCAGAAACACGCATGCTTGGTCATTCCACAGATCAAGCCTGATAAGTTGGCATGTTCCCCCTTATATACTAACAGTCGTTAATGGGGATTTTTGTCCTTTTTAAGGACTGGTAGTATAAGGGGGGAGCATGCCAACTGGTGAGTTTAAAGCTGACTAGGGTGTCGGGTATAGGGATTCGGGTGTAGGTTCCAGGGTTTAGGTGTTCGAGAAAGGGTTGTCCGAGCCTGGAAAGCATCATCTTCTTGGCTTGCAGGGACGGAAGTCTCCCAGGGAACGCCTGACGCAAGGATCTGTAGTGGAGGGGCTGCGTATCGCAATTAGACTGGGTATTGGTATTTGGGGTAGTCGATTTTGCATTTTGGGCAGCGACTTTCAGGCGTGGCTGGGTACTTTGTCGCTCCTTCATCACGCGCCCGTTGTTTGGAGCACCTTGCTTATTCGGGTCGGAATACGGCACAACGGAACCTCATGGTCCTCTCCCCTAAACCCTAAGTTTCCCCCTTCTCTCCCCCTCAGGCGGGACCTTCGCCCATCCTCTTACCAGTGCCCGAACCCGAAGAAAGAACCAATACGGTCCTTAGACCTAAACCCCAAACCTCAGCTCCTAGTCACGCCGCGAACACCGGCGTCTCTCATACGTGACTCCTACGGCTCTCCTACGTCCCATCCTTTTCGGGTCTATGGTTCATGTAACCATCGAAGCACCGCATTCGCCTGAAACCATACCAGCCCGAAGTACTATTCCTTTAGGCTTTACGGTTTAGGGTTTAGGTAGTAGCTGTGGAGGCAGCAGCCAAGTCACATTAGTCAGGGCTCAAACCCGTACACCCGGAGACCCCAAACACCTCAACTGTAGGACTTAGCGCCCTGCCATCGCAGGCCCACGAAACTTGCAAGCCCGAAGAAAGCTGACGCGACAAGTTTTTTCTTCATATTTGGCTTAGGTTTAGGGATTAGGTAATTGGTTCTTTTGTTGTAGGATGACCATGGACCAAAACTCAGACCGCTGCAGTGTCTGGCGCGTGATGTGGTACCTGCGAGGCAGCGTGTCGGGTTACCCTAAACCCTAAACCCCTAAACCCCATCCCCCAAACCCTAAACCCCTTTGTGTAGCATGTGGGGAGGTGGCCCACGCAGACGAGCCCGTGACTTGAGTACGATTGCAGGTATGGTCGGTATGGTAGGAAATGAACCCTTAAATCCCAAAGAAATTTAGGGTTTAGGGACGCTTAGGTTTTAGGGTTTAGGGTTTAAAGAAATTTCACAGCAAAATGCTAGACCTCCTCCCAGCCCCCCACCCACCAGAAAAATTAGGGGTACCTTATTGGGGTCCTTATTACAAGGGATCCTACTATTTGGGGCCCTAAACCCTAACCCCCCAAATGCTTGAAGCCAATGGTTTTTTTTTGGATAGCAACCTGCTAGGCTGCTAAGGCGCGCAAGGGCCTCGCACCAGCTTTGAAGTGTTACCTTGGAGACTGGTCCGTAGGCTTTGATGGGTAATGTATGGAAGTGGCTCAAGTCTCTGTATTCGATCCTGATAGTTGCGGTTGGCATCCAGAAGTTTTGAGAATGCTATGCTACGCTTATACATGCATATATACATTAATAATGTTTTGCATACTCTATATTTATACGTATATATGTATATATATATACACACATATATATATATACTGTGTTATAGTGATCCGGCTAAAGTTACTTGACATTGGCTTTGGGCCTTCCTGGGCCAGACAGTACCTGCAGCCCTTCGCACGCAGCTTACATAGAAGAAGGGTTTTATTGCGTGGGGACTCCTCGGAAAGCGACTCACTTCATTTAGGTCTTTGGGGTTGTGTCAGGGAGAACAGACCCAGCCCCAGCACTGCCACCAGAGCCTCCACCACACCCTCCCGCTCACCACATCCCAAGCAGACTGAATGAGCCCTAAAAGGGTTTTTTGGTCCATAAACCCCAAAAAAGGATGCCGTACGCGGTATATGCTCGCAGTTCAAGGGTTGATTTGGTCCCCCAGAAGTCAACCTGCGCTCGGCGTGTGGCATCCCTTTGCCAGCTTGCCAAGCTGCTGAAATGTTTGCCATGGTGCGGCCGTGGACTTCTCCTCGATGAGCATATTCGTATCGAGTCATGTGTTTGAGAATGCTCGGAATTAAATACGAAACGGCTGTTGATAAGTTTGCCACCTGCCAAGCTGGAGCTGAGTTTTTTTCTTGAACGTCCTTCCCGATTTTATACGGAGCAGCATGCGCGAGTGCATTTCGCTGTTCATGTAGGTTCAGAGTTGAAGTTCTACAATTGGATCTACACACCCCGAAAAATGGCTCTTTTGTTTGCGAAGTCCCTGGCACGCCTGTACAGAGACCTTCGTGCGCATTGAGCGGAGGCTGCGCAGCCGCGCGCTAGAAACAAGAGTCTGGGGAGCCGTGTCGACCACTGTTCCCCTGAGTTTCGAATTCGCTTGGTGTGCACCTTGTGTTTGCCCTCCTAGAACATAGCTTTGTCACCTAAAAACCCGACAAACCCTACGAACCCCTAAACAAAAAACCATAAACCCTACAAAACCCCGTAGCGCCCTATAACACCCTCTAAATCCCTATAACACCCTATAAGCCCTATAGAAGACCTGAAAAGGGCGGAGGGGAAGGAGGGCCTCCCAAGAAAGCTTCCGAGATTTCCAGGCAAGGTCAGGACGGCCAGAGTAGGTTGCTGCGCTGCCCTGTCCAGGGCCTAGGATACACGTATACACACATAGAGACACACACACACACAGAAGCACCCAAACACACACACACACACACACACACACACGCACAGAGAGAGAGAGAGAGATATATATATATACATATATAGATATACACACATATTGCAGATACAAATCTAAATACACATACATATACATATACGTATTCATATACATATACATATACATATACGTATACATATACATAGACATATACGTATACATACATACACAGGCGGCATAGGTGGCCACTCAGCGTCCGGTCATATCGGCTGTTGTGCTACCAGTTGCTGCTAGACACTGGCCTCTTCGTGCACCTCTCGGTTTACCTTTTGCGCCGCCCTCAGAAGTAGGAGCTGGTTGCACACAGTACCCAAACAATTTGCAATCAATTTCAACATTCAAGAAGGCCAACATGCCTCTCCGAACTGTATTCCCGATGAAGCTAGACCTATAGGCGTAGAGTCCATAGCTAGCCTTATCCGCAACATCGTCTACAGCCCTGCGCGAGCGCCATGACATGTCGTGCTGCGTCGGGTCCTCAGACAACATGTCGGGTCGACGGTTTTGGGTGTCTAGAGGGTGTCCGTCCTGGGCCTCACCACGGGAACATGCACTGTCTGTCCTCGACTCAAACAGCCTGACATACAAGACACGTTCCCTGTCTAAAGCACCTAAGCTTAAGGGCATCCGATGCCTACACCCATTTCGGCGGCTTCTCAAACTTGCGGTGACTGTTGGGGGTTCCATTCCCATCTAGACAAGACTTTGACCTTACCCTGCAACCCCAGGTCTTTATCTGAAGGGTATGAAAATTCGAAAGCCCGGCCCAAAATCTCCCCCCCCCCCCCCCAACAAAAAAAGGCAGCCCTAAACCCCTAAACCTACTTAAACCCTCTTCCCAGCCCCTAAAACCCCCAAACCCCAAGCCCCAAAAGGCCCGCGGCCTGGCACGGCATCGCCCCCGGGGGGGCTCCGAACCACCAGCATCTCCTCTACTTGGAGGTTCATGGTACTTCTTATCAAATTATAGCTGTACTTATAACTGTACTTATAGCCCTATTAGGGCACGTAAGGGGCTTAGAAGTGGGTTATAAGTGGGTTATAAGTACAGATATATAATTGGTTAATAAATACCATGAACCTCCAAGTAGCTACCTTGGGCTTCGGGAGACTTGGGAATAGCAGTGAATTTTGGATACTGTCATTCCTAAGAAAAGCCTAAAGTTAGAGTTTTTGCAATCTCCTCTGGCTACCTTGGGCTTAGGGATACCTCGGAATAGTGGCTCATTTTTGGGTACTAGATACTAGCAGTCCGTAATAGGGATTATAATCGGGGTACTTGAATCCCTGTCACGGTCTGTTGGTGTAGGGGGGAGCATCCTAAACTATAACTCTAAAATTGTAAGTTTTGCTCGGGTTCCAAGTTCAGTATAGTGGGGGTTTACGTTTGCAAGGTTACCTAGGATGCCTAGGGGAGAGAAAAGAGTATCGATTGGGGGCTCGGGCTCGAGGCATGCACCAGAAACCCCACCTTAGTCGGTTTTGGTGTTGCGGTTTAAGTTTGAGGGTTTAGGGTTTAGGGCTCTTGGGGCTTAAGTGACTTATGGGACGTGCGCTTATGAATTCTCGGGTCTTGGGTTGATCTCGATCGGGAGGAGCTCTTCAGGGCACGGTTGCAAACGTCCGCCTTTTAGGGTCGGAGCTTTTGGGCTTAGAATTGCATTCTGGGGTTTTAGTGAGGGTCTCTGCAGGGGCTTAACTCAAGGGTTCCTAAGGAGGGAGGCATAGGTTCAACGTGCATGAGGGGGGTTTTTGGGAGCTCCGATAAAGATGCCGGTTTCCTGGAGGCACCAGCCTTTGGCCTCCTTCCCCGTGCCCTGCCAGAGTTGCATGCTGCTCCCTCTCTCTTCGTGTTGCCTGTGCCCTCTCTCCTTCTCTTGCCTGCCTTGAGCATGTCTCGGGGCTGGCAGATTGGACATGAAGTTGCTGCACGCCGCAGCTGCATTTCTCCTTGGTCCCGGATAGTGCCATGATCCGGTTGACAGGACAAATCTGGAGGTAGAGGCCGGACTTTCTCTTATCTTAGTGCACGAAATTCAAGGGGGCAGGCTTGGAACAAGACAAGCCACAACAGGGACCCTAAAATTCTGAGTCTTTGTTTGGCATCCTTGCGTTGCAGAGAACCAGCTGAGATGGAATTTCAGACGAGTGCCAGCGTGCTTCGGGCAACTAGTAGGCTGAGTGGCAGGTTGAATATCAGGCATCACCTGGACCTGCCGCCTATGAAAATCCGACAAAAACCCCCAAAACCCTAAAGAACCCCCCAAAAAAAGAACCTAAACACCCGTAACAAAACAACCCTCCAGGGCCCAGCCCTGCAGGGATGGTGTGGAGAGTGCTTTTGGCACTGCACACCTGCAGCGCCACGCAGCAGGGAGTAGGGGTCTGGGACGCTGAGAGCCTTGGCAGATGTTGGGGGTTCAGGGTTTAGGGTTTAGGGTTAGGGTTTAGGGTTCAGGGTTTAGGGTTTAGGGTCCCGTGGTGATTTAGGGTTTGGGTGTGGGGTGTTGGCCTCGTGGTTTGGGTGTTTTGGAGCTCAGCGAAACTGCCAAGTTCCTGTCAGGGCCCGGAAGCCCTCGACCCTGAACCCATTCTTCCGTGTTCCTTTTTTTGTGCGCTTTTGTTTAGCTCCAAAGGGTGAAAATAATGGTCCCTTCTGGTTTCTTGCTGCTTTTGTTTTCTGCGCGTGTTTCTGCTCCAAGCGGTGATAAGCGAGAATTGGCCTAATTGTAATTGCCCAAGCATCCGAAGTCCCTATAGTCACTCTAGCCCCATTATCCCACACAACTTCCGATCTCTGAAAGAAGCTGACCCCCCAAGAAGCCACCAGACATTACAAGACCCCCACATAAGTCGCAGAGTTGGTACTCTTTCACCTTTTCGGGGGTATGATAATCCCTATAGAATCCCAAAGGCTATCCTTTAGTTCCCTAGGATACCTGACCCCTAAACCCTAAACCCTAAACCCTAAACCCTAAACCCTAAACCCTAAACCCTAAACCCTAAACCCTAAAACAAAGCCCAAGAAGGAGCTGGCAATCAGCGGGTAGCTCCTTCGGAAGCTACGGCGCCTATGATCCCGAGGATGGTTGGTGAAAACCCTAAACCCTAAACCCTAAACCCTAAACCGGTTTTGGCGTCGATTCAGGGGCTTGGGCTTGTATTCGGGTTTGGGGCTTATAGGGTTTAGGGCCCTATACCCTGAAACCCAAACCCCTTAGGGTTTAGGATAAAGTTAGCCTCGTTGTGGAGAGTTCCTTCAAGCACCGGCCCAAGTCGTGTTGCTTTTCGGCTGGCTGGCAGGCATGTGGCAATTCAAATGGCTTTCCACGGCTATGCAATAAGTCTGTCAAGACATGGGTTGGGGCATTTGACTCTTTCTGTAGTTTTGAATAATGCAGTTATTTCTAGTAGCAAATGGTTTAAGCATTCGTTATGTGAATAGTTTTTGGATTCTGATATCGTAGCACAGAGGAGATCAAGTTTTCCACAGACGTGTTTGGGCATAGTTGGGCTGCTTCCGGCGGAACCTGCAGCGGATGCCAACAAAGCGCACCGCCCATTCTGACTTACCCTCCTTCGCACTGCACATTGACATGCAATCCTTTCACTGCACGTTGACATGCAATCCTCTCGGAGTTCATTCCTTGACACCATGAACCCTGCTGTAGGATTGGGATCTGCTTTCCCGGGGCCAACCGGGATTTCTTGGGCTTATTCATTGGGCTTATTCATTGGGGTTTAGGGTTTAATTTAGGGGGTGGACATGTCCAACGCCTGGTGACGCAGGACACTGGTGAGGAGCACAGGTACTACGCCGCCGCCCCAGCTGATCAAGCCGGCAGGGCGCTGTACCCTAAACCCTAAACCCTAAACCCTAAACCCTAAACCCTAAACCCTAAACCCTAAACCCTAACCCTAAACCCTAAACCCTAAACCCTAAACCCTAAACCCTGCCGCCACCGGTGGAATCACAAGAGAGAGCTTCCTTGCGAAACACCCACCAAGGTTCACAAAGGTGAGCGAATCCATTACCATCCTGAACATGGTGAGGAGCCCCTTGAATCCGAGGCGCCGGAATGCTGCCACGGGTTTAGGGTTTAGGGTTTAGGGTTTAGGGTTTAGGGTTTGCACTGTGTGCGTGCTCGCTTTTCCTGTGCTCTGCGACTCTTCTAGGAAGAGTTTCGGCATCCTGGTAGCAAGGAGTCCAGTTGCAAGAAGGGTTTAGGGTTTAGGGTTTAGGACGGCGCTGAGCAACGCAAGACTGATCTCAGAGGGCTCCGCGACTTTCGGGTGTGTGAAATACGGCTGCGAGTCCAAATCACGGTGAGCCCTATGGAGGTTTTTTGCTTTTCCCCTCCCTGAACACGTCCGAAGCCTGGCCCCCCAGGGCTTCACCGTGCCTTTCGAGAGGGCGTGCATGGATGCATGCGCCTTGCCACAACCAAGGTGATGCCTTAGAACCCTCAACCACTTATACGAGGGTCCTTCTCGAACTGCTTAAAGGGCCTGGCCCCGCAACTCCTCTTGGAAACCCCCATCTCCTGCACTGTGAACGACGCCCAAGAAGCGCCTAAGATGTTGCCAAGCAGGCCCGTGGAATATGGTATAGCTTATAGCAGTTCCCCCTTAGTATCAACCTAGTTCTTCAGGAAGGTTTTGTGCCGAAGCTCTGTTAGGGGATTCTGGTCAACTGTAAGACACCTCCGACTTTTATGAGGGGCCGAATTCTACCCCCGGACCCGACACCGCAAAGCAACAAAAGCATGCGCCGCAAGCCCAAGGTGATCAAGACCCCTGGCTGCAAGCAGCATGGGGTTCGGGTCGCTTTGAGTTTCGTGCCTCTCTTGGCCTGGCCTACAATAGGATTCTAAGACAACTTGGGCATTGGGGGGTAAAGTTGCCTTGTTTGTCCTATTGAGGCGGCGCCCCAAACCAAAAGGGGGAGAGTTAGAGGAGTAGTCGATGCGTGCAGAGGTGCTTGGCCAGACAACATGACGCCTCAAACCGACGGGCTCCGTAGGCCCTGACACACAAGCAGCCCTACAAGCGCCATCAAGCCGTGCAAACTCCACAAATCCGACGGTTAAGCCAGAAAACCAAAACCCCTAAACCCTATAGTCCCTAAAGACCTTAAATCGTCCTTGAATCCCTTCATCCCTCAAGCCTGAATCCCCTGAACCACAACCCTCCAACACTACAAACCCTAGAACCCTAAAATCTCTGAACCCGAAATCCTACACCCTCTAACCCTAGACCCTCAACCCAGCCCTAGAAGTTAAACAAAAACCTAAGCCCTAAACCCTAAACCCTAAACCCTCCAAGTCCCTAGAAAAGCGACGCGACCCAAGGATGGCCGCTGCCAGTGCGCAGCTTACAGGCCGAGAGAGAGGTGGGATTGAGCCATGGGGCGGGCGGGGGGGCGGGGGGGAGGGGGAGGGTTTGTAGGTTTAGGGTTCAGGGTTCAGGGTTTAGGGTTTAGGGTTTAGGGTTTAGGGTTTAGGGTTTAGGGTTTAGGGCCTCAACCCGAAACCCTTGGTAGGTTTCTAGGGTTGTCATGTTGGGGTGTGGTGTCTGGCAGCTCGAGGGTTTAGTGTTTTGGCTGTGGTGTCTTCTGAGCGGGAATTCCGAGGTCCCGGAGGCAGAGCCTGAAGTGAAAACCAGGGAGTTTAGGGTTTAGGGTTTCGGGTTTAGGGGCACATCTAAGTTGGGATGCTCCCCCTTAGACTAACAGTCCTTAGTGGGGATTATAGCAGGGGGTACTCGAATCCCTTTGAAGGACCTTTAGTATAAGTGGGAAGCTCCCAATCCTAAACCCTGATTGCGCTCACGCCAGGAGCTGTCAGCGATGGAAGGGCCAGCATCCCTGGCAATCAGGGTTTAGGGTTTAGGGTTTAGGGTTAGGGTTTGGGTTTAGGGTTTAGGGTTTAGGGTTTAGGAGGTCAGTTAGACTGTAGGAGAGGGGACCCGCGGAGTCAGCAGGAAAGGTGTGGAATTGGGCTAGGGTTTAGGGGTAAGGGTTTAGGGTTTAGGGTTTAGGGTTTAGGGTTTAGGGTTTAGGGTTTAGTAGAAGGTTTATAACGTGTGTGGTTCTGAGCCGGCTTGCTATGTACGTTTGTCAGGTTTCGGTCAAAGGCTGGCCGTTGCTGGTGGGCGTTTGTATCTATATAAGTGTTTCTACAAACAGTATATATATATATATACATACAATAAAACTTGAACCAGTCCGCCGGATGCAACTGGAAGCCATGCCCCCCTCCCTGCCAGCTCCTCACATTCGGGCTGTGGGCTTCTTCTCCCAGATGTGGTTTTCTCGTTTTACCCGCAGTCCTGTTGCACCGGAGGTTCCGGGAGGCGAGAGCAGCTATAACAAGTCATATTGCAATGACTTTGGGAATGACTCGATATAGGACTTGAGCTTCCACTGCGTTGTAAGCAACAATATCACCTGGGGGGGGGGGGGGGGGGGGGGGGGGGGGGGGGCTTGGCGAAACCCTTTAGTCAGCAAATATGCCTACGCACAAAACGAGTCCCAGACTCGCCTACTCTACCCCTTGCCCCGCTGAGGCTGCCGTAGGCATCCAGAAAGTTTCGTGAAGGATAGCGAGACGTCGGGGGGCCAAGAAGCCCGCTTACGCAGATGGCTTTTTACGGCACTTTATAGATAACCCTAAACCCTAAACCCTAAACCCATGACTCAAGGACACCCAATCCTACTACCCTCCCTTTATTGCCCTGAAACAGCCCGAAGTTGCCTCCTCAACGGCTGCGAGCATCATCCTAAGGTCCGATTTAAAGGTACTCTTTCTGAAGTTCCTGGCTGAGAGCACAAGAAATCGATGGGTTGAGGGGTTTAGGGTTTAGGGTTGAATCTTGGAGGAGTTGCTGAGAGCGCCTGAGGCGCCTGGCTCGGGCTTTCGAGGGCTCCGAGGGTTTTTCGGAAGTTCGGGGCTCAGTGGGGGTGTTTCAGGCTGAAGGGCGACGCAGTCCCCTTGCACCTGCAGCAAGGCTCATGCTGATGAAAGTTCCCAGCAGCCGGCCGAAGTATAAGGAGTGCTTTGGCTGAAAAACGTGCTCGCTTTCCGGATTCTTGTTGACAATGGATTGCACCCAAGAGCTCTCCACCGGAGCTCAGAGCGCCTGTTGCTTGAGGTACAGGCGCTACAACACCTACAAGAGTGTTGGCTCCAGGGACATTGATCGAGGCATGGCACACATGAATCCTAAGATTGGGAGGCTCGTTCCATCCCCAAATAATAAACCCTAAACCCTAAACTTCCACTTGTCAGGTGGCGAACCTGCAGTGGCCACTTTGAACGCACTATGCCACTATGCTGTTGCCCACGCTTGTGCAAGGCGTTGCACATGTGTCTTAGGGTTTAGAGTTTAAGGTTTAGGGTTCTAAAAAAAGGGTTTAGAACCCTAAACCCGAAACCCTTGAAGAGCAGTGTGTTGTGACAGCATACGTTGCTAGGTTGTGCGTTTAAACAGCGCCATCTTCTTTGTGATCCTGTGTGGCAAGGTCGCCTCCTACAAGGAGTGCCAGGACAGGTGCACAGTGGATTCCAACTGCGCCTGCAGTGTGTGGGCAATCGATGGCACATACAGGCTCGACTGTATTCCTGTTTGGCATCACTTTGTTAAAGTATAAGCCCTGGTTAAAGTATAGGTTCTTTGCCTAGGGCTTAGCATCGCCACATCATTCGAGAAGTATAACAAAACTGTTTCTGTGGGCAGGTTATCCTTTGATCGTGGGCTGACTTGGTTTACAGAGGTCTTATAACGAGGTCTTGTCCTTAGACATGGGGGTTTCCGAAAATAGCTGTACCTCCTTAAGGGGGTTCTGTTCAATGTGGGGTATCAAGGGGGTAATTACACCACTATTTGGGGAATCACCCATATGATGGTCGAAGTGGCTTTGTTGAGAACCTGAAGCAGCCGCATTCGAGAGTCCGCAATCGTTAAGTCACGAGACACGGTGAGAGAACATATATGTATGTATATGCACCCACGTTTACGTACGTATATAGACATGTGTGTATCTGCAGAGATGTTTATACAAGTACACATACACGTGCATGTACAAGTAAGTATGTAAGTATGTATGAAGGTATGTCTGTAAACCCTAAGCCCTAAGCCCTAAGCCCTAAACCCTAAACCCTAAACCCTAACATTCCAGAAAGGTGCTGGAAACGCGAGGGATGTGAAGAGAGCTCCCTCGTGCACCTTTTGCTGCAAGGGTAGGAAGCGAAACGGCGTTTGAGATTTCTGAGGCGCTCCGGAGACCTGAGTGGGGTTTAGGCGTCAGGGTTTAGGGTTTAGGGTTTAGAGTTTAGGAACTGCGAAGCCTCGGGCCTCTGCCACCGCAACTAAACCCTTGGTAGCCCAGTGGTACCCTTTACCCTGTTTTTTTGGTTGGTTGGTTTAGGGTTTAGGGTTTAGAGTTTAGGGTTTAGGGTTTGGGGTTTAGGGTTTAGGGTTTAGGGTTTAGGGTTCCCTTGTAAAGTAACCAACCCAAAAAAGGGGTGCCCTTACTATAATAATATGGTTACTGGGCTACGAAGAACCTAACCAGCCTCAAAACCCGCAAAGCCGGAAAGCGCAGACCGATGCAAATCCCAATCGTTTGCAAAAGCCCTTGCAGCCCAAGATGCTAGGGTTTAGGGTTTAGGGTTTAGGGTTCAGGGTTTGGGGTTTAGGGTTTAGGGTTTAGGGTTTAGGGTACCTTTGATTCCTCCGCTGGAATCCAAGAAGGTGTCATTGTGGCTGACAAGGGGTCTATGCGAACCAAGGTCCCTACCATGAGTGGTTCCCAGGTACTGAACCCTCCAGCAGATTTATAGGCAGGCGCGTCGTCGCACTAGCAACAGCAAGATCAAAGCAATTGTAGTCTCAATGGTAAACAACAGCCACAGCAACAGCCATAGCGATAAGACCCAGTCGTAATCGTAGTTCATCGTACTCGCTATCACGTAGTAGCAGTTAGCAATAGCAGTAGCATCAGCAAGCAGTAGCAACACAGCAGCAGTAGTGTTAGTAGTGATCGTAGTGGCAGTGGTAGTGGTGCAGGTGGTCGTCGTCGTCGTGGAGTGGGAGTGGGAGTGGGAGTAGGAGTGGTGGCAGCTGACGTACTCATAACAGCGGTAAAGAGGAGTTTTGCTCTTGCTCAGGTATGACCCCGTCTACACCGTCTTCATGAAACAACAAGTCTTCACGAGAGAAGACGAAACGACCACAGAAGAGGCGGGGCAAGACACAGTCGCAAAAGCGCAACAGCTTAAACTCCTAAACACTTCTAAGGCCTAAACCCTAAACCCAAACCCTAAACCCTAAATCCTCAACTCCAAGCCCTAAACTCCCCAACCCTAAAACCTAAAACCCTTAACCCTAAACTCCCCAACCCTAAAACACCAAACCCTGAACCCTAAACGCCCTAAACCCTACACTGCCGAAACTCCAGCTTGGAGAGGTGGACCCCTACCTTTTCGCCGCGGAGGAGATGAGGCGAACGGCAGCTCCTTCGACCAAGGCACTTTGGAGCATCATCTCAGGGCTTTGGGGTTTTGGGGCATTAGGGTTTAGGGTTTAGGGTTTAGGGGCTTGTAGCTTCTGAGTTTTCGAGTTTGGGTCTGCCGGATGATCTAAAGGTCCTTGTGTGAATTTCAAGACGGAGGAACCAGTTTATCACGCGAAGAGATGTTTGTCGATGAGAAGCCTAGACCCGAAACCCTAAACCACATGACATTTGCCAGCGCTTGCTACTTGTAGTTGACTCTTAGTCTTAGCTGGCATGTTCTCGCAGTTTGACCTAACTAAGCCCTTGTACTGCCTTGCCACACATTTTCCAGGTTAAGTGATCCCTGTAACCGTGTGTTCTTTCGATTCTTGTCCTTCCTTCCCACACGAAGCAATGTGTAGCTTAGAGGTTTTTCAACTTGACATCTGAACGAACAAGCTCAGCCAGGTGATGTGTAGCTGGGAGCTGGGGAACCCTAAACCCTAAACCCTAAACCCTAAACCCTAAACCCTAAACCCTAAACCCTGGGGAGGGGGGGGGGGGGTTGGGGTGGGGCGGGATGCTGGGCAGGCAGTAGCATGCACGGCGATGGGTCCGTGTAGTTTTCGCGATGAAAGCCAGGCCTTTGCGGATGTTTTTTCGTCACAGCAACCCCCCACCCACCCACCCAGAACGAGACCAACTCGACACTTGTTAGGGCTTCAAGCGTTTGGCGTTGAGGATTCTAAGTGTTTGCATGTTGGGGCGTCAGGTTTTCAAGGGTTCAGGGTTCAGGGTTTAGGGTTTAGGGTTTAGGGTTTAGGGTTTAGGGTTTCAGTGGCCGATTTCTTTCGCGAGCAGGCAGGCACCACCGAAGCTCCGAGCACATCGCAGACCACCCTCTCCTCGTCCAAGGAGACCGCCGCCTGAGTCGCAACTCCAGCTCTTGAGAGTTACCCTAAACCCTAAACCCTAAACCCTAAACCCTAAACCCTAAACCCTGTTGGAAGATGCAGTTTTCTTGGTGACGTTTGGTTTGGGGGTTTTTGGGTTTTTGGGGGGTTGAGGGTCTACGGTTTGGTGGGTTTGGGGGGTCTATGTCATATAAGGTCTGCTTTGCTAGGGCTCTTTTTTGGTGTGCAGATCTACCCCCTGTTTTAATTGGTGTGCCTCTACCCCCTCAACACCCTAAACCCTAAACCCTAAACCCTAAACCACCAAGGAGAGATCAACCTCAAGATCTGTCGGCCACAGCTCCACCACGATGGAGAGGACCACGTCGCCACCCAGACCCAGCACGCCAAGCACGGCTCCGCTCACAGCTGCTCCTACAGCTGTTGCTCTGTCACAGTGGGGGTAACCTTTTGCATTTTTAAGGAGGGTACTTAAAAACCTCCACAAGGAATAGGCATTTTTTGAGTTTTAATACTACTCCGACCATGAACTAGGTTGCTCCAGCTGATCATTCGGTTGCGGGCGCAACGGGCGCAACGGGCGCAACGGGTGCAACGGGTGCAACGGGCGCAACGGGCGCAACGGTTTCTGCAGCTCCCACGTCTGCCACTCCGACCACGGCTGCTGCTGCTGCTGCTACTTACCCTACAACAGCCTTCTACTCAGCTGGGCTTGGGAGCCTTCTTTGCCAGGTCGTGTTGCGGAGGATGTCAATCTCTCCGTCTCTTTGCGCATCCTTGTGTCATTTCATTGAGGTGGGTGAAGCCCCAGATACAATTTCCCCAACCGTGGCCCCGAAATCGCGTTTCGAGGCCGCTGCAACCACCGCCATGCCGTCGACAGTGATCGGCGTGACGATGGCCCTCCCGTTGCCAGGCTACAAGGTGTACTCCTAGTGCTCCCTCCCCCCCCCCCCCCCCCCCCGCCCCCAAGGCCTTATAGGGTTTCGAGTTTAGGGTTGAACTCCTCAAGCTTCTTGCAAACGCAGCACCCTTCCAGTCAATAAAGATTGGGTTTCTGGGCAGTATATTCGCCTTAGACCGTCTTGGTCTGCTGGAGCTGGCTCAGGCTGGCTCTAACGGCCATGCCTCCCCTTCTGAACCGCTGACGTTTGAAGATTGAAGTGCCTTATCCTTTCGATTCTTACCTCCTTGATATTCCTAGGCTCTAAGACGCAAGCCTGGTCCTGGGTGGAGGGCAACCCGGATTTTTGAAGAAATCCTTCAGCGTCCTCCCAAAACCGTTCCGACAGTCGAAGGACCCTGAATTCCCAAACCCTATAAACCCAACCCTACGCCCTAAACCCTATATATATATAACCCTAAACCCTAAACATCCCTAAACCCTAGCTGCTCTAAACCCTAAACCCTACAATCCCTACCCCCCCCCCGCCCCCTCCTCCTAGGTTTCCAACAGAGATGGGGTCTACTAGCATCATGCGCCCCAAGCAGCTCCGACAATCACGGATCGAGGCTTCCGGGGGGGGGGGGGGGGGTGGGGGTATTAGGGTTTAGAGTTTGGGGAGCTTGAGGTTTGGGGTTTTAGGCTTCAGGCCAATAGGGCTTGTAAGAGCTGGTAGAACAAGCGTGTGTTTCGACATTCAAGGTTTAGGTGCCAGGTTCGCGAATTTTCATAAGCACATGCACATTTGTTTGTATATCGTTCTATCCATGAGCCTTTGTATGTCGATCCTGTGTACATGTGTCATGTGTGTATATATCTGGATGCAAGACATATATGTTCATAAAAGATGTAAATGTATGTGTGCGTGTATACATGTGTGTATGTGTGTGCGTGTTTTGTATTTTGACTCGGGGCTTCAACAGCCAAGAGTTAAGGCTCAACAAGTTGCATGGCCAGCTGTAAGTCGCAGCTTCCAGGTTGATCTCAGTGTTTTGTGATGAATTCCCCTCGCGTATCCCCTAGACCCTAAACCCTAAACCCTAAATCCTACGAGGCGTGGCTCGACCGGGCAAACATGTCACTTTAGGGTTGGGGGGTTTATGCGGTTGAACAATTCCATTGTCAAGAAGGCCAAAGAGGTTTGCCCCGTTTGCAACAGGGTGTGCAAGTATTTCTTCGCCTTAGCCTGCTTATTACCATTTGTGCATTGGTTTTTAGCTGCATGCATGGATTCCTCGTACCTGTCCTGGCTACGTTTGGGCTTGCAGCGCAGATAACCTTCCGAATCATCGACATGGTCGTGGTGCAGAAGCCACGGTTTAGGGTAGGCGACAAGCTGGGGTGTCCTCTGGGCTCTACTTCTGGCGCCTAAGTCCACTCTGGTGCTGGTACCAGTTCTTTTGCACATAAGATGCTTCTCCGCTATCACCTACCACAGGCTTTGAGTAGAACACCGCTGAATAATTAGAATAGGGTTCGAGGTCATTGTAGAAAACTCATACAGGGATTATGGGAATGATGTTAGTATTTATTCCGACCCCTATATTACATTAGCAATAGGATTCCCACATGGCCCCCTTGTAATTATACTCAAATAACCCTCAAAAACCTATTCTAATTATTCAGGCCCCTACATTTTACCCCCCAAAACCCTAAACCCTAATTATTAAGCCTCCTATATTACATGCAAAGGTCTTAAGGTAGTCCAGCCGATGCTTTGCCGTGATGGGCAGCGGGTCAGACAGCGACAGCGCCAAGAAGAATAAGAAACCCAAGAAGGAGCCTCCGAAACATTTAGGGTTTAGGGTTAAGGGCTTAGGGTTTAGGGTTTAGGGTTTAGGGGCCTAAACTCTAGCCCCCTGAACCCTAAACCCGAAACGGCCATTCATGGTTCAGACTAGAAGGGTTGTAGAAAAGGTCCTTGTCTGCGACTTCAGATTTCGGGCATCTGACATTTCATAGCGTGATGGTCCGCGAGAGGCTGGCAAAAGATACCGCCAAGAAGACTTTGTGCTTTTCACGAAAGTTCTGATCCTATGCCCTGCGAATGCTCTTGAATTTCGATGAGCATAGGCGAGAGTAGTCACGGGACTGTTGGCTTGCGGCGAAGAATGCCATCTTGTGCACGTGACAGGGTTTAGGGTTTAGGGTGTAGGGTTTAGGGTTTAGGGTTTGGGGTTTAGGGTTGCATACTTCTGGGACGACGCGTTCGAAGGACAAGAAGGACAAGAAGGCAAAGAAAGAGAAGAAGGCTACCAAGCCGCTCGGCATTCGCTAAGCTTTAGAAAATCTGTGGAGGCTCGTGGTTTAGGGTTTAGGGTTTAGGCTTTAGGGTACTTATCAACCAATTATATCTGTACTTAAAACCCACTTGTAAGCCCCTTAAGTGCCCTACTATGGTTATATGTACAGTTAGAAGTACAGTTATAATTGGTTAACAAGTACCATGAACCTCTAAGTACTTCCTTTTCGGTTCCCTTACAAACTAGTACGCAAACAATGGATACCCCTTCTTCAGTCCTCAGAGCTGATATAGCAGCAAGTCATCTCAGCAAGAGAAGATGCTCACAAGGAAAGACGATGGCAAAGAGAAGATGCTCGACTGCATCATGGGATCTGCAGCCGAAACATCTCTCCTCCGTTCAGGTCGCACCAGTGTATCCTTCTGAAAGGCTGCCGGGATGTCTGCGGCAGTGGCAGTGCCTCAGAGCACCATGAAGTTCAACCCCACAAGCCCTAACCCAAAACCAAAACCCTACCAGCACCTCGACACCCGCGATTGAAGCAAAAATCCTCCTGCACATCGCTAAGGAAGCGGGCAGAACGTGCTCTCGAGTGGAACTGTGAGCGCGGCGACGCGGTGCGCCAGCAGCTCACTGCACAACCTAAGACCCCCACTGGGCCCCTATCCCCTTGCTGGGATCTGAGCTCCCTGTATAAACTTGCTGTTGGTTAGCAAGGAATGGGGGAATGAGGTACCCATGTAGTCCCTTAAAGGGTATAATATAGGGACTAAAAATTCCCTCATTCCCTGCTCACCAACAGTAAGTACAAGCAAGTCGTTAAACAAACGAAAGGGTTCACCCTGCGCCTTTCACTGTGCAGCGCAGGGTTCTGGCAGTCGAGCTTGTTTTTGGCTGGGAATGTTGGGGTCTTGGGAAGTTTCTTGGGGCTTCGGAGTTCTTGAGAGCTTAGGCATAGACTGAAGTTACTGAGTAGAAACAAGCGAGAAAGAGCTGAAAGCCGCGAACGCGTAGCGGGGCGGACACACGATAACCCTAAACCCTAGAATGTGGTCCGGCGTGGGTGAGGGGATTCTTTGCTTGGGGAACTATATCTGGCTCGGAGCCAGAAGCTTGGTAGATGGGAAGCTCATTCAAGCAAAAGAAACCTAAACCCTAAACCCCCTGCTGCCTCATGGATGTAAGGATAGGGTCGCTACTTCAGCTGGACGACAGCGTTGAGGAGGAGCTGGAGACTGTCTTCGAGGACGGAGATGGGGGTTTTGCGCGAAACAAGATTGCGAAGGCATGTGCGCAGTTCTCTTCAACACGGTTTACGGTTTAGGGTTAAGGGTTAAAGGGTTTAGGGTTTGGTCCTTATGATAAGTGTGCCGTCTCCATATTCTACAGGGGGGGGACCAAAATGGGGAGCCTAATTTAGAGAACGCTGCAAGCGCCGAGGGACTTTGGCACTCAGTGTGATTTTGGGGTCGTCTCGGACCTCGCAAGCCGCACGTAGGATAAGAGAGTAGGGTTTAGGGTTTAGGGTTTAGGGTTTAGGGTTTAGGGTTTAGGGTTTAGGGTTTAAGGGTTTAGAGTTTAGGGTCTAGGGCTTCACTGAAAGAAGGGAGAGCGTTTTCCGAATTGATGATGTTTACCTTAACCCTCTTGTTTGAGGTACAGGTGCAAGGTGCCCTTTTTGGTTTGAAGGGGCTTGTAAAGGGAACCCTAAACCCTAAACCCTAGACCAGAAAGAAAAGGAATAAGGGCCCTCCCCTACACACAGAACATCGACGATGGGGAGACCGTCCGACTCGATGGTCTTCAGAACAAGCAGGCCGCGTTAGATGAAACAAAGGTTTAGGGTTTAGGGTTCAGGGTTTAGGGTTTAGGGTTCAAGGTTTAGGGTTTAGGGTGAGCCCCATATACACTCACCGCTAACAGTAACATAAACCCTGCCTCATACGCCTTCATGGGGTGTTTAGATTTGCTTGTTGCGTGCCTCCACGAAGCACAGTCTCCGCATGAGACGCATCGGGCTGTGTTCCCCTAAACCCTAAACCCGAAACCCTAAACCCTAAAACCCCTAAACCATGCGCCTATGGCTGGAGCCATCGCCAGAGTTTGATACCGCCGGGCAGGCCAGAAAGAAGCTGCGACATTTGTTGCAGGCCTTCCGCCTGACGCAGGACGCGGCTTTGGTGTTTAGGGTTTAGGGTTTAGGGTTTAGGGTTTAGGGTTTAGGGTTTAGGGTTTAGGGTTTAGGGTTTAGGGTTTAGGGTTTAGGGGCTCGCAGTGCAGGAAGAAGGATCGCCTTGACGCAAGGTTCATTATGTTAGGGATGGGGAATGTGCCCTGAGGTCCATGGAGCCTAGCTTCCTTGCTGGCGGTCCCTTGGTCCCTACTCCCCTGAGGGTTTAGGGTTTAGCGTTTAGGGTTCTAGGGTTTACGGAACCCTAAGCACAAAACATGCACGTAAGCATGCACATCGCCCCTATCGTGACCCCAGAACATCCCATGTCGCCTTCCACCCCTATAGTGAACCACTTTCTTCACATTGTTTGGGTGTGATGCACCCCTTCCAGTCTTCCAGAGCCAAAGGTTAAAACTCAAATGCACTATATAGGGCTCTTAAGGGAGGGGAGTTCAAGGGGGGTAGGCAACCCAAGGTTCCCCAATACTCCCAGCTTCCCTAAGGTTCCCTAGGTACCTGCCCCCCTTGAACCCCCCCCCTAAGAACCCTATAAACGATAGGACCCAGAGTAGCCCCTTGTTACTTGTTATCATTGTTATAGTTTCGCATTTGGGTTCCCATGCTGAATTGGTATTTGCCCCTCTAGACCGAAAAGGACACCCTTTGTCTTCCCAGGTGCCTCTTGAGTCTCGCAACCCCCCCAGGCTAAGCCCTAAGCCCTAAGCCCTAAACTCCTTAAACCCTAAACCCTAAACCCCCAAACGGCCTTGAGAGAAGGAGGACAACGGCAACGCCTACCGGAGTGCGGAGATCAAGGCTGCGAGGGTTTGATGTCTTAGGGTGCATTTTCCCGGCAGCTGGCAGTCCTGGTTGTAAAAAAGGGGTTGCACCCTGAATCATACGCAAGCCCTAAAGATAAATCCTTATATATACATCGCTATAAATACAAAACCCTCACGACCCTGACCGGGGTTATATAGGGCGTAGTGTCATGAGTTTTTGTGGGGTGGGAGAGTGGAAGAATCCTCGCTGCTCCAGTGCTGGCGAAGTTTGGCTTGGGGGTGTACGTCGTTTTTCGGCGGGCTTTGTGTCCTGCGACGATGACCACTGTTTGCTTAAGAACTACCCAAAAAATGCACGACAATAATCTCAACGACACTTTGCCAGGAAACGCTGTCAAATGCAACGCCGGGTGGGGAAAACGATGAATAAAACGCGATGTTGAAGAGGATCTGACATGTTTCCGAAGACACTGCACGACCTACTCATCGGCCGTGGGCACAACACTCGGCGAGAATTCCATTCATGGATCACTCATGATTTTTTGCAAGTCGGTGGGCCGCTGTGCCCGAAGAAGCTACCCATTTCCGGCAATTTGCATCCCTGAACCTGCAATGAACCACCCTGCCGACCACCCGGCACATTTCGCAACCCCGAACCCTCAACTCCCTAAACAAAAGTCCTTGGACCCCGACGTCCCCAAACCTAAATGCCCTAGCCTCCCTAAACCCGATACAACCTATAAACCCCCTAAAGACCCTAGACTCCCCTAAACTCCCCTATCCCTGAGCTCTAAATTCCCTAAACCAACCTAAACCCCCTAAACCCCCTAGACCCTGAACCAGGTGTCCTTCAAGAGCATCTACCACGAATGCCTGGCGAGGGCGAAGGAGCATTTCGCGGCCAAGCCTGTGGAAGCCCCCGAGGTGCCAACGGGACCAAAGCAAAGCAAAAGGCAGAGGGTTTAGGGTCTTTAGGGTTTAGGGTTTAGGGGTTAGGGTTTAGGGTTTAGGGTTTAGGGTTTAGGGTTTGGGGTAATTGCCCCCCCCCCCCCCCCCCACAATCCCATGCCGAGTATCAGATCCCCTCTGCGACGCCCTATTCTTCAGAATGCATATATCTGAGTCTGGCTATACCCGTGCCGCCGGCCGATTCGATTCAGGGGTTTTTTGGGGGGGCTCGAGCTGAGAGGTCTTAGCTTGCACGGCAGCACGCTTGCTCTTGACACATCTGTGCCAGTATCTCGGCCGTCTCTAACCGGCAGGTCACTGAAGAAATTCCGGAAGAAGTTCCAGCAGAACCACTCGATCCACGTGCAGGCGCTGCTGCCGCGGCCGCCAGTACAGGTCACAGGTATCGTTCCCGCAACTTCTCGTTTCCCGCCTAAGCACAGCAGAGCCTAGATGGGTCGAATCAACCCCGAGCCACGACTGGGAGGCCCAACGCACCGTAACTTCACATGAAGGCTTGAGGAATACACCTATAAAGACCTTTGCGGGTATTTGTTTTTGTTCATGTACTCATCAATGAAGGTTGTATCTTCCTTAGAGCTACGGGGTGTCTGTTTTTTTTTTTTTTTTGGGGGGGGGGGGGGGTGTTGCCAGGATTCTCCGGAGAGGCTGAGGAGGAAAAGAATCCGCCATCACCTGTGAAGCCCCGCCCGAAGCACGGTTGCAGAGAGGTGCGGAAATTTGAAAGCTCAACCAACCCCGAAACACCAAACACTAAACCCTAAAACCAAAAGACTTGCAGCCTGAGAGAATCTCTGGCTCGACTTTTGGTTTGGGAAGTGGGGCACTCGAAATGTCTGAACCTGAACAGCATGGAGAGATGGCTTTCGGTCCATGCCTTATAGGTGCCCAACACCCTGAAGTTTTGGGACTTCCATAAAAGTGGACACTTTGAGAAGCTTCAAAGCACAAAACACTTTAAGCTCTAACAGTCTAGGTCCTACTCCCTGCGATGTGGATCGCCCTTCCGTACAGGAGGGAAAGCAGCATTGCCTTAAACAACAAGCCCTAGACCCTGACTCCAAAGCAACAACCCTGAACAAAAAGGAACACGTCAACTCTGCACACAATCAGGCCTAAGCCTTGTAAATCCTAACCTCTAGACCCTAAACCCTACAAATCCTAAACCCAGACTAGCACGGCCCCTGCGCAACGATAACCCGACACGCGTAAATCGAAACATTTGTAACTGAGCCCTAAATCCAAAACAAACTCAATCCTAAACCCTAAACCCTAAATCCTAAATCCTAAACCCTAAACCCTAAACCCTAAACCCTAAACCCTAAACCCTAAACCCAAGTCCAAAAAACCCAGGAAAGGCCCGCAACTCCCGGGCGCCACGGTGGGCGCCGTAGGCGCCGACAGCGGATCCGACTCGGAGGCGGCGATTAGCGGCCTGCAAGGGTTTGGGGATGCAAGAAGGGGTGGGGGGGTTTGCTGCTGCGCCTGTCGGATCTCCGAGCGCACGAGAGAGAGAGAGAGAGAGCGGGTTGAAGTTAATTAAGGGTTTAGGGTTTTAGAGTTAAAGTTAAAGGGTTTAGGGTTTAGAGCTAGTGGTTCAGGGTTTACGGTTTAAGGGTTAAAGTTGAGGGTTGGGGGGTTTTAGGGTTCCGGGGTTTAGGGTTTTAGGGGTTTAGGGGTTTAGGGGTTTAGGGGTTTAGGGGTTTAGGGGTTTAGTGGTTTGGGGTTTAAGGTTTAGGTTTTTTTCGGACTTTGTTGCTTCTCGCCTCTCGCCACAAGAGGACCTCAACACATTTTGTTCAATTGCAATCAACAAAATACTCTCTCGGAGTACCTGCCATTGCAAACATATTTTTCATATGCCAAATTCATGAACTTTGTGTTGTTAGTATTGTCATACACCTCAATTTAAATCTTGAATGCACTTTCTTCGCATGTTTCAAGAAAGTTTTATTTTCGTTTACGGCGGATACTGAATCAAGTGTATCATGCTTACATGAAGGCTGAAAATGTAACCACGACTTGTTCTTCTTCATAGTTTCTTGACATTTTCAACTACCAAGGAGATAGTAAGGTCGTGACAATGCAATTGTACCATCTGGTATCTTCAGCCTAAATGTAAAGCATCGAAAATGTACGAAACATGCATGATCTGTATTTCCTTGTGTGGCTATTACGATATAATATCAAAACGCATTCTAAACTTAGTTGGTCTAGCTTGTTCTCCGTTCCGTACAGAGCCGAAAGGTTGTAGCAGTAGGAGCAACAAGTGGGTGAGCTTCACTGTTGTTAAAATGGCTTTTTGCCATTGTTGCAATATGAATACCTGTTGCTTTTGAAAAACTCTTGCAGCATCAGAAGAATGCCTTGTCACGTCCTTGACATATTCGTTTGCTTCTGAATGAAACTTTTCCCGAACAGCTATTCTTGTTTGCTGTGACTTTCTCAAAGCCCTTGTCACAATTCCACGTAGTAATTCCATGACTTCCCCTTCTGTCATCCTCCTTCTCCACTGAAGATCTCCACACATATGGGGGTCCGTAGGAAAGCTTAGGGAGCCTTAGGGAGTGGGTTATATACCCCCCTTGTGACCCTAAACCCTAAACCCTAAACCCTAAACCCTAAACCCTAAACCCTAAACCCTAAACCCTAAACCCTAAACCCTAAACCCTAAACCCTAACCAAGCATCCAGCACCGAAAAAGGTCGAAACGGGACCGCGGGGCGAAGGTGAAGAGCGGCAAGGGGTGGACCTCAAGTACGTCCCTTGGAGGCATGTTCTTCTGAATTGCCAAGTCAGTAGGGTTTAGGGTTTGGGGTTTAGGGTTTAGGGTTTAGGGTTTAGGGTTTAGGGTTTAGGGTTTGGGGTTTGGGGTTTAGGGTTTAGGGGTTTACGCTGAGGGTTCTGTGACTGAAGGGTTCTGTGACTGAAAAGGCTGGTGGTACTGTTACCCTGTTGGCAGTTGCACTTGCACGGAGTGTGGCTCAACTCAGATAGGGGGTTGGCAAGCAACAAGACTAAGGGGCTGCGGGAAAAGGCCCTTGGAGAATAGCGCTGCACCCTATCATCCTATGTCTATCTATCTATCTGTCAGTCAGTCTGTCTGCCTGTCTGTCTATATGTGGGTAGTTCTACAAATTAGGGTCCCGTTTGGGGGTCCTTACTTTAACGCTGCCGTACTATATAGAGGATAAACGGACCGAAACCCTGAACCCTAAACCCTAAACTCTGAACCCTAAGCCTGGCCTAAACAGCTTAATCCCTCAACCCTAAACACGCAAACCTCAGCCCTACCAGATCAGGTCGACCCAATCCGCTCCGGGCGGGAGGAATGGATGACCATGGCCCCGGAGAGCGCTTTGGCTCGGTGGCGGGGTTTGGGTTGTTAGGGTTTAAGGGTTTAGGGTTTAGGGTTTAGGGTTTAGGGTTAGGGTTTAGGGTTTAGGGTTTAGGGTTTAGGGTTTAGGGTTTAGGGTTTAGGGTTTAGGGTTTAGGGTTTAGGGTTAGGGGTTTGGGGACTTCACTCTACGTTGAGGATCCCAAGGCTTGTGGACCTTCCGGCTTTGGTTGCAGTTCGTTTGTTCCAAACATGTCTAGGGTTTAGGGTTTAGGGTTTAGGGTTTGAGGGTCCTGTAGAGGTGTGTCGAACTTGTGAAGCACTCTTTGCTCGGGGCTAAGGGTGGCAGAGCCTCTTTGCTTCTAATCAAGAGACTAAAGCAGGTACCCTTACAAGGGACCTTAGGGGTTATTTGGGGTTATGTCGGGGCTGCCTCGGTATATAAGGACTATGTAAGGTAAATATAGGGGGACAAATTTAGGTCCCTTCCAGGGGTCACTCCTTATACCACTTAATAGAAAAAGGCATGGCTGGACTGTTCCTCGATGGCAATGGAATGGTCCGACAGAAGAAAGCCGATGCCTTCGCGGTGAAACGAAGCAAGCAGGACATATATATATATATATATATACATATACGTGTATATATATATATACGTGTATACATGTCAGGGTTGGTTTAGGGTTCAGGGTTGAGGGTTTGGGTGCCATCGCGATGCCTTTCTACTAGACCCTGGGGCAACAAAGCTGGCATGACATGATGGTTACCGTCAAACTTGTTTCCCCACCCAGATGCGCGCACTGGGGTGACAGTCTCTCATTGCACCAGACAAGTATCGCTGAGCAGCGATGTCATTGTTTGAGAGGCAAAGCTATGCAAACATCGGTTGCGCATGAGGCTACAAAGTGATCTGAAGTTGCGGAGGTTGCCGGTTGTTGAAGGGCATGAACCCGTCTAGGATGCCCAGTAGTACCTTTTATTTCTCTTTTCTGGGTTATGGTCACCTATAAGCCCTTGGGATATTCCCCCTTAAACTAAGGGGTACTTCGACAAAAAGATCGCGACTTCTATGCTGGGTGCTCGCAACATTCGCAAAACATGCCCATGGAAAACGCAGGCCCCGTGACAGGCCGCTCTCTATAAGTACCCATGAATCTCCACGTAAGCCCTAAACCCTAAACCCTAAACCCTATGACTCACACAAAGCACACCAACAGACACACACGCACACCCATCCCCTCCCTAAAGGGATTATATAATAAGGCCGTATTCGAGTCCCTGATAATTAATTACTGTTAGTATAAGGGGGAACCCACAAAGGCCCATGTTAAAAACCGAGCAGGGCGCCTTTTGTTCATTTGGAAACCGACACATCAGACGTATCGAAGGGCATGAGCCCGGCATGTCGCATTCGAGGGGCCCTCATCCCGAATGCCGGTGTGGAGTGCCTCGAATATGTATGACACATTTAATGTATATAGATATTATAGATAGATTGCACCGCTTAACATGGGCGGTGGGGCGTTGCTCAGAGAGCATTGCCTATCGGGCTGCAGACGGCAGCTGACGGATTCCCGAGTCTGCGAGAGAGAGAGAGAGAGATATTATAGATAGACAGATTGAAAATATATAGATAGTAGCAAGACTGCGTTCCTGAAATGTGGGGAGATGCGCAGATGCACCTTCCAGCATCCGGCAAGAGTTGCTAAACCCCAACCCCTAAGCCAGAGGGTTAAGGCTTAAGCCATCAAAGCAGGAGACATTTCGCTAGGACAAAAGTCTCCATTGAGGCACATCTGATGGGGGACGTCCTGGACCCAAAGACAAGTAGCTACCATCAAGTCCTTTGTAGTCTAAGTACCCCAAACCCGGAAAGCCCCTAAAAACACTGACTGGACCCTGAACCCTGAACCCTAAAACTTACCTGCTTCGTGCGGGAGTGAGCGTCGAAACCCTTAAACCCTAAACCCGGACCCCTAAACCCCCGAAGCCCCTAAACCCTAAACCACCTAAGCCCCCAAACCCCCTAGCCCGGGCGAGTCGACAGCTCTTGAACCCCCTGCAGGACAGCAAAAACCCTAAACCCTAAACCCTATTCCCCTAAACCCTAAACCCTATACCCCTAAACCCAATACCCTAAACCCTGTTCCCCTAAACCCTAAACCCTCAACGCACCGCGAGGAGGAGGAAGCCTTTGAGAAGGCCTTCAAAGAGCGAGGTCCTTCGCTACTTTCTCAGCAGCAGGCCTGGGCACACTCTGGGATCTCAATTCCGGTTTAGGGTTGAGGGTTTTGGGGTTTAGGGTTTAGGGTTTAGGGTTTAGGGTTTAGGGGTACACTCCCCGAGTTGAATTCCGGCTTTTGGGTTTTTTTAAGGATTGTGTTTGGGTGGCGGCGGATCACTGACATTAGTGCGTCTTGGTTGATTATTTCTGTTGTCATTGTTCTTCCTGTTCTTGCCGTTCTGGTTCGCCACGTCTTGTTATGATTATTGTTATTGTTGTCCTTGTTGCCATTATTCTTCTTGTTTGTTTTTGTTATTGTTTTTGTTATTGTTGTTTTTTTAGTTTTTTTGTTTGTGTTGTTTTGTTTTGGTGCGTTTTGTTTGTTAGTTGTTTGTTGGGTTGGTGGGTTGGTGGGAGGTTTGGGTGGTTTGGATTGGTTGGGGTGGGTTGGGTAGGTTGGGGCGGGTTGGGGTGGGTTGGGGTGGGTTGGGGTGGGTTGGGTGGTTGTTGGTGGTGGTTGGTGGTTTGTGGAGGTTGTTGGTGGTTGTTGGTTCTTGTTGGTGGTTGTTGGTGGTTGTTGGTGGTTGTTAGTGGTTGTTGGTGGTTGTTGGTTGCTGGTCGTTGTTGTTATTTGTTGTTGTTTGTGTTTGGTTTGTTGTTTGTATTGCTTGTTTGTTGTTTGTTTGACGTTTGTTTGGTGGTTGTTTGTTGTTTGTTGTTTGTTGTTTGTTGTTTGTTGTTTGTTGTTTGTTGTTTGTTGTTTGTTGTTTGTTGTTTGTTGTTGGTTGTTGGTTGTTGGTTGTTGGTTGTTGGTTGTTTGTTGTTTGCTTGTTTGCTTGTTTGCTTGTTTGCTTGTTTGCTTGCTTCCTTGTTTCCTTGTTTCCGTGTGTCCTTTGTTTCCTTGCTGCCTTGGTTGCTTGCTTTTTTTTGCTTGTTTGTTGCAGCTCGCTTGCTGCTTGGTTTCCAGTTGGTTGTTGGTTGTTGTTTGGTTGTTGGCTGTTGTTTGGTTGCTGGTTGGTTGTTATTTGGTTGTGGGCTGTAGGTGTTGCTGCCCTGGCACCCTCACCCCCCGCTAAGCTTTAGTCTGCCGAGTCCGCAAGCCTAATCCCCAAGCCCTGAACTCTCGCAAGCCTTTTAGGGTAGTTACATGGTCCCTGAATATGGGCCCTGTAAAGGGGACCCCTTATATACCCCTTATATACCTTCTACAACCCAAGGAGGTAGGGGACCAAATTAAAGGCCCATGCAACTACCCTTAGAAAGCCTTGCAGGACGGAAATTTCGCAGAGGCCAAGGAGGCTCAGGATAGCATTCGTAAACGGAAGGCGGGGTGCTCAGCTTGGCGACGGATATTTTAGAGGTTGCAAGGGTTTAGGGTCCTTGGGGCTTCTGGGGTTTGTAGGATTTTGAAGGGTTTTAGGCGTTTTACATCTAGGTCTAGGTAGGGTTTGCCGAGAACTCCTCCCCCCGCCCCAGGCAAAGTACCCCGCTAGATGCCGGTGGAGATAGAGGGTCCAGGGCTTAAGGTCTTGAAACTCAGGAGCTAGCAATGGGAGTTAGGATTTACTTGCATCTGGCGGCATGGGGTACGTGAATTCTTAGGGCTCATTTCCCAGGCTGTGAGGATGTCCTGCAGCCCCCAATGCCCGACAACGCCTTCAGGTCGGTAGCAGCGATGTCTGGGGCATGTCAGCGAAAGAGCAGGACGCGAACTTGGCTTTTTCCACGAACCAAGTCCGATTTCCCCCAATTAGGATAGAATCCCCTTCAAGGGACCCCCCAAGAAAGGGTGCCCCTACATTCGGAAACCCCCCCACTTGTCCTTGAGAGTCTGGCCACAATGCCACGTTGTGCCGTTTGCTGTAACACTTGGCCCCCATGCTGCCGCGACTTGCCATGCAAAATTAAGTGCGGTTGGAGTTTGGAACCTGGGATTCTCCCCTTTGTACTAGCAGTCCTTAAAAGGGATTATTATAGGGCGGGGGGTCTATAATCCCTATTAAGGATTGTTAGTATAAGGGGGGGACATCCCAAAAGACCCTGTAGCAAAATCTACAAAACCCCCGAGATCAGGACAAGCAGGCAAAAAGCGGCCCAGCAGCCTTGCGAAAGACTTTCGACCCGGAGAAGGACCTTTCTGGGGTTTAGGGTTTAGGGTTTAACGTTTAGGGTTTAGGGGTTGGGGTTTAGTGCCTTTTTAGAAGTACCCACCAATAGTGGTAGAAATCGTCGAAATGTTTATATTGAGAGCAAGATAAATGGCGGTAGGAATGGTAGTAAGGCGACGAAGAGTACCAAAGGGTGTTTTAGTAATGCTGTAATATCTTATTGCACCAACAAAAATACATGGATATATGTATATATGCATATATAAATACATACATAATATATATATATATATATATATATATATATTGTGATTTTGTCTTTATATACTATAGTTGCATATACATCAGGCTTGCTAGGACCGCTTCTTCGACTGCGTTTTGTTGGTTGAATCCCAGGCTGGGGAGGGTTTAGGGTTTAGGGTTTAGGGTTTAGGGTTTAGGGAGCCTGCTTCCGGTTTTTGTGGAGAAGCGACAGAGGCGGAGGGTCACGCTGCAGCTGACTTGCTGTATGCACCGTAGGACCTCGTCACCAAGAAGCCCATCTCGGCCGATGAGTTCTCCAAGCTGGTGGAGAATTCTCAATCTGGGCTCACAGGGCGTGCCCAAGCTGCGCCACATGTAGGTTGCAATCCTGTGGGGACCCCTAAAGTCCTACAAGGAGCGTTTACGTCACAAATTTCTCCTGCAAGCTCCATAGGTCTAAACCCTAAAAGCCCAAAACCCTAAAACCCAAAAGCCCTGCAACCCTAAACACCCTGAAACGCTAAGACCCTAAAACCCTAAACCAACCCTAAACCCTATAACGCCCCAAAGCCCTAAGACTCTAAACCAAACTCTAAAGCCCTAAAACCCTAGAATCCTAAACCCCCCAAAAACCCTTCACCAAACATAAAACCTAAAACCATAAAAATCTAAAACCCCAAAGCCCTGAACCAAACCTTGAAGCCCTAAAACCATAAAATCCGACCCAAAAAAAATTCAACCAAACCCCAAAAACCCTGATCGCAAAAATCCTAAACCCCCCAATACCCTTAACCAAACCCAAAACCCTGAAACCATAAAATCCGAGAAAAAAAACAAAAACAAAACCCTCAACCAAACCCCAAAACCCTCAACCAAGCCCTAAAACCCTAAAAGCCATTCCTAAAACCCGAAAAACCCTCAACCAAACCCAAAAACCCTAAAACCCTAAACCAAACCTTAGAGCCCTAAAGCCATAAATTCCGAAAACATAAAAAACGACAAACAAAACCCTCAACCAAACCCCAAAACCCTGAACCCCTCATGAGGCTTTAGCCGTGGAGGCGTCTCCTCATCCTTCCTCTGAGACCTCGCGCGCGCTGAAGATGAAAGAAGTGGCCGTTCCGGGTTTAGGGTTTAAGGTTTAGGCCCGGAAAGCTGGAAAAGTGCAGCCGAGTAAAATCCCTAAACGCCCGAAACCCGTTTCGCTCCGCCCTTAGAAGTAGGCGTTGGCGGGCCTCTGTTGGTCTCAAGGAGTTGCTCTGCTTGTTTGCACAGTTTAAGGCTTGAGTTTTCGGTGTTTCCGGGGTTCAGAGGAAAGGTGTGGTGTTGAGGGAAAAGGCAAAAGAGCCCCGAAATTCGAATCCGCACGGCTATGGATGAACTCGACATGCTCTCTCCCCCCCCCCCAACCCCCAAACCCCAAACCCTAAACCCTAAACCCCCAAACCCTAAACCCCAAAGTGAGAAGCTCGATGCAGGCAGTGCGAGAGCTGAACACCGAACTCGAGGCTGGTGTAGGGTTTCGAGCTCGATCCCCCGCTCTAGCAGAGCCAAACCAAGCCACATTTTGTAAGACATTTCCCCTCCCTAAACCCTAAACCCTAAACCCTAAACCCTAAACCCTAAACCCTAAACCCCTTTTTTGTGCTCCAAAAGCAGGCGTGTCTTTTTTGCAATAAAACGCACCGCATCATGAAAGGCTCGCACCGACACTACTGCATGTGTGCTGGAGTGGCATCCTCCCCAGCCCTTTCTTTCATCACAAGAAAACCTAAATGCGTCCGTGGGCAAACCGCTGCTTCTGCGCGTGCTTCTAGTATCAACTACCCAAAGGGTCCATTCGTAGTACTATTCTGGACACTAGAATTGGTATAGTTCTCTGATAGACTCAAGGGATTGAGACTCGTACCCCTAAGGTTGTACCCCTAAAGGTTCCCCTTAATATGCTCCCAATCTGGCGTCTGAGGTAGGTAGCTTCCTTGAGAAGAGTCTAGTCCGAGGCCTGCGACACGCAACTGTTTGTAAGGGGCTGATAGAAACAATAGCTGCCCACCGACAGCTGTCCTTGACTTAATCCTTACAAGTAATTCCCAGTCGGGCTGCTTGACTTGGGAGATGGGGGCGCAGTTCTCGCAAAGCTTCCGTTCCAGACGGCCCTAAACCCTAAACCCTAAACCCTAAACCCTAAACCCTAAACCCTAAACCCTAAACCCTAAACCCTATAAACCCTAAACCCTAAACCCTAAACCCTAGGGGACCTTGAACCCTGACATCCTGGAGTTAACGCAACTGCCCAGTCCCGGAACTCCCAGGAGAACCAACATCCGGGTGTGGCCACGGCCGTGGCCGCAGCTTCAGCTTTCCACATCAAGGACTCTTGCGCAGAACGCTGGGGCATGTGAGTGGTGGGGATGAAGACTCTAAAGGAAGGCAAACTTCTGAATATTGAGCCCTAAGCCCTTCTTGGAGGTTGAGGGTACTGATAACCCTAAGTATGGCTGTACTTAGAACCCTCCCTCAGTGTTAGAAGCAGACTTCTAGTTCGGGATTATAAGTACCCATGAGCCTCTAAGTACGCCCTGAACCGTAAACTCCAAAACCCTAAACCCTAAACCCTAAACCCTAAACCCTAAACCCTAAACCCTAAACCCTAAACCCTAAACCCTAAACCCTCGGCTCTGCAGGAAGGTCAGGTCGAGTTGAAGACCATCTCTGGTGAGATGGTGCCTGGGATGCGCTCAATGGACAACTCTACTAAGTAATTCTTGGGAAAGGGTTAAGGTTTAGGGTTTGGGGTTTGGGTTTAGGGTTTAGGTTTAGGGTTTAGGGTTTAGGGTTTTTAGGGTTTAGGGTTTAGATTGGGTTCTTCAATTCCCAAGAAACAGCTAAAACTACAATTTGTTCTAGGGTCCCAAAATCAGGAAAAGACAGGAAGGTCTTGGGATACTTTGATATCTTCCCGTATGGGTTAAGAGGATCATTTTTAGAACTACTTTCGAGAGGGTTTGTATGGGCCATCCTAGACAAAGTGAACCTATGCCCTAAACCTAAACCCTAAACCCGCAAGGATTCAGGGTTTAAGGGAAGCAGTGTCTGGGACTCAGTCCGGACAGGGGCACCTCGACACCCCCCCCCTTTAAACAGGGGGGCTCAAGTTCAGATGTCTGGTTCTCTAGATTAGGATCCTTGTTTTTTTTTTTTTTTTTGGGGGGGGGGGGGTACCTCATATCATTCTTCTTCCCAGAGTGCCGTACTTCATAGTGTCATAGAACCCTAAACCCGAGAGTGGGCGTCGAAACTCTGAACTTGGGATGTTCCCCCTTATTCTAACAGTCCTTAGTAGTTATTATAGTACCCCACTATGATCCCCATTCAAGACTGTTAGTATAAACCCCCAAACCCTGTGGATCTACAGCAGGGTTATCTGATCCTTGGCTTACGTCGTGGGCGGCATAGGCGCCCTCGCGCAAGTCCAAAGCGAAGACAGGACGTAGGGTTTAGGGTTTAGGAAAAAGGGTTCAGGGTATAGGGTTTAGGGTTAGAAAAAAGGGTTTTGGGGTTCAGGGTTTAGGAATTAAGGGACTGGGAGTGTTCTTGATTTTTCGGGTTTGTTGGTCTCTAGTGAACCGAGCACGGGTCTCAGTCAGTTTCCAGGTTCTCAAAAAGGTTTAGGGTTAGGGTTTGGGGTTTTGGGTTTAGGGTTGGGGGTTCAGGGTTTAGGGTTTAGGGTTTAGGGTTTAGGGTTGAGTGCAAACAGGGCTGATAGATACCCCCCCCCCCCCCCCCCCCCCCCCCCCCCCCCCCACCAACCCACCCGCCAACCGACCCCCCCTCGAGGTAGATGACTCGCTCCATGTCACCTTGAAGGCCAAGGCCCGGTCCGCTGCCTCTATTTTGGGTTTAGGGTTTAGGGTTTAGGGTTTAGGGTTTAGTTCAGGGCTCTTCAAAAGCCTTGTGGTACCCTCTAAAATTTTAAATGGGTTTCCCCCTCTATACTACCTCCCCTAGGTACCCTTAAATAACCAAAAAGCTTAGGCCTGGTGATCCCGAAATAGCCTTAATTGTGGGGGAACCTGGGGGGGGAGCAAAGAGAGGGGTTGTAGGGAGCCCATGAAAGTTGCTCGTGTTTTGGTGGTCCTTTAGGGGGGTCTCTGTTATGATCTGACCCATGCATAGGGGTTGCATGATAAGGATAAACTCTAAACCCGAAACCCTAAACCCTAAACCCTAAAACCTAAACCCTAAACCCTAAACCCTACCTTGCGGCGAATTTTGTGGCGCATCGAGACAGGTCACGGGCCCGCTTGACTGTTCCGACGAGCTTCTTGGCTGGGTCAGTCTGGCGGCTTCAAGATTGAGAAGTGAGAAGAATAGAGTGAGGGTTTAGGGTTTAGGGTTTAGGGTTTAGGGTTTAGGGTTTAGGGTTTAGGGTTTAGGGTTTAGGGTTTAGGGTTTAGGGTTTAGGGTTTAGGGTTTAGGGTTGGGATGTTCCCCCTTGTAGAGACTGTAGCACCCCCTTCTTAGAATCCCCTATTAAGGAGCTGTTAGTATAAGGGGAACATCCCAAACAGTAGGAGCAGAACACAGTAAAGCAACGGCAATGGTAAAAGCAATAACCACAGTCATAGGAATTCTAGTGGTAATGGTGATAGTAATGGCTAACAGTAATGGAAGAAACAATATGCATGCAAGTTCCCATGCAGAATCGAGGCGCCCCTGTCTTGAATCAAGAAGGCTTGCGAACTCTCTTGGAATTCTACACACAAAGCTCCGAGATTTTCAGAACTCTTGTGTTGTTTATGCGGGTTTAGGGTTTAGGTTTAGGGTTTAGAGGGAGCTAGACCCTAAACCCGAAACCCCAATCCCACAAAGGCCCTGTGGGATGTGTAGAAATCCGATGAAATTTGCGTGCAGGGTTGCGGGTGTAGGGTTTAGGGTTTATAAGATCTACATTCTTAAAGGCTTTGGTATAGGGGTCAGGAAGACCCTAAAACCCTAACCCGTAGTCAGCCACACCCATACGTTAAGCCCAGCCGCCAGAGAACGCAACCCTAAACTCAAAACCCTATATCCTAAACCCTAAATCCTAAACCCTAAATCCTAAACCCTAAGCCCTAAACCCTAAATCCTAAACCCTCCCTTCCCCAGAAACCTCAACCCCTATACTTCTTCGGACAAGTTGGCTCGTTTTCCCCGTGGTAACCCTAAAACCCTAAATTCCTAAGACCCTACGACCCTAAAACCCTAACCCGCCCCCCCCCCAAAACAATCCCTAATATCCAAAACCTCAAAAGTCCCCCAAAGCAACCTTAAACCTCAACCCTAAGAGTTTAGACACAGCCTTGAAGCCCTAAACCCTAAACCCTCAACCCTAAGAGTTTCGACACCAGGCTTGAAGCGAGGGCCGCTTTCCTGCAGAAGTTCGCCCTCGCAATGGAGACGCTGCCTCCGGAAAGGTGGAGATCTGGTTGGAAGGGCCGTAGTGGGGAGGGGGGGGGGGGTAGGGTTTATGGTTTAGGGTTTCGGGTTTCGGGTTTCGGGGGGGGGGGGGGGGGGAAATCAGCCCCCGGCCCACCCCCCCACCCCCCAAACAGGACCTTAATATGCTTAAAGACATCTAAATTATCTGAAATGGATGGGTGCGCTTGGCGATACATATACATGTCGGGGAGCTTGCCCAAATTGAGCAGCGTTTTTTTTCTACGAGCAAGGCTACGTAGAGACGCGATCATTGAAAGTCGGCCGCGTAGCATTTTGCCTGCAGGGCGTAGGTTTGCGTAGGGTCCGCGTAGGCAAGTCTATGCAGTATGGGCGCGTAGGTCCGCGTAGGTTGTCTATGCTTGCCGCGTAGGTCCGCGTAGGCACACGTCAACAACATACTCCGCGCGTAGGCCACGCGCCTACTAAACATGAGCTGACGCGTAGGCCCGCGTAGGATACCCATGCCATTACAACACCCCACACAATGAAAAAAAAAAAATGCTCAATTAGGGCGGGACCACTTATTTCCAAAAACCATTTGGCTGTTCGAAGAGGTGATTTGGGTGTGCATGTTCCTCCAGGGGGGACTCACGCAGACGACAAAGACACCCAACTCCCCAAACCCCAGACCATAAGCCCAAATCAACAACTTAGTGCCAATAAGCCTTTTGCACCCCACAGCCTTGAAACCAGAATCACCCCTTCAAGTACTGCATACATCCTCTCACTCTGTCGAACTCTTGCGTGCTAAGCCCTAAAGCCCCACACCCTGAAGAAGCCGCAACCCCCTCCCTATGCCCCTCCACCCCTGCCCGCCCCCAGCTCCACCTCACCCACACACCCCCCACCGTTTGTTTCCCCCCCTCCTCCCCTTCCCCTTCCCAACCATTCCACTCACCTCCCCCACCCCCAGTTGGGGGGGGGGTATTGGGGGGGTGAGGGAGGTGGGGGGGGTGGGGGTGGGGCGTTGGGGGGGGGTAGGGGGTAGCACCAGGACAAGCTCAAGCTAAAAAGACATTGGGGGGGGGGGGGGGGGGGGGGGGGGGGGGGGGGGGGGGGGGGGGCTGGGGGGTGGGGGGTGGGGGGGGTGAGAGCGGTGCGGGCGGAGATGAACATGCAGCTTCCAGCAACCCAACCTTCTGGGCTGAATGAATATTTCCAGATGGCTGTTTCCCAAAAGAGGAGGTACCCCGTTTGGGGACCCCCCCCCCAACAAGGGTTACACCAATGTTCGGAAACTCCAAGATGGTACAGGCTGGCAACTCTCCGCCAGCTGGGCGCGTCCCTTCAGCAGCCTTTGGCGCAAGTGACGGGCATCGAATGCGGCTCGGCTCTCCTGAGTCTGGCAGATTGGGGGGGACTATGGCAGGGTTCCTCTCGCAAGGTTGTTACGCAAGAGCCAAGAAGGTTTCATAAGGGCTCGTGCCGGGAAGCAACACGGAAGTTTAAGCATCTTCATGATGGGCGGCTTCGGCAAGTTTACTGGTGTCAACTCTTCAAAGTGAGGTTCCGAGTTCTGTACCGCCCGACTCCATTAACTCCTCACCCTAAACCCTATAAACCCTAAACCCCAAACCCCAAAAACGCAAACCGTAAGCAAAACCCCAAAACCGCGGAGCGGAGTGTGCCATGAGCGGGCCACAGAACTCTCCTGCAAGCTGCCGGAAAAGCCTGAAGTCCCAAAACCTGAACCCCCAAAACCCCCAAAATGGCCTAAGGCCACAAGCGTCCGACCTCCCCCTCCCCCCCCCCTCCCCCCCAGCCCCAACGTGCTCAACACTAGTTCAGGTCGTTTGGTGAAACCAGTGGAACCCATGATCAGATTCCGGGCCCCCCCAAGATGATCCCTAAACCCTAAACCCTAAACCCCAAACCCCAAACCCTAAACCCTAAACCCTAAACCCTAAACCCTAAACCCTAAACCCTAAACCCTAAACCCTAAACCCTAAACCCTAAACCCTAAACCCTAAACCCTAAACCCTAAACCCTAAACCCTAAACCCTAACCCTATGCCAAACAAATGAAATCCCAGGTTCGGAAGCCTCGCCGGGATTCGGGACACAACCTTAGACTTGGTTTAGGGTTTAGGGTTTAGGGTTTAGGGTTTAGGGTTTAGGGTTTAGGGTTTAGGGTTTAGGATTCACTGCTTGTGGCAGAAGCGGGAGGTAGGAGTTGAGGGGCTTTCTGGGTAGGCCAGGTACCATGTTTTTTTTGGTTGGTTATAGGCAAGAGCTACCATGACAGGGTCCTGGCGCAAGAATGTGGTAGTTGTGATCCCCAAACCCTGAACCCTAAACCTGATGGCTGAATGCAAGTTTCCATTTGGCCTTTGGAGTGGGTCATCTGGCAGCGATTTAGGGTTTAGGGTTTAGGGTTTAGGGGATCCAGCCATGTCGGGGGTGGCATCTCTCGAGTGGGCGCAGGGTTCTCAATGTTAGAGTGTAGGGTGAAGGCTACCGAAACCCTAAGGCCACCCTAAGCCCGAAACCCTAAACCCTATACCCTAAACTAAGCCCGGACGAAGAGGACTTCAGAGTCTTGGGGACTGCATGCTTCGCAGTCTTCGGGCACCACCTCATCCTAAACCTCTAAACCTCAACCCTAAACCCTCAACCCTAAACCCCAAACCCTAAACCCTAAACCCTCAATCCTAAACCCCAAACCCTAAACCCGAAACCCTAAACCTGGCGATGTTCCAAGTCGGTGAGCTGCAACGAGGGGGCAGCGCTGGCTGCGCATGCAAAGCCCTTCGAGGGTTAAGAGGGTGTAGAAGGTGAATGACGGTAAGATGGTGTAGGGTTTAGGGTTTAGGGTTTAGGGTTTAGGGTTTAGGGTTTAGGGTTTAGGGTTTAGGGTTTAGGGTTTAGGGTTTAGGGTTTAGGGTTTAGGGTTTAGGGCCGAAATCCTAAACCCTAAACTTTTTGGCCCTAAACGCGATTTTTTGGGTGGAGGGAGGGGGTTGGGGGGGGGGGGGGGGGGGGCGCTACTAGCAAGGTGGGTAGTGCAGAGAGCCCCCTCACGTGGCTGCCACGCTAAGGGTGGGCCAGTTCTTCGGCCAGATCCAGCAATTCGCGTGGCATGTCTGGAGGGTTTAGGGTTTAGGGTTTAGGGTTTAGGGTTTAGGGTTTAGGGTTTAGGGAGATATCTGCTGCGCACAAAATCGTCAAACCTGACCAGGGCGGGCTATTAGAGCCTGTAGCCCCTTTAAATGGTCCTTTGTTCGGTTGATTGTGGGGATTTTAGGGCCTATTAGCCCATCCTGGTAATGAATGAAGACCTATTCGTTTCACACCACAGCTTCTGCAAAAGCCGAATTTACACCAACCCAAACCCCTAAACCCTAAATACACCCTATTAGAAAATCCCAACCAGTACATCCGGTCTCCCCCTTTGGGTGGTCTGGCTTCAAGAGGGTTCAGGATTTATGGTTTCGGGTTTTAGGGTTTAGGGTTTACGGTTTGGTGTTGTTGCCGGGTCTGTTTTGATTTTGGGGGCTTCTAGACGGGTTGTTTGTGTTTGTTGAGGGTGCTGCAGGGCTTCGCGGATGCAGCATGTGCTTTTCCCGCGCGCTTTGGGACTTGTAAGGGTGTAGGCTTTGGGGATGTTAGGGATGATAGTACACCGTAAGCCCTAAACCCTCAACCCTCAACCCTCAACCCTAAACCCTAAACCCTCAACCCTAAACCCTAAACCCCACGCTCCGCCTGAGTCTCCTGAGGTGGAGCCGGCACACGGTTGTCATCCTCGCTGCGCCTTGACAAAACCCTTCTGCAACACGGTTTAGGGTTTAGGGTTTAGGGTTTAGGGTTTAGGGTTTAGGGTTCTGTGTATCCGCCCGGAAGTGACCCACCCGTTCCTTTGAGACAAAACCCTCGGGTCCCGGACAGCACAGGAGCACCCTAAACCCCAAACCCTGAACTCTTATAAACCCTAAACCCTAAACCCTAAACCCTAAACCCTAAACCCTAAACCCTAAACCCTAAACCCTAAACCCTAAACCCTAAACCCTAAACCCTAAACCCTAACCCCCCCTCCCGCCCAAAAAAATAATATAATGCAAAAACCCAACCTGAAGGTCGTGCTGTGCATTGCGCTTCTTTGCTGCTTGTGCAGCCTCTTCGGCCCTAGGCGGGCCCCTACACCCCAAAGCCTAAACCCTAAACCCTAAACCCTAAACCCTAAACCCTAAACCTTTCTGTTGGGCTGAGGGGATTTGGTCTTCATGGGCTGAGTGCTTTTAGGGGGTTCAGGGACCTCGCAACCCAAACCTCTGTTTGTGTTTTATTGTTAGTATTGTCATTGCTGTCATGGTTTTTATTTTATGTTTTTCAACTTCTTGTCTTCGTGTTTGTTTATCTTATGTTGTTTATTCTATTGTATTTCTATGTGATTGTTTTTTTTTTTTTTTGGGGGGGGGGGTTCGGATTGCGGGCTTCATAAACGTCTTTCGGACATCTTCTGCAGCCGAATGATAAAGTCTTAACGGACGGGGAGGTATGAGCAGAGCGACCCACCTTCAGCCCTAGACCCTTCAGACAGTGGGTTTAGGGGTTCAGGGTTTAGGCCCCAACCCCCCCCCCCCCCCCCCCCCCCCCCCCCCCAAACCAAAGCTGCTCGGCTGGGAGCCCGGATTGAATGCATCGGAGCTTGGTTTCGAGGGTTTAGGGTGTGCTTGGTTTGTGGCTGAATATGTTTTGCTTTGTTTTCCCTTGTTGGCTCTATACAGGGAAGCCGTAAGTAGTATTGGCTTGTAAAACGCTTAAAGCTGAAAGCTGAACGAGCTCAGTCGGATGTTTGCGGCCGCACTGCCTGCATTTCTTAGCGCCTGCAAGTTGCAAGCAATGCCCTAAACCCTGAACCCGAATTAGACCCTAAACCCGAAACCCTGTGCTCTTACCATGGGACCTGTATGTGCAAAGCAGAGAGTCTGTTGCTGTTTTGACCAATTGACTGTTGAAGTACATGCCAGAACACCGCACAACACATGCTAAATTGCTTGACCATTGGCAATCTGTGCTTTGTGCAGAGGTGCTCCTTGGATTTCAGTGAGGGTAGCGCTACGCTAGGGCGCGTCATGTCTTATCCCATTGCCTCACGAGATCTCGTGCAAGGTCTAGTCAAGCATAGTGGGCAAGTGGCGGTGATGTACGGCGTCACCCCTAGGCTGCGCACAGACGCACGCAAGATCGGAACCCTACCCCCACGAAACGCGCGTGCATGTGCTGCACTCAGCACCCGGGTCTCAGCTTAGACGGCTCAAGGTTGACCATGGGGCTGTGCCCCGGGTCGACCCCTTGTACACTTGCTAGGCTCCAGTATTGTTGGGAAGGCCAGCTAAGCTGGACAGTCCCATCATGTTTAAAGGGGCCAAGAAGGCCACGGTGGCCGACATGTGTGGACCGGCGGTACTCCGGAGTTCCTTAGTCCCTGACTCAGACTGCTTAACAGCATCTTATGGTGTCGTCGCAGTAGGGCCTGGACTTGCTTCTGAAGTTCTGAAGGGACCCCCCCCCCCTCCTTGTTTTGGGGAGGCTGTGTTGATGTGTTGTTTAGTCTTCATACACCTATAGGTCGCCCCGAAAGAGCCCCCAATGTGACCCGAAACCCTAAACCCTGAATCCGAAACCCTAACCCAAACCCTAATCCCCTAAACCCCAAACCCTAAACCCTAAACCCCAAACCCAAACCCTGATCCCCTAAACCCCAAACCATGCACCTCCAGCCTCACTGAGGGTCCCTCCGTCGCCCAGGTCAATGGAGGCAAAGGCCATGCCGATGACGAATTTGACGATTGCGCACCTTGCTTCGGAATCTTAGGCGTTGCCCCTCTAAACCCTAAAACCTAAACCCTAGACCCTATACCCTCCCAAATCCTAAGCCCAAAACACAAAACCCTCTGTAAGTCCGGGAAAGGGTGGGTCTGTTGGCAGCCCTTTGGGTCTCTGGAGCCCGGTTTCATCCGAACTTGAGGCCGCGAAGCCCTGCTAAGCACTCGCACAACGCAACCGAGACCCTAAACCCTAAACCCTAAACTCCTATAAACTCTAATCCCCTAAACCCCTAAACCCCTAAACCATACAGAAACCCTATAAGTTGCTGAGCCCTAAGCCCAGCCCAGCCACCCAGCTACTCTTGTTTGACCAGGCCCTGCATGACCTACATGGCCCTGTAGGGTTTACGGTTTTTAGGGTTTTTAGGGTTTTTAGGGTTTTAGGGTTTTAGGGTTTTAGGGTTTTACGGTTTTACGGTTTTACGGTTTTACGGTTTTAGGGTTTAGGGCTGAGGGGCCTCCCTTGAAAACAGAGTACCAGCCTTCATAGAGCTCTCAACCCAAAGCCCCCCCCCCCCCCCCGCAGCAAGAGCTCCAAGGAGTTGCTTGGTCAAGGAGCGTACGGTATGGTGCACAAAGTTCAGGACGGAAGGGTTTAGGGTTTAGGGTTTAGGGTTTAGGGTTTAGGGTTTAGGGTTTAGGGTTTAGGGTTTAGGGTTTAGGGTTTAGGGTGACAAGGATTGGCTTCAGGGGCTTTAGTGCAGCTTCGGGTTGATGAGGGTTTCGGGTTTAGGGTTTAGGGTTTCAGGACGCAAGAAGGGTTTGCGCGTACGTGTTGGCGCTGATGAGGTTTCAGGGTATGCAGGGGATGTTGCGGAAAATTTAGGGCATCAGGGGCGTGGAGGTTGCTGGAATGCCCCCTGTTTCTCTTTTTTTGGGGGGCAACTTTCGCGCAAGATATTTTTCGATGCCACTGAGGCGTGCGTTGCCTCAAAGCTCTAAAAGCTATAAGCCCCTAACCCGTAACCCTGTAAACCCCCAAACCTGTAAGCCTGAACCCTCAAACCTTAGCCCTATAATCCCTAAACCCTCTCAACCCTAGAGCTACTTTTTTAGGCGCGCAGGGGTCAGAACCCTTTACGCCCCTCAAGGCGCGCCTCGTACTTTGGACTGTCTCTTACTGTAGTTGGTGGGTTATGCAACCCTTGAACTGTTGGAGTTTGGGGTTTCGGGTTTCGGGTTTCGGGTTTAGGTTGAAGGTCTAAGGAGTACAGGTTCGCCTCTCCCCACTGGCCAACAAAGATGTTCAGGACAAGGTCAATTATATAGGGTACCTCACAACCTCTTTCCCTACTAACCAACAGTCAGACAAAGATGCCCAATCCCCAAACTCTCAACCCTAAACCCTAAACCCTAAACCCTAAACCCTAAACCCTAAACCCTAAACCCCCACTGGCCGACAAAAGATGTGCAGGACAAGGTCACAGGGCAAAGCAAAGTCCTGAAATCGGTTGTCCGACCGGACGGCTGGGACGACGAGCGCCTCAAAATGGAGGCAAAGATCTTGACACCCAGCGGCGCTCCAGGAAGGTTTTCTTGGGGTTTAGGGTTTAGGGTTTAGGGTTTGGGGTTTTAGTTCTTTTAGCGTTCTGGCTACTTGTGCGTTCTGGCGGTTTGGTGGTTGAAGTTGTCAGGTAGCAGAATGTCAAGCCCAGGCAGAACTTGGATCACCCACATATACTGCGGATATTCTCGTGGTATGAAGAGAGTGATTGCATCAACATTGCCGCCTGGTTGCAGAGATTGGGGGGTCATAGGTCTGTCAGCTGAGTTTTGAAGACGACCTTACCTCACCCCAAGCCCTAAACTGAAAAAACAACCTGAAGCCCTAAGACCACAGACCGGCAGGTTCGCAGCACCGTCCTGAAAGCCTACTAATCCTTGGTAGCCCAGTGGTACCTTTTTCCGTTTTTTTTCGGTGGTTCACGGTTCCCCTTATCAAGCAACCAACCCAAAAAAAGGGGTGCCCTTATTGGAATATGATTACTGGGCTACGAAGAAGCCCTACTCAACCCTCAACTTGTGATGTTCCCCCTTCTTCCAGCAAGTCCTTAGTAGGGATTCTAGTAACCCCTACGATCATCCCTCACTACGGACTGTTTGTATAAGGGGGAACATCCCGAAAGACGCCCTACTAACCCATTCCGAAGCCCAACATCCCACAATTCTTGAGCGACACTTCGAGCGCCTCAGATCGATGAGATTTTTGGGAATCGTGGGGTTTCAAGGCCTAAACCCTACGCCCTAATCCGAGCATCTGTTTAATTGGGGGGGCCCCCCCCCCACGCCCCCCCCCCCCCACCCCCCCCCCCCCCCCCCCGCCCCCCCCCTCCCCCCCGCCCCCCCCCCCCCCCCCCCCCCGCCCCCCCCCCCCCCCCACCGCGATAAGAAAGGCCGGGTTCCGCAATAGTAAGACCGTGGCCCTGTATTGATTCTCTATTAAAAACAATAGGCCGCAGATCCCTGAGGTGCTGTAGCTTCGCAGCCCAGCAAGCAAAACAAGAAGCCTGCCGACAGATTTTGGAACCTCCCCGAAAACATTTTCTCTAAATGTGGTGGTATTGGCCCATACGAAATCCACCGTAATGGAAAGTAGTCTTCCGGCGGGCTTCTCGGCGAAACAAATTTCTTTAAATGTGGGAGTATTAATTAAAGAGATGCTCGGATTAAACCCCAACCTCCTAAAACCTAAACCTAAACCCTACACCCTAAACCCTGTAATCCCAAAACCTTAAAACCTAAACCCTACACCCTAAACCCTATAAACCCTATAATCCCAAAACCCTAAACCCTAAACCCTAAACCCTAAACCTCGAGGTCATGGAGCACTGCGATGGAGGGGAGCTCCTCAAGGTGGTCAGAGAAGGCAGGCGGCAAGGACCGGGTTTCATCCCGAAACCCCGTAGCATCATCATCAGGCAATAGGGTTTAGGGTTTAGGGTTTAGGGTTTAGGGTACAGCTTTGGGGTTCAGATGCAAGGAAGGGTTTGCTAGATGGAGTTCGGAGTTTTTAGGTACCTAGTCAGAAATTTGACTGTTTGAATATGTGAGGTTTAGTTTAGGGCTTAGTGTTCAAACGCTGCTCGCCAAAGTCCACCAGGGGCCGCAGAGGCCTGGCCGCACGAGGCTTCCGCCGGCTTAGCGTTCATTACTTAGCCGCCACCCTCGTCGAAACAAAGCCTGATAAGCCCCCCTTGCTGGAGCCGATGTTTTATGGCTTTAACTCTAAACCCTAAACCCTAAGCTCAACACCCTGCATGAGTCCTTCTCATTTTTCGCTGTAGGATGCTGGTCGAGTCCTCAAAGTTCTATTGGTCTACAAGCCAGCTACGCGCAATTGTCCCGAGCGTAGGGGCCCAAACACCCACAGGCAAACCCTAACCCCTAAACCCTTCGTCCGCGCTGCAAACCCTGAAGCCCCCAAAAAAAACCTCAAAAACCCTGAAAGCTCAACCCTCAACCCTCAACCCTCAACCCTAAACCCTCCCCTAAAAGCCCCCAGACCTTCTGACCCAGAGTCTCGCAGGAGAGGCCTTGCCGGAAGCCTGGGCAGCCACTAGCATTAGGCAGTGTTTCCAGGCGGGGCCGGGCTCAGGACAGGGTTTAGGGTTTAGGGTTTAGGGTTTAGGGTTTAGGGTTTAGGGTTTAGGGTTTAGGGTTTAGGGTTTAGGGTTTAGGGTTTAGGGTTTAGGGTTTAGGGTTTAGGGTTTAGGGTTTAGGGTTTAGGGTAAGCAGGATCCCCTGAAGAGTTCCCATTAGTTGTAGTTTGTAAGCTGCCTCAAGAATGCCCCACCTTACCTATAGGGTTTATAGGGTTGACAGGGTTGACAGGTTTTTAGGGTTTATAGGGTTTACAGGGTTTAGAGGGTTTATAGGGTTTGTGGGGTTTATAGGGTTCATAGGGTTTATAGGGTTCATAGGGTTCATAGGGTTCATAGGGTTCATAGGGTTCATAGGGTTTAGATTTTGAAGTTCAGGGCTTAGGGTTTGGATTTAGGGCCTTTGGCTTGTAAAGTTTAGGGTTTCGAGTTGAGCTTGAGGGCTTAGGGTTGTTCAGGGTGCTTAGGGCTTTGATGAAGTCTATAAGTCTGCAAGTTTTCTCTGGCGTGCCTTCCAATCTCAAGACCGTGCATCTCATTCGCCCACCCCCCAATCCCTAACCCGCCCCCACATCAGCCCCATCGAGATTTGTTTACCCTAAACCCTAAACCCTAAACCCTAAACCCTAAACCCTAAACCCTAAACCCTAAACCCTAAACCCTAAACCCTAAACCCTAAACCCTAAACCCTAAACCCTAAACCCTAAACCCTAAACCCTAAACCCTAAACCCTAAACCCTAAACCCTAAACCCTAAACCCTAAACCCTAGAGAGAAAAACCCTAAACCCTAAACCCTAAACCCTAAACCCTAAACCCTAAACCCTAAACCCTAAACCCTAAACCCTAAACCCTAAACCCTAAACCCTAAACCCGAACCCTAAACCCCAAACCCCAAACCCTAAACCCGGCCCAGGCTCTGGTGTACATTCACTCCAAGGGTGTCGTGCACAAGGACCTCAAGGGCCAGAATCTTCTGCTTTTGCACGACACCAAGGAAAACGGCAAGGCCTGTCCAGTTGACGGCTTCGGGGTTTAGGGTTTAGGGTTTAGGGTTTAGGTTTAGGGTTAGGGTTTAGGGTTTAAGGTTTAGGGTTTAGGGTTGAGGGTTTGGGGTTTAGGGCTAAGGGCTTAGGGGATTTCGGCAGAAAGGGTGTTTCATCCTATAGGGCACCAAGAATAACAAGTTGGGGGGGGGGGGGGGCTGAGAAGCCAGGAGCACAGCCCAACTCGCCCAACTCTTTAGGGCTTAGGAATGTTTGGAGTGTATGGGCTGTTTTCATTGGGGCATTCATTTAGGGTACTGGTCTCCACTATTGAATTAGATCCACTAGGATCTCGAACATGATGTACTCCTCAGGGTTCCTGTCGAATGTTAGGTCGACCCTCATTTGGTACTGTGCCCGTTGCTGAGTGCAGGTGTTCGGCCGGCTTCCACACATTGTAATTTGTGACCTCGGAATTGCAGAGAGCCTTGGCTGCACACAGCACACACGCGGCATCGGAATCAATGCCGCTTGTGCGAGCGCGCAAGCACGGGCCATCATGCACGCACCCGCCCACGCGCCATCTCACGCGTGCAGGCGCCATCACATGCCTACGCGCCATCAAGGGCCCTCCCCGGCGCAACACTCCGCACCCCTGCGCTGATTTGTACACAGCATGGGCATTTCCTTGCTTACTTCGTCTGAGGCTCACATACTGTCTGCCTGGGTAGTGGGCATCAACAAATACTCGAGCTCAGACCCTAAGCCCTTGTTTAACCCCTGTAACCCCAAACTCGTGATAAGGGTAGGGATGCCAGGGTACTACACCCATCCTTTGTTCACCCCTAAACCCTAAACCCCTAAACCCCTAAACCCCTAAACCCTTAAACCCCCAAACCCCTAAAGCCCCTAAACCCCCAAAGCCCCTAAGCCCCCTAAACCCCCCTAAACCCCCTAAACCCCCAAACCCCCCTAAACCCCTAAACCCCTAAATCCCCCCAGGATCTGCGCCCGGGGCATCTTCGGTCTGAGAGGATCCAAAGTTGCTGGCACTCCGGCAACAATGGCGCCCGAGGCTCTCCAAGTGCATGTAGGGCTTGGGGTTTTTAGGATTTGGATTAGGGTTTAGGGCTTAGGGCTTAGGGCTTAGGGCTTAGGGCTTAGGGCTTAGGGCTTAGGGCTTAGGGCTTTAGAGTTTAGGGAACAGGGTTGAAGCGAAAGGGTGTAGGGTTCTGGGATGTTAAGGGCTCAGGAAAAAGGGATTGGGGAGGTCGCAGGGCGTTGGTCTGAGGAGGGTCGGGAGGTTTTAGGGCTTTCTGCGCCCAAAGGGATAGTTCCCGGAGAAGACCCTGAGACTTGTTACAATGGTAGGAAACACCTGGAGACACCCATGAGGCCGACCCACTTTTTTGGGGCTACAGGCCATCGCTGTGGGCACTCCGATGTCTCCAAACACTCCAAATCCTAAACCCTAAACCCTAAACCCTAAACACTAAACCCTAAACCCTAAACCCTAAACCCTAAACCCTAAACCCTAAACCCACCCCCTAAGCAGGTCTGGTCGGGCAGTTGCGGGCCGAAGAGCGATGTTTGGAGCATGGGCTGCGCCGCATGGCTTGGAGTCTTTGCCCGGGGGTCAGAGGGGTTAGGGTTTAGGGTTTAGGGTTTAGGGTTTCGGGTTTAGGGTTCCAGGGCTCCAGCAAGTAGGTTTGGGGGTATATAGGTGGGAAGTAACCCTATGCGTTCGTCGGTTTCCTGTGGCACCTCCTCTGACTATGAGATGGCTGTTTGGGGGGGGGGGGTCCTTGTCCCTAAACCCTCCCTGCGCTTGCAGGTGGTGAGGTCTCTGGGCTTAGACACTGAGCACCAGAGTCCCCTAGCTTTGGGGGGGGGGGGGGCTTTAGAGGGCCCTTGTCAAGGCAGATGCAGGGTAGGCATGCTGAGCCCAGGTCGAAAAAATTGTAAGCCTTTGAACCTTAGGGTTGAGGCACAGAGTCCTAAGGTTTAACCTTTAGTTCCCCCAGGATACTGGACAACCCTAAACCCTAAACCCTGAGCAGTCTGTTGCCCAGGTCATGTTCGAGATGTTCACCAACAAGCTTCCCTTCGAAGTGCGCGGCAACGTCGCAGGGGTAGGTTTGAGCATATCTTTTCGATCTTTTCTGTTTATTGCCCCAAATCAGCCCTAGTCCCTATATACTCCTCAGAAAGCCGTAACAATTTACGTCTTATAGGTCTGAAACCTACCCCGGGTCCTTCTGAAAGCCGTAAAGTTCAAGTCTTATAGGCCCCCCCCAGACTAAACCCTAAGCCCTAAGCCCTAAGCCCTAAAGCCCTAAAGCCCTAAAGCCCTAAGCCCTAAACCCTAAACCCTAAACCCTAAACCCTAAACCCTAAACCCTAAACCCTAAACCCTAAACCCTAAACCCTAAACCCTAACCCTAAACCCTAAACCCTCAGGTCGAAGGTGCTGCGAAACAGCAGGCCAAGTGGGTGGAGCTCCACAGCAAAGGCCCGAGGCTTGATGGCACCAAGAGCGCAGGCTTTGGGGGTTTAGGGTTTAGGGTTTAGGGCTTAGGGTTTAGGGTTTAGGGTTTAGGGTTTGGGATTGTGGGGGGATCGGGGTGGGGGGGAGCTGCCAGCCCAAACCACTCGCTCGCCTGGAGGATGTGGGATTCTGTCGATTGTTTTGAGCGCAGAGGTGCTGATCTGGTGTTGGTGGCAGTTCCCTTGTCGAGTTGGGGACATTCCCCAGCCCTGAACCCTAAACCCCAAACCCCAAACCCGAGAACCTTCGAAGCTTTACCTGCCCCTTACGACTGTCAGAGCGGAAGCACCAAACCCCAAACCTCCATCCCCAACCCCAATGCAGCAACGCTCGAGTTGACCTCGTGCAGCTCTGCAGGCACTGGCAGTGACTTTAGGGGCTTCGGGGGTTCTCACGCCTTAGGCGGCCGGAGAGGCTTAAGGAGCTTAGGGCTTTTCAGGGTTCTTGTCAGAGTGCCACAGCCGCTGAAGAGACTTGCATTACAGTCACGAGAGCATTGCGGTCGTTCAGGCCTGACAGTTCCTGAGCTCCTGAGAGTGAGAAGAGAGGGAGGGAGGGAGTGAGAGGGAGAGAGAGGAGAGTGCAACAAAAAAGGGAACCGGATGGGGTGTGTTTTAAACTGCCTCGCACCACCCCTGGATCTCAGGAATTGGGATCTTCTGAGATGTAGCTCAGAAGCAAAGACTTTGTGCAAGATGCTCCTGACTTTCCGAGAAAGTGCGCGGCCTTCCGCGCAGGAGTGGCTTCGGTGTGCTTTCGGGTTGAGGGTTTGCCATCACCCCCAAGAGCCAAAAACAACAAGTTGTTTGAACAAGAACAACTTTTTAAGAAAAACAATTGGGAACACCCGTAGTTTACGCAAGCGTTCCCGGGAATGTGTGTTCATGTTTTAGGAGTCGTTCCACGCAATGGTGGGGGGTTGTGGTGGTGCAGGGCCATTCACGAACTCTCTGCCTTGCGAGAAGGGGGGAGGGTGTAAACCCTTCGGACCATCCCAAACTCTTTTCTAAAAAGAAAATCACGTCCAGAAACCCCAAACGACGGAGATCCCAAGGATCTCCTGTAAAAAAAGCCAGCATGCCCGTAAGTCGGAATCCACCTATCAAAAGCATAGTATACCCCATTAAGGACTGTTGTATATAAGGGGGAACATCCCAACTCCAAACCAGACCCTCCTATTGTTTGTTTAAGAGCGCCTAAAAAAGTGAAAAGTGATGATCCCTAGATTACCCGAATAAGGAAGAGCAGTTGTGTTTTTCGGAGGGTTCTCAAGCAAGCAGTAGAACCCTAAGGGTAAATTCACTTAATTGTCAACTGGGCCTCCAGGTTTAAGCCCCGTCGGCCCAAAACTGCCTGTGGCTTTCAGATGTGGGGGCCGAGGGGGTTTGGGGTTCAGGGTTTAGGGTTTAGAGGGGGGGTGGGGACCGGCGGCAGAACGCTATAACACCATGTTGCTTCACAGCCAAGATTGGAGTAAGGCGCACACGTTGCGTGCAGGGCTTTTTGCTGAACCCTAAACAAACCTTAAACCCCCTAAACCCGCCCTGCAACTCCTGCGCTTAGGGTCCAAATCTCTGGGCACTGACCTGAGTTCCTAAACCCTAAACCCTAAACCCTAAACCATCCTAAACCCTAAACCCTCTGACACTCCGGCGCCCTTGGGCTTTCGGCCAGGAGTGCCTTCAGAACCCTTGGATGAAAGTACCAGAGGCGGAGGAGCTAACCCAGTGCCCCGGCCAGGGTTTAGGGTTTGAGGTTTGAGGTTTAGGGTTTGGGATTTGAGGTTTGAGGTTTAGGGTTAGGGCGCCCGGTCGCCCGGTCGCCGAGAATGTCGATCTTGGCACTTTTCACTTCATCATTCTTGTCATGCAGCTTAAGCCAAATATGCAGATCCCAAGTTCAACTTCGTTCTCCTGGGTTATGGCCCAGTGATACCCTTTCGCATTTTTTGGTTGTGGGTTCCCTTGTAAAACTAACCGACCCCAAGAAGGACACCCGTGTCATGATACTGTTTCTGGGCAAAAGAAGTGTACGGGCGTCTTTAAACCCTAAACCCTAAACCCTAAACCCTAAACCCTAAACCCTAAACCCTAAACCCTAAACCCTAAACCCTAAACCCTAGACCCTAGACCCTAGACCCTAGACCCTAGACCCTAGACCCTAGACCAGACCCTAGACCCTAGAAAGACCCTAAACCCTAAACCCTAAACCCTAAACCCTAAACCCTAAACCCTAAACCCTAAACCCTAAACCCTAAACCCTAAACCCTAAACCCTAAACCCTAAACCCTAAACCCTAAGGCAAGAAATGGAGAAGCTGTGCTCCGCTGTCCTAACCTGGCGGGATCGCTCCGCATGCCAAAGAGCATTTTGCTTGAAGGCTGGGCTTCGTGCTTGGAGTTTAAAGGAGTCCGGGAATCCTGTAAGGGTTTAGGGTTTGGGATTTAGGGTTTAGGGTTTAGGGTTGAGGGGTTTAGTTTGGGGTTTAAGGTTTTGGGGTTTAGGGTTTCGGGTTTCGCGTTTCGCGAGGCCGAGGCTTCAGGGCATTGGAGAGAAATGGAAAGAAGAGAGAGAGAGAGAGAGAGAGAGAGAAAGAGAAGGAGAAAGAGAAAGAGAAAGAGAAAGAGAAAGAGAAAGAGAGAGAGAGAGAGTAGGGATCAGGTACTATAGGGGTCGGAATAATTACTCGTGGTATTCCCTTATGGTCCCTTTATTAATAGACTAGAATAACCCCTAAATCCCTATTCTAATTGTTAAGCCCCCTCTATGAGGGTTTAGGTGGGGTTTCGGGGTTCAAGGGTTCAAGGGCTTGGGAGTTCGGCGCTTCCACTTTTACAGTAGTTTTCCAGGACA
>CAJNDS010002134.1:296341-306341 GCA_905221605.1 Symbiodinium natans | reverse complement strand
AGAAAAGAAGAAGAAGAAGAGAGAGCGAGAGGGGCGGTCCTTTCGTGGGCCAGGAAGGAAGGGAGGGAGGAAGGACGGAAAAGGTTTCTAAACCCAAAACCTTCTTCCTTCTGGTGCTTGCAGCGGTCGCTGGTGCGGGCCACGAGTGAGAACACTGCAAACCCAAAACCCTAAACGCCATAAGCCTTAAGCCTTGGGTGAACGTCAGCGGTTTTTCTGGTTTAGGGCCAGTTTAGGGTTCAGGGTTTAGAGGGTTCCTTAAGTTTTCAGACGGTCTGTCGAGAGGGTCGAGTTGCTGAAGTCCCCTAAAACCCCCTAGGCCCTAAACCCTAAACCTCATACCCGAACCCTGAACCCTAACCTTACTGTAGCCCTAAACCCTAAACCCTAAACCCTAAACCCTAAACCCACCCAACACCAGGCCCCTGCGCCGACCACTCCGACCCGCAGCGCCGCCGCGGCCAAGGCCCCGGCTCCTGAGAAAGCCCCAGCGCAACTCGGCTCAGCACACACAGTTCCCCACTTCAGGGTTTAGGGTTTAGGGTTTGGGGTTTAGGGTTTAGGGTTTAGGGTTTAGGGTGATTTAGAGTTTAGGGTTGAGGGTTGGGGGCCCCTTTTGGGGAGGGTTTAGAGCTTCAGGGTGTCAGGGTTCAGGTGTAAAAGGTATCAGCTGCGGGGGTCAAATTTGCGCCATTCGCGCAGGCTTCTTTGTTTAGGGATTAGGGTTTAGGGTTTAGGGTTTAGGGTTTAGGGTTTAACCTGAAGGTCTCTTGTTGTAAGGGAAGCCTGTTCGCGCTTCGTCTTCTTTCTTCTTCCACAGACACGGTCCAAGGATAGGGAAACTTGAGTAACAGCGCGCGGCAGCCATAAACCCGAAAGCAGTGAAATCCTAAGCCTTACATGCAAACCCTAAACGCCCGAACGCCCAAAACCCCAAAGCCCTAAGCCCTATAACCCTAAACCCTATAAGAGCCCAAAAGGGTTTAGGGTTTAGGGTTTAGGGCTTAGGGTACCCAGTGGACCCTTGAGGGGTGCGGTTCCCTTAGAAACCCCTCCTAGGAACCAACAAAAGGGCATCACCCTAAGCCCTAAACCCTAAACCCTAAACCCTAAACCCTGAACCCTAAACCCTAAACCCTAAACCCTAAACCCAGAGGCTTCGGCTCCCCATCCCCCGTAGCTTGCTCGGGGGAGTGCTGGGCCCGGGGCTCCAAAACTAGACCCTGAGAACCCCAAACCCCTAAACCCTAAACCCCAAATGCTAAACCCTAAACCCTAAACCCTAAACCCCAAACCCCAAACCCTAAACCCTAAACCCCAAACCCTAAACCCTAACACCCAAGATTGCGTCGCTACAAGGAGCCCTCGCAAAGACGAGCGAAGTAGTTCGCACCCCAAGGCCAAGGCCCGATGGGGCTTCATGGATGGGTTTGGGGTTTAGGGTTTGGGGTTTAGGGTTTAGGGTTTAGGATTTAGGGCCTAAGGGTGTAGGGTTTAAGGGTTTAAGGCTTTAAGGGTTTAGGGTTTGGGGTTTACGGTTTAGGGTTTATAGGGTGTAAGGGTTGAGGCGAGACTAGTTGTGTGGATTCTTGCCCGGCAGTGTTCGAAAAAGCCTGGATGCAAAAGGGGTTTTGCCTGACAGACACTGAGTGCGAGTGACAAACAGAAAGAGAGAGAGAGAGATACCCCAAACCCCAAACCCTAAACCCTAAACCCTAGAGGGCTTACGGGTTCCCAGGTAGACAGCGCGTAGAAGGGATCTCTTGCACAAATGGACCCCCTCCATACCCCAATTTTAATAGAATCCCCTGAAAGGGATGCCCGAAAAGGGTACCCCTATTTTCGGAAGCCCCCAAATCTACGAATTGCTTAAGAGCCCCCAAAAGAATAGGACATTACTCTTCCTCATAAGGGAAATATAGGGATGATTATTGTTTATTCTTCTGGGGTTCTTAAGCAAATCGTAGAAATGGACCCTGAAAGTCACCGCCAAAATAGGCCAACCCTTAGATGCCTTAGATGAGCTGCTCATCACCGACTCGAGACACCAATTGCCCTTCTGAACATCCACACCCCCAGAGCCTGCAAACCCTATAGGGTTCAGGGTTCAGGGTTTAGGGTTCAGTGTTTGGGGTTTAGGGGTTAGACCCTACATGGACAAGAGCCCTAAATTTTGCCAAGAGTTCTCTGAATGGATGAGAGGACGCCGGCCCGGCCCCGGTGCCGCAAGATCTGTCCGCGCTGCCGCCTCTGGTGGACACGCCGCCCGCCGAGCCGAACGCCGCGAAAAACGTGGCTGCCCGTGCGCATTGTGGCTTGAGGGTTTGTCTCAGGGATACTTGGAAAGAGTTTTTAATTTTAAGGTACTTTGATTCCTAAGAAACAGCTAAAGTTTTTAGTTGTTAGCTAGGGTTCCAAGTTCAGTATAGTTGTGGCTCTGTACATTGGAGCTTGTGTTTGAAAAGGTTGTGTGCAGGAGTCTATATCTTCTGTGCCCAATATCGCGTACAGTTCTTAGCCTCCGTCTCTGGGGAGTCTGCGCCGCGCAAGAGTCCCCGCGCTCATGGTTCCGGCGCGCGCGCCTGCGTTTTGCAAAGTGTGTGATGTTGAGGACCTGTTGGCCCAGTTGTTTGGCAGTGCCCCGCAAGACGTAGTAATGAAATCAGCCGGCTGTCCTTGAATCAGAGTAACTGTTCCCGTTCGCACTCGCTGCCTGGAGTAGGCGTGCGCCCTGTCAAGCTTGTTTTGTTTGCTCCAGAACAAATAGTTGGAAAGGGCAGACGTACTTCAGGTACGCCCTCAGCCCGTGAACCCCAACACAAAATCCCCTAAACCCTAACTAAAGCCCTAAACCCTGATTCTCTCCACGCCTAACCCTCAACCCAATCCTAAACCCTAAACCCTTAGGAAAAATTAACCCTAAACTCCTCCAGTATTCTCACCTCAAGCTGATTGCTTCACGAGTGTCCGCATGACAGTTCGCACAAACCCCCAACTCCCAAACCTAAACCCTAATCCCTGAAACAGCCCTCAACCCCCAAACCTAAACCTCTCAATCCCTAATTTAAACTTGCCCTAAACCCTGAGCTCCTAAACCCTGAACCCCCTCAACCCCCAAACCCTAAACCCTGAACCCCCTCAACCCCTCAACCCCTCAACCCCTCAACCCCTCAACTCCTCAATCCTAAACCCTAAACCCTAAACCCCTTGCAACCCTCAAGGACATGGGCAGCGAGCTGGGCAGTGAGTTAAGATCACTCCCGGGAAGCCCTCGCATCGTGACGCAGCCGGGGGGTTCGATGATGAGTCCCCTGAGCCAGGACGGTTTAGGGTTTAGGGTTTAGGGTTTAGGGTTTAGGGTTTAGGGTTTAGGGTTTAGGGTTAGGGCCCAAAACATGCCATGAGCAAAGGCATTATGGCATAGGGTTTCGGGCGAGGCCACAAGCCCTGAGAGGAAGCCCCACCCCCACCTCTTGAACTGACCAGACCTTGATCCAACAGAGGCAGAAGCTGACCGAAACCCTCAACCCTCACCCCTAACCCCTAACCCCTAACCCCTAAACCCTAAACCCGGAAGAAACCCCAAACCCTAAACCCTCCGCAACCCTAAACCCTAAACGCTAAACCCTTAACCCTAAACCCTAAACCCTAAACCCTAAACCCTAAGCCCTAAACCCTAAACCCTAAACCCTCTTTTACTATGTATATTTAAACCCTAATGACCTTCGTGGGCATGTGGTTTTTTTCTGGACCCTAAACCCTGATACCCTTCGTGGGCAAATGGTTTTTTTCGTGGGCCGTGCCTCCAAAAACACCCCAAATGAGGGGGACCCCAGGATCGGCCCGGGTCCCAGTTCAAAATGCCATTTTTTTGTACTGAAATCGACGGTTCTGGGTGGGCTCTCGTTTTCTGGATTTTTGATCAAAACCGAGCCTTTGGGCCCTAAACCCTGACCCCCTTCGTGGGCAAATGGTTTTTTTCCACCCGGGGGGGCCCTAAACCCTGACCCCCTTCGTGGGCAAATGGTTTTTTTCCACCCGGCCTAAACCCTGACCCCCTTCGTGGGCAAATGGTTTTTTCCACCCGGGGGGGGGCCCTAAACCCTGACCCCCTTCGTGGGCAAATGGTGTTTTTCCACCCGGGGGGGCCCTAAACCCTGACCCCCTTCGTGGGCAAATGGTTTTTTTCCACCCCGGGGGGCCTAAACCCTGACCCCCTTCGTGGGCAAATGGTTTTTTTCCACCCGGGGGGGGCCTAAACCCTGACCCCCTTCGTGGGCAGATGGTTTTTTTCCACCGGGGGGGGCCCTAAACCCTGACCCCCTTCGTGGGCAAATGGTTTTTTTCCACCCGAAGGGGCCCTAAACCTTGACCCCCTTCGTGGGCAAATGGTTTTTTTTCCATCCGGGGGTGCCCTAAACCCTGACCCCCTTCGTGGGCAAATGGTTTTTTTCCACCCGGGGGGGGGCCTAAACCCTGACCCCCTTCGTGGGCAAATGGTTTTTTTCCACCCGGCCTAAACCCTGACCCCCTTCGTGGGCAAATGGTTTTTTTCCACCCGGGGGGGCCCTAAACCCTGACCCCCTTCGTGGGCAAATGGTTTTCTTCCACCCGGGGGGGCCCTGGATTTTTGACCAAAATCGAGCTTCACCGGCTTCAGGATGTCAAGTTTTTTCATGTTCTGTCAGGGTTTTTCAAAGTTTTTCCGTGTTTTCTAAGGTTTTCCAATGTTTTTCAGGGTGTTTCAGGGTTTTTAACTCTCAATTCTGATGACGGGCCACCCCTGCGACCTTTTCACAGCCTAGTTTTGGTCAAGGGGGGGTCGTGTTTTTCAATTTTCAAGGCAAAATCGTCTTGGAGACCCCCCGTGGCCTCAAACTCTGACCCCCCCTTGAGAGGGAAAGTTTGCTTCCAAAAACACCCCAAATGAGGGGGGACCCCAGGATCGGCCCGGGTCCCAATTAAAAATGCGATTTTTTAGTACTGAAATCGAGGGTTCTGGGTGGCCTCTCGTTTTCTGGATTTTTGACTCAAACCGAGCTTCCTCCAACTCCGACCCCCTTAAGAGGGAAAGTTTGCTTCCAAAAAGTTAGATTTTAGGTTTTGGGCGGACTTTTGAGCTATAAGCCTACTGAAAATGTATTGAATGATCTTTGTATTTTCTCAATGTTATGGGTTTCTTGGGTGGGTGGGGTTTTTTTCCAACGCTTGAGAAGCTGCTTGACTAGTGAAGGCTTGGACATGAGATGCTGAACCCTAAACCCTGAACCCTAAGCCCTAAACCCTAAACCCTAAACCCTAACCCTAAACCCTAAACCCTAAACCCTAAACCCTAAACCCTAAACCCTAAACCCTAAACCCTAAACCTTAAACCCTAAACCCTAAACCCTAAGCCCTAAACCCTAAACCCTAAACCCTAAACCCTAAACCCTAAACCCTAAACCCTAAACCCTATACCCTAAACCCTAAACCCTAAACCCTACCCTCCAGGACGGCACCACTGTGCGCGTTTCCCAGAGCGACTCCTCCTTGCAGGAGGCTGTGCCATCCTGTGGATGTTTGTGCCTTTGGCGGCAGTGTAGGGTTTAGGGTTTAGGGTTTAGGGTTTAGGGTTTAGGGTTTAGGGTTTAGGGTTTAGGGTTTAGGGTTTAGGGTTTAGGGTTTAGGGTTTAGGGTTTAGGGTTTAGGGTTTAGGGTTTAGGGTTTAGGGACAAAATGCAGCAAGAGGGTTGTAGGGTTAGTGGGAACGAGACAGTTCAGGGTGCTGGGGTTCACTGGGAAGCGGGCATCTTGCTTTGCCGAGTACATGTCTCACGAGGTTCATCGAGTCAAACTGCGCAAGGACGCAACATATATGTATATAATAATAATAATCATAATAATAATAATAATAATAATCATAATCATAATTATCATAATAATAATCATAATAATTATAATAATCATAATAATAATAATAACAAGAATAATAATTAATACTTATTTATACTGCTTGGCGAGTCGACATGTCGTCACCGATACCCTGCACAAGTTGTTCTTGTGGTATATGGGTAGTTCTTTTTTTTTAAGGGTCCCTTTCGGGGTACCCTTATAGTACGGCACCCTCAAAAAAGCACCCTAAAAGGGACCCTAATTTCGAGAACTATACATATGGTAAGAGCTCCATTCTTGAAGAAGATGAGGTCCAGCTCCAACCGGACGAACTCACCGGTAAGGTCACACGCGCCTGTTCACCAAGTTGCTAAGCCTCCATTGAAGTGCGGGCGCTTGACCATATCCCTGTAGTCTTCAAGTGCACGATCACCCACCGGCTGGGCAGCTTGTCAACGGCCTCGATTTTGAGGCTAGTTAGTCGCTTCTTGCACTACCCCTAAACCCTAAACCCTAAACCCTAAACCCTAAACCCTAAACCCTCCTAAATCCCAACTGTGGAGTCGGTTTCATCGCCTGGGCTGCAGGCCAGTGGGACAGAAGTTGGAATTTTAGATGCGCGAGCGGACGGTCAGGGCACCTGACCCCAAACCAGCAGCTTTGCTTGGCACTTTGCCGTGAAGATGGCATTGTTTCACTCCAATTCTCTCAGGCTCGACTAGCCCCAATACAGCCCCAGCACCCGGCGCCCCACCTAACAGATGGATTCCCTAAACCCCTAAACCCTGAACCCTAAACCCTAAACCCTAAACCCTAAACCCTTGGAGCCTTTGGGATACGGCTTTCGGCCGCTGCTGTGAACCGAGTTTCCAGCAGTTGCGAGCAGATCTAAAGATTACGGAGCCCTTTTATGGGGGAGTTTAGGGTTTTAGGGTTTTAGGGTTTTAGGGTTTTAGGGTTTTAGGGTTTTAGGGTTTTAGGGTTTTAGGGTTTTACGGCTTTAGGGTTTTAGGGTTTTAGGGTTTTAGGGTTTAGGGTTTAGGGTTTAGGGTTGAGGGTGTAGTCGTCTAATCGTTTGGAGTCTTAGGGGGTTTAGGGTGTGATGTGGCACTCGCTTTGGTATCTAGCCCCCCCCCCCCCCGCCCAACAATTTCGGGGTTTCGCTCAACCTCTATAAAGTGAAACGGGGGCTGGGGGTAGGGCGGGTAGGGGTCGAGGGTTGAAAGGGAATCTTGAAGCTTGAGGGTCTAAGCTTTCCAGGCTTTTTTGGCCCGGGGGGCTGCGGATCAATGCGGGTAACCGAAACAATACACGAAAGCACATGAGGGCAGCTCGCGGGCTACTCCCTTGAACAATTGGGTCGGGGGTTCTTTCATAGTAAAAAAAAAAAAAAGGAATATATATATATATATATATAAAGCCGGACTCCGGAAAATTCCGGAGTTTGTTTTGGCTCCCCCCCCACCCTCATCGCCGGCATAAGGGGGGACATCCCAGGGTATCCCCTGTGATTTTCCGGACCTCAAAACCTTCGCATAATAGCGCGCAACGATACGAAAACGGGTGCAGCACGAATCGGTAATCGCTTAGGGTGTAATCGTTTAGGGTCTTGGGGTTTAGTGTAAGAGTCTAGAGTTTTGCACGGATGGTGCAGGGGCTAGTTTAGGGTTTTAGGGGTTTGGATTTACGGTCCAGGGAGTTCGTCACCTGAGGAATTATGTTATTTTCTTCTTGTGTGATAAAATGCTCCAGGGAATACTATCAAGTACCGCTTTCATAAGGGTTCGGGGAGGAGGGGGGAGGAGAGTGTAGTTGTCGAAGCCTTTTTGGGGGGTGTAAGGTAAGGTTTAGAGTGCAGGAGTTGAAACTGCATCCGAATGAGCATCCTCGAATTTCCCATAGAGCTTGGAGAACAAAAAAGGGCCTGTAAACTAGATTTGCCCGCATTTCCTGGGCACGCTTTGAGAAGAGTGGCGCTTGAACGAATGACGCGAACCGCCTGTTCGTGTGCAAATACGACTGACGGATCATGCTCCAAAGTCCTGATATCTGCCATCTAGGCACCGAGACCGTAGGCCTCACAGACCCCTAAACCCTAGACTCCGAAACCACGACGTGCTTCGAAGCTTTGCTTCAATGCTGGCAGCCTTTGGCCCTGAGTTTGCAGGCCACTTCTCACAAAGACATCGGACGCAAGGAAAATATCCCTTTTGTGCCCACCAGGGAAGCTTTGTAGGATTTAGGGTCTAGGGTTTAGGGTCTGAGAGAGGCACTTGAGAGAGTCCTCGTTAAAAAAGGTGTAGGGATTTGGGTTTAGGGTATCAAACCCTGAACCTTCGCAGGTTCGCGCAACCTGAGCCACAATGCATGTGGTCAAGCATGCATTTGGAGAGTCGGCCGCTTTTGGGCATGACAGGGTTCATATAGTTATTCCCAAGGATTCCACCCCAAACCCCCAGTAGCACACTGCTTTTCTCACTCCTTGCATCCAAAACCCTAAACCCTATACCCTATACCCTAAACCCTAAACCCTACATGTTGCAGGGGCTACCAGCGCGTGACCGCCGCGCCGGACACCCGTACCGTGAGACAAGGTGCTGTGCAGCCGCCGCGCTGGGGCCTTAAGGATTTTGGGTTTTGGTTTTGGGGTTTGGGGTTTAGGGTTTGCAGGTCACCAGTCCAAATCTGTCGCTTCGCTGCCCAAATACACCGTAAACGCAAGACCTGACACCCAAACTGCCAAAAACCCGGTAGGCCATCTATGTATGATAGTTCTTCTCAGTCAACCCTAAACCTAATCCTAAACCCTAATCCTCAAACCCTAAACCATATAGTCCCTCTAGAGACTCGATAACTCTGCAAGTATCAGGTTTCGAGTCGAGAAGTGCTCGGATAGAGCGAGTGAAGTCGCGGGTTGAGCGCCTGAGCTGCAAGCGGGGTTTAGAGTTTTAGGGCTTTAGGGTTTGGGTTTTAGGGCTTTCGGGTACGCCTGGATGCAAAAAAGGGCTTTAGGGTAAGGGTTTTTGGGGCTTTGGAAGAACTGGGGGAATTCAGGGTAAGTAAGGGTCTTGGGGCTTTGGGTGAACTGGGGCCGGGTGGGGGGGGGGGGGGGGTTGGGGGGCTGTCGGTGAGTTAGGGGAATTAGGGTTGTAGGGTTTTGGGGCTCTCGGTGAACTGGGGGAATTTAGGGTGGTAGGGTTTTGGGGGCTTTAGGCGAATTCAGGGGGATATAGGGTGCCGGGCTGCATGACGGGTTGAGGGTTGAGGGTTTACGGTTGAGGGAAATAACCCTAAACCCTAAACCTGAAGCAAAAAAGGGTTGAGGGAAATAACCCTAAACATCCCTAAACCCTAAACCCTGAAGCAAAAAGGGTTGAGGGAAATTACTAAGCCCGCTTTCAGGGGTAGTGCGTACTGTGGATCGAGGGTGTTTTTTGTTTTAATCATGCTCGGGCCTTCACAAAGCGTTCAAGAGGGGGCCCTAAACCCTAAACCCTTAACCCGTTCCTACAGGGCTGGCGGGTCTGAAGGTTTAGGGCTTAAGGTGTAGGGTTTCGGGTTTAGATTCCCTAGGCGGCATGAGCTCAGCACGGTAGAAGTTCCGCGGCAGTGCCCAGTCAATAGCTTCAATGGGGAAGCTTAGGGAGCCTTTGGGGAATGAGGGAACCTTGGGATACAAACTTCCCTTGAAGCCCCCATCCCCTAAGAATCCTAGAAAGTGGGATGAGAAGAACTGTGTTTATATGGGTATTTCCCAAAATAGGGTACCCCGTTTAATTCTCTAAACAGAAGAGAATCCCCTTAAAGGGCCCTCCCAACAGGTTACCCCCACTTCCCCCACGTTTCGGAAGCCCTAAACCCTAAACTAAACCCTAAACCCTAAACCCTAAACCCTAAACCCTAAACCCTGAACCCTGAACCCTGAACCCTGAACCCTGAACCCTAAATAAACCCTAAACCCTAAACCCTAAACCGCCCTATGGGCTTCAAGATTGAATTCCTGCAGGAAATACTCCCAACGCGCACTGGACCTCATCATGGCTGCCGAGCCCGACTTCGAGGAGCTGTGAACTGAACCTCGCGCCCTAAACCCGAAACCCGAAACCCGAAACCCGAAACCCTAAACCCT
>CAJNDS010002134.1:168841-291341 GCA_905221605.1 Symbiodinium natans | reverse complement strand
CGTTGGCTTCTCAAGAGGGCCAGAACTCCTGGACATGGGCCCACAAAGACTGGCGGCGTGGCTGAATTCCTTGGGGCATCTTTGGGGTTAGGCGGGGGGGGAGCGGGGGTTTAGGGTTTAGGGTTTGGGGTTTGGGGTTTGGAGCCCAAGGGGGGTGGTGGGGTGAAGTACTTCCTGAGTTGGTCGTCCCTCTGGGCAGCGTTTATCGTCTACCAAAGGAGTTCCGAGTCTAGAACAATCCCCCCCCCCAAGTGTTTCCTCCGCCCCCTTGGTTGAGTTGGAGCAGTCAGAGGTGGGAGTCCTGTGATGCCAGTGAGGGCTTTTAATACCAGTATTAATCCCAATATTACTATGAATATACATATTCATATTAATTTTCATATTAAAAGACTAATAGTAATAATATAAATATAATCTTAGTATTATGTTTAAACGTTTAAGTTTAAAACATGTCTGTGACGGCACACAAAACCGGTGCATGTCGAGACTGCGACCCTTACGGAATATGTTGTAGGTCTGCTTGACTCAGGTTATGACAAGCATCCGCTGATGCCTCAGTGATACTTCTGTGCCAAGTGCATGCACTTCGTGTCGCGAACATAAGAGTCTCCACATGGAAACACATTGAGGCCTGCAGCAAATGGCACACAACATGAGCCGGCCCATTGGCACAGTGAGCTGCCTCCGCTATACTCCCTTCCCCCGACAGCACGCAGCCCTCAATGTGTGCTTTGGAATGGCAGCGGCTCACTGTCGCCACAGCCAGCATCGAGGCCCGGCAATTGAGTTTAAGTGAAAAGTTACAGACGTGCCACACGAAATATAGGGACGGACCCCCTTCCAACAGTGGCTCGATCCTGAATGGCCCGGCAAGCCTGGATTCGTGGGTGACACTCGCTGCAACAAAAAAGATCCAGCGTCAGGCGAGCTACTCCGTCATTGACCTGCACGGTTTCTTTACCGTTTTGGGCATCCTAACCCGTTTTGAGGGGAATTTCCTCCCTCTTCCATGGCTCTAAACCTTAAACCCCAAATTCACCTCGACAGGTGAAATAAAGTAAGGGCCATGAAGAAAAGAACCATGGAGTCGATCCTTTCATGTGAGAATACTAAGGTTTAGGGTTCCGATCCGGGTTGGTTTAGGGTTTAGGGTTTAGTGTTTAATGTTTCCATGGCTGCTCAAAAACGTGTGACAGGGGCCCCCGATCCAAGCCCATAGATATCGAAAATGAGTGGCTCGACACGGAAGGGCCAGGCCAAGGAGTCTCGGGGGGGGGGGGGGGGGGGGGTTAGGGTTTTAGGGTTTAGGGTTTAGAGTTGCAAAGAGGCCAGATGCAGGATGCAGGGCCCGTTCTTATCTGTCTAGGCCTTTGGTAGATTTTCTAAGAAATTTGGATTTAGGGTTTAGGGTCTAACTTTATTTATAGGTTTTTAGTGCTTAGGGTTCAGGGTTTGGTTTAGGGGGCCAACCTCGTTGGTTTCAAGGCTACCTCATGCTCGTAGCCCATGAAGTGGCAGGCCCACACACCGGCCGTTCATCTGGCGAAGCGTAGCAGGCCTTCCTCTCGAGCGCCTTTCCTTTTCGGTTATTTGAGCGCGCGTGTGCCGAACTGAGCAACTTGCACCATTGGATCTTCCGGGGTTCTACGCCCACATGGTACATCCTGAGCTTTAGAAGTCCTAAGCCCCTACCTGGAGAAAGCCACCTGTTGCGGTAGGCTACCTCGGAATCCTGGAAGGGGAGCCTTATCCCAAAAGCCTAACAAAGAAAGGCTGTTGGGCTCTGAAGGTGAGACCTTAACCCGCGCCCCGGACCCCTTCGGGTTTAGGGCTTAGGGGGCAACTCAGGGTTCTTCAACACATGCTTTCTGAAGCAAAAATGCACCGTGTCTATGTGTAGCATGAGTATCGGGGTTTGCACCGGGGCGACCAGAATAGACCCCTGAAGCCCTCAATGTTCTCAAGTATCAAGTTCAGCTCACGAGCGCGGAGTTCAGGACCAGTTTCAGTACCTTGGTGGCCAAAGTAAACCTGAAGATTGGGTTCTATCCGACTAGAAACTATAAACCATGTGGACCCCAATACCAAAACCCGGTATATGGACCCCAGGAGCCCTTAACCCCTAAACCCTAACCCGTAAACCCTAAACCCTAAACCCTAAACCCTAAACCCTAAACCTTCAAAGGTCTCCAAGCCCAGGGCCCAGAGTAGACTCATGCCATGACTTTTAGGGTTCAGGTTCCTTCCATACGCCCCTTAGAGCCAAGAGGGGCACCCGCTTGATTCCCAGATTCCTCGGGGTCTAGAGCCTTAGGATGGTTATATGGTCCCTTAGCATGAGCCCTTTAAAGGGAACATAATAAGGGACCATGGAAAACGACCCTAAACCCTAAACCCTAAACCCTAAAGTCTAAGGTACACTAAACCCTGAGGTAGAGGGTTCATCCAGTCCCCAAGGAAGGTCCGGGTTGTCATTCCCGGCCCACGATCGTCGATCCACCTGCCGACTGCCGGGGTTTCACCAAATTTCTCAAAGTCTTACTTAGCCAACAATTGAACTCTAAGCCTTTCTTGGTTTCCCTACTAGTAGGAGGAATACAGTTTAACTGAACTCTACACTTTTTTGGTTTCCCTACTAGTCGGAGTAATACAGTTTAACCCTTTTTTCCCCTGGGTTATGTTGAAGAAGTAAGAAGTTAGGGTGCAGAAGGGTTACAGGGCTTTTACTGGGTGCATAAGGTCTATGGGGTTGAAGAAGCAGTGTCAAGCTTTCAGGTTCAGCAAGGGCTTTGGGAGTTTAGGGTTCAGGGTTTAGGGTTTAGGGTTTAGGGTTTAGGGTTTAGCTTGATCTGGGGGAAGTCAGCCCTTGTGGCCACCCCAAGCTCTCACACCTTAAAGCAACAAACAGCAGCGCTAGTACCGGTAGCAGAATCGTTGGGGATGTTCGGATTACAGTACTCCCCCTATTATGATCCCCTACTAAGGACTGTTGGTCTGTTAGTATAGGGGGGACATCCCAAAGAATCTAAACCCTAAACCCTAAACCCTAAACCCTAAACCCTAAGCCCTAAACCCTAAACCTTTGAGAAAGTAGCAGATTGAACAGACAGCTCCAAGACCTGCGATGCGTTGCTGGACAGTGCTGATTGTGGAGTTTACGAAATTCGGGGGTACCTTCTTGGGGTCCCTGAACCCTAAACCCTAAACCCCTAACCCCCTAAACCCCTAAACCCTAACCCTAAACCCTTGACCCTAGACCCTAAACCCTAAACTAAACCCTACACCCTGTCTATAGCATGTCCTTGGGTTCAGTCGGGAGCTGCGAAGGCTCTAAAGATGTCTACTGGACTTCGTCTGATGCTTTGGGAGTGAAGGGTTTATGGGATTTAAGGGTGTGGGGATTTAAGGTTTAGGGTTTAGGGGCTTAATGTTTCTGATCTTTTTTGGGATTTGTGGTTTAAGTTTCAGGGTTTGGGGTTTTAGGGTGTAGGGGTTTTACGTGAGGTGAAAAAGCCCCATCAGAACATGGGTTCGGCTAGTTTATTAGGTAGAGCGAGACTATGCAGACTGCGCGTCGAGCTGGATGGACTGAAAATTAAAAGCATGTAAAAAACAGAGGAGCTTTGTGTTTCGAGACACAAGGGGCAAAGAATAACCTGCCTCGAATCGAAAGCATAGTCGTCGTGGCGATGTGCAGCGACGCTGGGTCTTGGCTAATTCGTTCCCGGCGTAAACGAGGCTAGAGTGTTTCAGCTTGCCAGCACAATGATTGCTGGGGGGCACTGTAATCAGCGTGAAATCGTGTCACCTGCCGCTTTTCCATTTGACAGCAGCTGTCGTTGCATGTCAGCTTGCATCTGATTGCAAGCTCATCAGCATGGGGGCCTGTTTCGGCAAGTTTTCAGAGGCTCATAGCATGACGTACACTCCGCCGCTTGGGCGTTAGTATGGTTACTTGGAATGACCGTGGTTTGTTCCTTTGCTTTTGCTGCTCCCCATGGCTGAACCACCTGTGAAGCAGAGGAGTCTAGGAGTTAGGCGGGCGCGCGTGGCAATAGACCAGGAATCTGGAAGTCAAGCAGGCAAACAAAAGGAACCACTCCTAAAGCTTATGACTTTAAAGGATCCCAACACCCTCATGTTGCACGCTTGGAATAGTTCTAGAGAGGTGGAAATTTCTCGGGCCTTCAATTACAAGAGACTTGAGAGGACCCCGACCACATTGTGTTCTAGGGGAGCCTGGTGAGGGGGTTTAAGGGCTCGACGGTTCAGATGGGAATGGGGGTTTGGGCCGAGTCTTTCCCATGCCTGACATGGTTCGAGCCATGTCAGCTGTTCAACCCTTAACCCTAAACCACCCTAAACCCTAAACCCTGTCGGATCCCTCAGGGCTTCAAAGGCTTTCTTTGCTGAGCCCCAGAGGGTTGGAGTCACTGCGCTGGTGCTCAAGGTCACACAGTGGCTGCTGGCTGCCTCTTGCGACTTGGAGTTTTCTTTGTGTGTCCGAAGGCGTGTGCTTCCTTCCTGACATACGCGCCAGCACAGATGAATGAAGGCAAGGTTTGGTTTGGAGGAGTCCGGTGGATCAGGCCGGGTTTGAGTCCGTTGCAAAACGAGCATGAGAGCTTAGAGATGAGGACGATTGGCGGCAGGATCGTTGTCACTAGCGCGATGGCAGTGATGCAGCTATCTGCTTTGCTTGATGTCCTTGAGATCATCCTCAAGATTATTGGCTTTGCATCGGCTCTGCAGCTGTTGGGTTGGCTGAGAAGACCTAAGCCTACAAGACCTAAACCCTTGAACCTCAAAGCCCCAAACCCTAAACCTCAAAGACCTAAGCCCTATGTAAACCGCAAAGCCCTGGAAACTGAAAACCCTATACACCCTAAAACCTCAAGGTCTCCAAGCTTTAGGCTGGAAACCCTATTATGAAAACATCCAACGATATTGATTTACAAAGATCATCGTAGAATATAAGAATCAAAATGAGAATAGTAGTATACTTTAGACAACATGAAGATACGTTACAGAACAGAAATATCAACGTATAATACTAGAAATACATACTAAAGCTTCCTAAACCTTGTTGCTGCGATGACGGGACCAAGCCCTGCGGTCGTTCGCAAGGCCGCGAGCGCAACAAAGAGATCAGAGATCCCCATAATCCCTTTAGGGAGGGTTCAGGGTTTAGGGTTTAGGGTTTAGGGTTTAGGGTTTAGGGTTTAGGGTTTAGGGCTAGGGCCGAGTCCAGTTGCACGAAGGGTTTTGGGTTAAGAGTTAAGAAGGTTTCTGGGTTCCGGTAGGTTATTTCACAGTGAGGCCGTAAGCAAGGGGTATTGCAAACTTTGGTATGGTCCTTAATTCAGGCGTATTGGGTGCTCTGAGGGTTTGGGGCTTAATATCCAAGTTCCGAAGGGTTTATTACTGCGTGTTGGGTTCAGTCAGAAAGGGGAGAGCAAGAGCATAACGGGCTTAGGGTTTTAATCAGGGGGCTTTGGTTCATGGCTCCCTCAACCCCTAACCCCTAACCCTAAACCCTGAACCCTGAACCCTAACCTAAGCCCCAGAGTGAAAGACGGGACGCCCCACCTCCAGCCGCTGTCATCAAAGAATCGAAGCCCTCAACCCTAAACCCTAAACCCTAAACCCTAAACCCTAAACCCTAAACCCTAAACCTAAACCCTAAACCCCTCAGCCCTGATCTTTGAGGGAGCGCGGAGTCTTTCAGCCCAAGAAAAGCGGGCGAGTATACTCACATGCTTGGGGCTAGCTAAAGCCTAAATCCTTTTGGCAGTTAGGGGTACGGTTTAGGGTTCGGGGTTTCGGGTTGCGGGCTTTTCTCTCCGTTGTGCACCCAAGCAAGAATGTGTTGTGTCGCTTTAGAAATGCTGTGCTTTTGGGCGGTTGTCAAAATTATGGTCCTTCTGGGGTCCCTAATATAGTACGGCACCTAAAAGTTAGGGTGTCCAAAAAGGGACCCTAATTTTGACAACTACCCATATGATTATGAGAAGGCCATCGTAATTCCAACCTGGATTTACTTATCTATTGAGACATGTTGGGCTTCCTTGTTTCATGGGAGCAACGAGAAGTTCAACCGTTTCGCTGCTTCCCATGATTGTTGCCCCAAACCTTAAGCTCTAATCCCTAGACCCAACGAGGGACCAGAGCTTGGAGCCAGACAAGAACTGATCCTATCATAGGTTGGGGGTAAACCCTAAACCCTAAACCCTTAAACCCTAGGGGGGGGAGGGGGGGGTTGGTCGAAATTGGTTCGTTCAGGGGACATCTATTGGTCTTGGGGACGGGGGCAAGGGAGGAATTATGGATGGACACGATGATCCCAAGTTCGCGGGCCACTTGCTCCCCGAAGAAGTTGGGTAAGAGTGCAAACGATAAACCCTAAACCCCTTAAACCCTAAACCCCTCAACCCCTTAACCCCTCAACCCCTGAACCCTAAACACTTAAACCCTAAACCCCTAAACCCCCTAAAGCCGAAACCCTAAACCCCCCTAACCCCCCCCTAGCCCTAAACCCTAAACCCCCTAAACCCGTATCCCTAAACCCTAAACCCTAAACCCTAAACCCTAAACCCTAAAGAGCCTCCAAATCCCTGAGGTGGCTGAGGACTTGGACGTCGGCACCCTCAAGGTCTTGGCTCCCAGCGCCGAGGTGCTCGCACAGCCGGATGCCTTGGCTGCAGCTCTGATTTGGGGTTCAGGGCTTAGGGTTTAGGCTGTAGGCTTTAGGCTTTTAGGCTTTTAGGCTTTTAGGCTTTTAGGCTTTTAGGCTTTTAGGCTTTTGGGGTTTTGGGTTTTGGGTTTTGGGTTTGGGCTCTAGGGGGGAGGGGTTGAGGGCTTGAGGGGTTGAGGGGTTTAGGGTTTTAGGGTTCAAGGGTTTCGGACTTTGGGGTTTGATGGTTTAAGGGGTTTAAGGGTTAAAGGGTTTTTAGGGCCAAAGGGTTCAGAGGGTTTACAGGGTTTAAAAGGGTTTAGGTAGGAGATATGTCGGAGTATGAGATGCGTTCTTAAGAGACCTCGCACCTGTCTGGCCAGCTGTGTTTGTACTCGAAATCTGCTGATTTGTAATCGATTAACCCTGCATGTTTCGGTACAAGCGTCCTGGCGATTTCTTGGGCTTCTGATGGGTCCCCTACCAGGGCCGCACTCGATCTACAGAAGAGTCTCATCTCTCAACTTGTCCTTGTGGTTTTCACTGGGAGAACTACACGATGACCTCATGGCCGACACTTTGAAGACATGATGTGAAATGGCCCACTAGACCTTCAATCTTCGGAGCAATCGCCTCTGAGACGTGTCTCGAATTGCATGTGGCTATTTTCCGGCGGATGGCCCAGCCCCGTATCCTAAACCCCCCAGATCAGGACCAAGCAGGCCAAACTCCTCTCCACCTGGCTGTGCGCGCTCGACCCGACGATGATGTTGTAGCTGCCGCCCAGCTTGGTGAAGGGTTGAGGGTTCAGGGCTGTGGGGCTTGGGTCGTGGGTAAGAATAGCATGTCCTAACCCCTTCCCCAAAAACCGAAACCCGAAGACCTAAAACCCTGAAGCACTCTAGTCCCCTAAAGCACCACCCTTCTCAAGGAGAAGGTCTAAGCCCTGAAGCACTCTGGACCCCTAAAGCACCCCACCCCAAACCCTAAACCCTAAACCCTAAACCCTAAACCCTAAACCCTCTCACCGAGGTGACATCGCTGCTTCTCAGCCTGCGAGCAGACCTTGGTTTGCGAAACTCTCGGGGGGAGCGCCCTGGACTTCACGCAACAAGGGATTTAGGGTTTAGGGGTTTAGGGCTTAGGGTTTAAAACCTTAGGGTTTAGGGTTTAGGGTTTAGGGTTTAGGGTTTAGGGTTTAGGGTGGGTTTAGGGTTTGCTTCAAGTTTCCCAGTCCGTGCTCAAAAAGGGTTTGCTTCAAGGTTTACAGCTCCCAATATCCCTCAGTTATCCCGATATGAGCTAAGGAGTATCCTTTTGGAATGATGAGGGATGTTGGAGTTTCTGCCCGGTGCAAGAAGAGTTAAGGGGTCTTCGGCATGTTTTGGCTGCAGAGATTTGGGGTATGGAATTGTGAAGTTTTCTGTTCAAGGACTGGATCAGAGCCAGGAAAAACCCTAAACCACCCTAAGCCCTAAGCCCTATACCCTAAAACCCTAAACCCTAAATGGCGCCAGGGCTTAGGGGTGAGGGTTCAATTCCTGGTCGGTCCAGCTCTCGACATCCTCCCCAGGTAGCTGCCCACAGAAGCCTGGAAACTCCTGGCAAAGGGTTTAGGGTTTAGCGTTGAGGCCCTAAGCCCGAGAGTCGAAACACCGCACGGTCCTTCCAAGAACCCCTTTGCTGCTGGCGGTGCGCGCGGCCCTAGCGGCTGGCGTGCAGGGAGATGGGCCTTGGGTGCTTCCGGTGCGCCTAATGCTCGAGGCAGGTAGGGTTTGAACCCTCAAAGCATCCCTGTGCCCATGTAGCAGATGGCTAGGCCTGTAAAGTGGCGTGTGAAGACCACTTTGGGCGGCCCATGTATACCCAAGAAAGTCAGAAGTACCTGCGGCTCTAAACATGAGGGCTCATTTTCGAGTATCCTAGATGTAAGGGCCGGCTGATCATCGCGATCGGGCAAGCATTGGGCTTGTCTTGGTCGTGACTGCTTGACATGTCGCTCCTGCTTCTTGCTTCGTCGACATATCATTTTCCAGGATGTCGGGGGACTCCCAGAAAAGATTCCTCCCAAGGAGCTGGCTCGTCTGAAAGCCTATCACCAACCAAATCTAGGACCCAGAGTAGGCCCCTGATCCTTTTTAGGTTTGGGCTCCCTTATTTTCAACCTGCTCCAAACCAAAAAGCAAAAGGGCACCCTTTCTATTCCTAGGAGAGGCGACGTTGTTTAAACACGCAGGCGACAAAAACACGCAGAGAGGTACCAGCCAGGCTACACACGAGGCCCAGGCTTCCGCAGGGGTTTGGGGTTTAGGGTTTAGGGTTATAATTGGCACCCAGAACCCTAGTAGTAGAGTAAGTAACCTGTAACTGTACTTTCCCACGAGATGCCTGAGTCGAAACATTTAATTCGCCATTTTGGCTCGAGCACAAGCTTGTCCGGGTTGTGTGAGCAATGGATACTTTGCGAGGGATCGCCACATGCATCAGGGTGCTGCCAAAGAAGATTGTGCAGACGACCTCAGCATGGCAAAAGGTGTACATTGCTGGGTGAGTTTGACACAACGTTCAGTGCGTTCTTGGCATCTGCACGCTCTCCACCGTTCATAAGTGTTGTAGAAAGAGCTGGGATAAATGCCACTGTCCCGTATGTCGTACAGCCTCCAGTACTGAGTTTCGGATTTCGGCTTGGTTTTACGTACAACATTTGGCAGTATATCATGCGCTCTTTGGAGTTCAGAGCTGTCCAAGTGGATACAGAAGTCACAATCAACAGGGGGCCTTACACGAAAGCAGTATGCTACGGTACACTTCAATCGAGAATGGAGAAGGTCACAATGCTTGAGAGCCCCCCACAATTGCTGGCTTTTTCGAAGCTACTCCTGGCAAGGATGCTCGCTTTTGGCAATCTGCTTTCGGGAACCTGTTTGATGGTGCTCAACTGCAGGCCACAGACGTGAATCTTGCCCGTTCACGCTAGAAGAACACCATACTCGCGCACCAATGTGATTAGCATCAGGTGCTGACCCTGACTTTCGTGTACAAGTGTATGATGGCAAAAATTATGAGTTATGAGCGCGCGATGAGTGATAAGCATATCACACGGTTTCACGAACGCAGTGGATTTGCTTGGGCCGTACGTGACACTGAACCAATGCCTGTTGTCTATGACAGTGAAAAGCTGGAGCTGGACAAAGCAAGAGTTTTGTTGGCTGACGGCTGGATTGTTTCCAATAATGCTCAACAGATCCTACGACGTCAGTTGTTCTTCCTCGATTACGCGCCGAAGTCCCGGCATGCCGGCTCTCTGAAGAGCGTGCTGTGCTACGTATGGCGCAGGCAGGCGTTCCCACTATACATCTGGCCACATCTCATGGGGTGGCAGGGCGCCCCACCCATGCGCATGTCTTTGGTGCGAAACCCATGCAGCGGGTGTAACTGTGGTCAGAGAATACACGAGATCAGGTCCTGCGCATGGAACCGCGGAGCAAGCCCTCTCTACGCCTCCACCGCGGTCGGAACTCCTACCCCGTGCCCGGACTGCGTTTGGGTCCTGTGAGAGGCGATCCTAAAATGCCGCACCCTCCCGCTGCAACCTCATGCGGCTGCCAATGCAGTGTGCCCAGGTGCGAAAGCCAACACTTTTTTGGCTAACACAGGGAGCAGACAGCGGATTCGTCGCTTCGCCACTTGACGCTCGTGTGGACCACCTACCCCACATCTTGAACGAGGCGCGGGCACACCTACCAGGCATTGAAACTCTCGACCCCCTCCTCCGGGCTGCCCTTGACTACTGGTGCCGGCGTGCAGCCGCGCAACAGTGCTGCATTCATGGAGTCCTGCATTTCCGCCTACGCCTGGAGACGTAGCTGCAGCCAAAAATCAGTGCTGCGCACAGGGTTTACCCACCCACGGCCTGATGTAAGATGCCAGTTCGAGCCAAAGCAGGCTTTCCGGGACATTCTTTCGAGGCATGGACACTATGCTGTGATCCGGCAAAGCAGGGCCTATACTGTTACTGACACAGTTCCGATACGGACTCCAGGCTGGCCAAGAAGCACCGGCCCCCTCCCGGACCCACCCTGCAGCGAATTCCAACCTCAGTCCCTCTTCTGGCCTAAGTCCATATGCTGGGCTCGAAACCCCCAATCTGGGCCACTTCCAACATTTTTGACCCTTTTCTTGCACAAGTCCACAATCTCGGCTCGAGATCCCCTGCTTGTGCCATTTTCAGGCCGCCCCATGACAGATCTTCTTCGCATACGCCGCGGGAAGAGGGCAGTCCCCTACAGTCTAGAGATGCACCTTTGTTTGGTGCGAAGCGCCAATTTTGTCACTGCTTTGAGGCCGCCCTCGCGGCCCCGGCCACGTGATGCTGCGGGCAAACACAGAGAAGATGAGCATTCAGTGAACACTCCCTGCAGGGACCCAGGCATGGGGGATGTCACGTTATTCTACTGTTGTAAACATTTCTCCTTCAAGGAAACCAGCTTGCCGCTTTATTGTAATTGCAAGTGATTTCAACACATGTTTCGGTTTTCACTGCATGTCTGATTGAGAACGTTGTCATGAATCTCTCTGCAGCCCATGTCCCACTTTGTGGTGAGAGGGCGTCAGGCCGTGTGGACTTTCTCCGTTTGTTGGAAAACAAGTGTGTGTGCTGAATATCTATGCGCACATTGCTTTGTGCTTCTTTATCTGAAGGAACTTAGCATTTCCAATTCTTCGTCTTCTTATTTTCGGCCCCTGCTTTTGAGCCCGCCATTGCCTCCCTTGAAGGAACAACAGTTTGGCCTCCTGGATGCGTCCCAGACAGAATGTTTTTTGCCCGGCAAGCGTTTTTCAATGGATCGAATCAGTCCTCCCCTCTGCATTTGTACTGGTGCTCGACACTCATCATATTTTTCAGGATTCCTCTGCTTCCGTTGCCTTGCTTGCTTGCCTGCTCTGCCTGGGGCCATGACATTTCGGAGCCTTGCGCCCCACTTGCGTCTCAACCTTCGGGCGGAGACAACGTGGGTGCCTATCTCTTTGCCCAGAGATGCTCCCTCCCTCCCTCCCTCCCTCCCCTCCCTCCCTCCCTCCCTCCCTCCCTCCCCGCTCTCTCTCTCTCTCTCTCTCTCTCTCTCTCTCTCTCTCTCTCTCTCTCTCTCTCGCTAATTCGCATTGCACAGGGCGCGCTTTAGCCTTTGTGGGGTATTATCATCCCTCCAGAATATCAAGGGTTAACGAGTTAACCTTTAGTTCGCCTAATTAGGATGCTGGACAGCTCAGGAACATAGGGAATACTTGCGTGAGTTCGGGGCCCGAGCACGCACAGCACCCTTCGAAAGTCTGCGAACGGCCTATATGCCCTCGTATTTCAGGATTAGAACTAACACCCGAAACCCTAGACCTTAAACCCTGAATCCGCATATAGTTAGCAATGTATACATACACATATATATATATATACATATATATATATATATACATATATATATATACATATATATATACATATATATATATACATATATATATATACATATGTACATGTATATATTTTACTTTAAACCCGAGACATGAAACCTTAGATAATATTCCTTAGGTAAAGTTGAGCTCCCTGAGCTCCGTAGGCGCGGGCCGCAGCCTGCGTTGCTGGGCTGCGCTACTTGGGTTTAGGGTTTAGGGTTTAGGGTTTAGGGTTGAGGGCTTAGGGTTTAGGGTTTAGGGTTTAGGGTTTAGGGTGAGGGTTTAGGGTTCAGGGTTTAGGGCTTAGGGTTTAGCTACTTGGTTTTTCGGGTGACGGGGTAGAGGGGTTTGTTGCCTACAGAGGTTGAGCCATTTGCCATGTGCCTGCATTTCAAAAGAGGGTTTTAGTGGTGTTCTTTTTGGATTTATACTTGGAGTTTTCTTCTGGGATCTGTAGGAAGCTGAGTGGGGCCCAGACCCCGAGTGGACAGTTTGCTTTTGTGGCCCTGGGGGTCCCCAGAAGAGCTTACTTCTTGTGGTTAAAGGGTTTGGCTTTCGGGCTTTGGGCGCTTGGCAAATGCCCGGCGACGCTCAGCGGACTCGTTGCAAAAAAGGGACCGGTTTTATGGGGTATGGGGTTTAGGGTTTTTTGTTTGAAGGGATAGGGTGTCGTCGTGTCCGATTAGGCTGCGGGGTTCGGCCACGCGTGCTGCGCCGCACCTAGAAACCGGGCGAGAAGTCTTCGGATACGCCTGCTGCAAGAAGGGTTTAGGGTTTAGGGTTTAGGCTTTAGGGTTACGGTTTAGGGTGTGTTCCCAGGCAGCAGACAACCAGGGAAGAACACCTCTGACCTATGCCGCGGCGGCCAACAGCCACTTGGAGACTTGCATTCCTAAGCCCTACAAACCTTGAAGCCCCCAACCTTCCCAGTTAACAGCACTGAATATGTAGGGAATCAGCCCCCCCAAGTAATAGAGGGACATCTCGTGGAAATAAGGCACTGAATCCTGTATTAGCGAATTTACAGTGTGATCTATAGTAGGCCATCGTAGCAGCCCGAAACCGCAGCTTATAGGGTTAGTTTAGTATGGATCTGCCTAGCACCAACGTCGGCAACAAAGAGGCGTGTTTCACTCATCTCGGCCCTGCTGAAAGACTAAAATCTTATGCCTTATAAGAATAAGTTTAGGGTTTTGGGTTTAGGCGTCTAGGGTTTTTTTACAAAAGGATTCTAGGGCGAAGCTCCCTTATAGGCATTACTAGCAACACACCACACAGCCCCACATTCCTGATCTCCGAGACTTGTCTTTTTGCCGCTTGCTGCTGGACTTCCGTGCCGACCCGGAGCAGCGCAACTCTTCGGGGGCGACGGCGCGGAGTGTCGCAAGCCGCCAAGGAGATTTGCCCATGTTGCACTGGTCTAAACGGGAGTTTACGACAATAGGGGACCCCGCATATAGACCCCCAAATCGTAGGATCCCCTTATAAAACGGACCCCCATTAAGATCGTAAACCTCCACTTGAGAGTGTTATACTGTTCCGGGTCTAGTTGTTTCACTAGGCCTCGCTCAGAAGTAGGGCCGGGCAGAGCCAGCAGAGCTTGCAGCTTCTTTCTCACCTGCAAGCGACGGTGTTGCACTTGTCTAGTTCTTACCTTGGGATCATATGCTGATACCCTATACTGCGAGAACCCTTATTCATACATATCTACATGTGTTTGAATTTGACCATGAACCTTTAGGTTCAGGGCAATTCATAGCGCATTGGGTTTAGGATGTGATACATCCCAATACTGTTTTAACAACCTTAAGACCCAAAACCCCGACAAGCCCCAAAACCCTCAATGTCAACCCTAGTTTTGAGAGTCGAAACCCTCAACTAAACCCCAAACCCCACACCCCTAGCTTTTCCGAGTCTGAGCCACGGAACGCGATATCGAAAGTATTCCATGGAACTGCAAGGCCCGAAGCACTGTTAGAACTCTAAAACCCTGGACCCTTAACCCTGTAGAACCCCAAAACCCTAAGCCCTAAACCACCAAGTTGTTGGCAACAAAACGCCCTATACTCGGTGGGTGGCACAAAGCCCTAAACCCTGCAAAATTCTGGACCCTAAACCCTCAGTGCGCCCTGTGTAGGTCTACTTGGTGGGTGACACGAAACCCGGCTTTCAGGGACTATATAGGGGTTATATCGGGCAATAAGATTGAAGGGTCACTTCTAGGGGTCCCTCCTTATACCCCCTAAGAACCCGAAGCCCCAAAGCCTAAACCCTAAACCCAAGATTAAGGATCCCTTCTAGGCGTCCCTCCTTATACCCCTAAACCCTCAACCCTAAACCCTAAACCCAAGACTAAGGGTCCCTTCTAGGGGTCCCTCTTTATACCCCTCAACCCTCAGCCCCTAACCCCTAAACCCTAAACCCGAGAAGTGTACCCAGGCAAAAATCCCTAAACCCTAAATCCTAAACCCTAAATCCTAAACCCTAAACCCTAAACCCTAAACCCTAAACCCTGAGAACCCTGTAGAGCTGTCAACCCCCCTGCACGGTTGCAAGGACATCAGGAGGTGCTGGAGTTGCTTTCGCAGGCTCCCCGCTTTGGAGTAAGGGGTTTAGGGTTTAGGGTTTAGGGTTTAGGGTTTAGGGTTTAGGGTTTAGGGTTTAGGGTTTTGCTGCGCCATGCATCAACCCCAAAGGCTGAGTAGGCTGCATGGGGGCCTAAGGCGGTGGTTGCATTTGACCAAAGGGAACTGGGGGCTTCAGTTCCTTACTGGCTCTTAGTAGGGAATTTCGGGAATGTTGAAGTAAGTTCCCCATGTACTAAACGCGAGTAAGGTCAGGGGCCATTAGGGCCTTGTACTTATCTCCAGGAGTTCTCACCCAATATCTGCCTCGCCTGGATGTTTAAGTTTAATCCCAAGCCCTATTATCCTCCATTAACCCTATAAACGCTATAAGCCCTGAGAACCCGACTAAGCCTCTGGCCCTATAAACTCGTTTAATCCGATTTGCCCGTTTTTCCTTCCCTAAACTTTAAGGTTCCAAATCTGGGCCTTATTTTGGGTCCCTTGTTATATATCCCTTACATAAACTAACTATACATAATAAGGCATACTTCGGATCCCTATAAACCAGGGTAAGGGACCATACTTTAAGGGCCCATGGTGCCAACCTTAGATAAACCCTAAACCTTAAACCCTACACCCTAAACCGCTTTGGCCCTATTTACCCCTTTTCAACCCTATTGTCTCCAAACCCTAAACTTTAAAAAATGGCGGCTGGGTAGTTGCGGGCTGACCGGCCAGGTCCCAACGCGCCGCGCGCGGCCTGAAGCAAAGCCTGTGCCACCAAGGCCCCCTGCCATTTTAAAGCTTGGGGTTTGGGGGGTTTAGTGTGGTTCAGCAGTGGTGTAGCAGTGGTTCAGGAGTGGTTTAGGGGTGTAGGGGTTTAGGTGTTCAGGCCATTTCGCTATACAGATACCACTACAATGAACTCTATATACTCTTCCCCCTTAAACCGATATAGCAAGAACAAAACATTAATTACACAACACATCCATGCTACTTCAATTGATTTGAGCAATTTAGGACCCGAAACCCCTAAGCGGGTCAAAAAATGGGTCTCCTACGAGCGCAGAGAGGATGTTCGAGGTTTTACAAAGAGAGTTTGGCGACATTAGGGCACAGAATTCTATCTAGGGCTTCGGAGGGTTTAGGGTTTAGAGCATGCGAACGGAAGTTCCGGAAGACTGTTTGCCACCAATCCTCAAGCCACAGACTTACAACAGCACACCCTAAACCCCTAGAAATTCCCACATACTGAAGAAAATCACACCCCTAACCCCCTAAAAACACCACAGACGTCAAAGCCTAAACCCCGTTGTTACCCTAAACCCTTCTTATCATCAACCTCGGTCAGGGCTGGCTCGATGGTTTGGGCTAGACTCGCGTCTCTATATAAGCAAGTAGAACCTGATCGTCTAGACTCCATACAATGTAGTTCGACACAGTATCAAATCCAATACAAGCTCGACACAATATCATAGCAAATGCGAGTGCATATATACTTACATACACAAATAAATATACTTATGCTTATACTTATACTTGTTTATATATATATATATGCATATATGTAATGATTTATTGATTTACTTTCTGTATTATATTTATATTCATATTTATGTACATGTGTGTATGTGCGGTGCGTGTCTGTGTTTTATATCATGTAGGATCTCGAACCTTGACTTGGCTTCCTTCACTTTTGCCAGGGCAAAGGCGCCGCCGCCGCAGCGGACACCAAAGGATCCACTGGAGCGACTGCGCGCGGAGTGCCAGAGGGCGCAGATTCCCATCGCGCCTTGGTGGTAGGGTCCTTTGGGGGGTTTGGGGTTCAGGGTTTAGGGGGTTTGGGGTTAGGGTTCCAGGTTCAAAAGAGTATGTAGGGGCTTAGGGTTTCGGGTTTATGGTTTTCACGGTTTAGGGCGGGAAGCATCAGGAAAAGCCCAGTTTGGAGCCCTGCGTGCATGTGACACATCTTTGGCGCGTTTGATGCCCGGCGCCATGCAATAAGGATTGGTGCTCGACTGAAGATCAGTTGCAGCTGAGCGGCACATACCCTTAACCCCAAACCCTATACCCTGAACCCTGGAACATCCGCCACTCCGGGCTTACGGTTCAGGGATCCTGCCAGTCTCTATCCCCATGTCTTCTGGGCCTTCTCTCCCAACCACGCGAAGCCGCTAAGCCCTAAACCAACCCCTATACAAGCCCTAGACACCCGAGTCTTGCCCTCTTAGGCCCCCCCCCCCCCCCAAATGTCAGCATGCACGGCGCAAAGGAAAGAATTGAAAAACCGCTGGCAGCAACTCAGCTGCCTATCCATGCAGCAGCTGGTGCAGCCAGACTGCAACAAGAAAAAGCCGAAAGAAGCATATAAGCATATACCTCATAGAGCACAGTATGGCAAAGTTATAGCATGCAGTGCAGTCTATAGGGTTATATATACTGCATGTATATCTAGAATACAGACCAATAGACTATATATATATATATATATGCACAATGTATACACAGGAATTCATGTTGCATAGCTATGGACCATAGGTTACTCATGGCATGTTTTGTGCTTTATTTTGCGCAATACATTCCATTCACTGGAATACGAGGGGGGGGGGGGTTGGGCAAGGCGATGGCTTGGGACTTGCGTTGAGGCGTTGAGGGTTTAGGGTTTAGGGTTTAGGGTTTAGGGTTTAGGGTTTAGCCTAACCTCATATGTAAGAGCACCTTAAATCAATCCGAATGCGCGGTGTGCCGGCCATCGGCAGTCTCAAAGTTCAACGTTAGCATTCTCTGAGCAGCAAAGCAGTTGTTTTTATGTGACTTTCGACAAGGTCCTTGCAACCCTAACCCGAAACCCTAAACCCGAAACCCCAAACCCGAAACCCTAAACCCGAAACCCTAAACCCCTGAACCCGAAACCCCAAAAAAGCGCACTGGAAAGTCCAACCAAGGCAGGAAGCCAAGATGCAACGGATCAACACGCAGGGGGCATCCAAGCCCGAGGAGCTCGGTACCAGGGTTGGTTTGCCATTTAGGGGTTAGGGTGAGGGGTTTCGGGTTTAGGGTTTAGGGTTTAGGATTTAGGGTTTAGTGTTTCGGGTTTAGGGTTTAGGGTACCAGGGGTTTTCCTGTAATCCCCTCCCCCTATTGGGTCACTCCCCCTTCCCGCCCCAAAAAATGACATGAGTGACAGAAGGACCTCAAAGGCATTCTTTCTTCAGTTTTGTGCGTGGGGAGGGGAGTTTGGGGTCTGGGCTCGATGCACGAGGGGCGGCGGTTGTTCCAAATTCGGGTCTCCTTTTTGGGTATTCGTTGTTTGTAGAGTGCTCGCCGCTTGAGAGTATCTGTCCGTTTTTACTCAAGCCGTTCTGGCCACGAGACCTCAATGGGTGTCGTTACAGTTTGACTTTGCCGACGTGCTGGCGCAATGGTTCAGATGAGCTGTCACGTGACATAAAATGACAAACCGACACCATGATTTGGGCAGCAAAACCGAAGCTTTGGGTGATTGAAGTTCCCGGACAGCTAAGCTACCTAAGTTGCAGCGAGTGGAGCAAAGAGGTTGCCTCGGCTCGACAAGGAAAGGCATCTCCGCGTGGCGGAAGCCCTAAACCGGCCTAAGTCCCAAAAGCCTTGACCTGAACATACATTGACATAACCCGTAAGACTGATTGTGCTGCCGAAGCCCGTACAGTCGGTGCTTGGCTACTGTATGCTTACGAGCCCCAAGGATTTTATAATAAAATCCCTGTATCGCCCTGAGAAGGAACAGACTTTTTTGGGGGGTTCTTCAGTAGTCCCCCTTCCCCCAAAACATGACCCTCATGAGGAAGATTTTGTTTTGAGGTTCTTGAGCAAAAAAAGAACCCGGAACCCTAAGCCCTAAGAAACATTATTCGAACTCTGAACTTTGGCTATAGTACAGCCTGACCTTTCCCCGCAAAAAAAACATTCGAAACGGGTGGAACAGAAGCCGTAAACCCTAAACCCTAAACCCCAAACCCCAAACCCTAAACCCTAAACGCTAAAAGGGTTTATTCTTGGGGTTCTTAAACACACAGTAGAAAGGGCCTTTCCAGGAGCTGCGCAAGCGCCTTGTGCAGCTACACTGCTGGGAGTTGATGACCGATGAGGCGCTGTTGAGGGTTTAGGGTTTAGGGTTTAGGGTTTAGGGTTCAGGGTTCAGGGTTCAGGGTTTAGGGTTAGGGTATAGGGTTTGGGTGTGTGGGACCAATCCCTGGCAGAGACGTTCCGTGGTTCGCACAGGGGAACGGTGATGCAGTGCAGGTCATTGAAGCAGCGTTTCGGATGCTGAGTTGTCTGAGCACGTGTAATCAAACCAGTTCGGGGGCTGAAACTGGCATAGATGGATCTTCTGAGTCTGACACTTGCGACGCCAACAATGAAACTCCACACCTCCAGCCATGCGTTGAACTTGTTCTTTTTTTGATATAAGTGCCCACGCAAAGCGTAGAAAGCGGTTTTGTAATGTCCAAGAGCTGTCGAGCAAGCCGTGCCGTTCTAATCGCTCGAATGTGTCCCTTCGGTTTTGCTGCGCCTGCTTTGAAACCTGCATAGGACATATTAAGCATCGAGTAAGCAACAGAGGTATAACCATAATCATTGCTATGCTGTTCATTCTGTCGATTTGTCTTCTTTTTTTCGAATGGTCATTCACTTCCTTCCTCAGGTTACGAGGCAGCAGCACGAGCTGAAACTACAATACTCGCAGTTCCCGTTCGGGCAACAGCCATGACAGCTCTAAAGAACGACAATGACATCGATGATAGTTACTCGCGAGCCAAGAGTTGTTTGCTCACGTGATTTGCGTTCAATCGCAACATCGGCCGTTCCATTCAGCATCGGTCCACAAGCATGATGTTGAATGAAGAGAGTGTCCAGCAAACAAGCGACGCGCACGAACTCTAGAACCTCTGGTGGCGGTGCAGTGATGTGAGGTTTCTCTCATGTCTGACGCATCTCATGTGTTCGCTTCCCTTCCGTATAAACGCATGCAAATTTCGGACAGGCATATGAGCAACTCCCAAAAATCTCGCCGGGCTATAAGAACCAAGACATGTGGTGGAAATCTGCAACCTTAGACGAATCACGTGTAGCCAGTCGAGTTTTCTACAGCTTTCCACTGAACGCGAGGAGCTGCAGCAATGCTGCTTCGCACAAGGCCTCTCGTCTCAGACACCGGGGAACCTTGTGGGGCATAAACCCCAACTTTATTCTCAGGCCTCGTACAGCCCATGAGGCCGAAATCAAGGTCGCAACCCCAAAAAGAATCCCTACGCGCCTCAAAACAGAACATGTAGGACCCTCCAGGCAATTAAGTCGATCCCCTCTGACGCCACACTCTGGCAACCCGAGAGGAAGCCCTACAGAAAGCAGATCCCTGTATGTAAATCCTTCCAAATTTTCAAGGTCAAGAAGTGAAGTTCTAGCCAGTGCACCAAAAATTTTCTGGCCATAGGCTTTCATAGGTGGGTAGATTAGCTCATGGCCCACAGTCGGGCTGACTGAACACAACTGCCTTGGGGAAGATTCCGAGCCACTGCCGCATCAAGAGATGCCCTCCTCTAGACCTTGGCCGTTGACCCTAGAACCCTAGAACCCTCGAACCCTAGAACCCTAGAACCCTATAAACCCTATAACCCTACAACCCTACAACCCTATAACCCTATAACTTACTATAACCCTATAACCCTATAACCCTATAAACCCTATAACCCTAAACCCCCTAAACCCTAACCCCTCTCGAACCATGGCATGGCAAGGAGTGCCATTCCCGATGGGCTGCTTCAATTCTCGCTTCCAAGCCAACCGCGCGGCTGACAGAAGCTGCGCGGCAAGCTGGGGCTTTCGAATGATTAGGGAGGGTTTAGGGTTTAGGGTTTAGGGTTTAGGGTGTAGGGTTTAGGGTTTAGGGTTTAGATTAGGGGGTTTCTATATCCCCCTTTCCGAATTAATTTAAAATTGTTCATATAACACCCAAGAGGATATTAAAACATATTATTTTTTACTAAGGTTCTAAGGGGAGTAGGTTTAGGGTTGTGTGGTTTTAGGGTTTAAGGGTTTTCCGTCTTTAGGGTTTTCTAAGGGTTTTGAGGTTTTGGGGTTTTAGGTTTAAGGGGCTTGGGTTTAGAGGGAATGCGTTGATTCCTGCAACGGTTTCGTATGATGGAAAGGTGATCACATGCGTTGGCTCGGCGAAACGCGTGTCGAGAAAGCAGGGGAAGCTGGTAAGCAGTGCACAACTCAGTCTAACTTTCGCCTGCCTTCTGCACATGGATGGAGTCGAGCGATCCGAAGACTGAAACGTTGGCGATATTCCCCACCAGCTGAAGCTCCAAACCAAGTCATGCCGGAGTCTGGCTGCCACGCGCACGACGAGGTGGCGTCGCAAGGGGGAGGGAGGGTAGGGGATACGGATACTTAGGGGGTAGGAGTAGGTGTGGCAGGGGGGTTGTGGGCGCAAGCTGGGTGGGAGCGAAAACAACAAAGGCTTCACTAACGCCGACTCATGGGGGTCGGCGCATCCTGTCATAATGCAATCAGGTCAAGGCAGTCAGATCATGTCGTCGAGTCTGGCCTGTCGCTCCTCCTCCACCAACCTCGACAGCTCAGTGTCAGCCATGCAGAATGGCGAGACATCAGCAGATGATCAGTTCTCAAAATGGTGGTCCCTTTTTGGGGCACCCGAAATAAGAGGGGCCGCCCTGTAATGCAATGAACAGATGAGCATTGACCAGTGGTTCAAGTTTCTATGGTGAGTTCTGTGATTGGCGAAACCCTAACCCCCCCCCCCCCCCCAAACCCTCAACCCTCAACCCTCAACCCTCAACCCTCAACCCTCAACCCTCAACCCTCAACCCTAAACCCTAAACCCTAAACCCTAAACCCTAAACCCTAAACCCTAAACCCTAAACCCTAAACCCTAGCCTTTGGAATTCGGGCAAGTGACCCCAGGAATGGACCTGATCTTCCGGCTCAAGGAAGCCACCTTTGGCCTGCGCCCAGGCCGCTTGGTTCTTCTTGGGGTTTTTGAGGGCTTGCATAGGGTTTAGGGTTTAGGGTTTCGGGTTTAGGGTTTCGGGTTTAGGGTTTGGGGTTTAGGGTTTCGGGTTTTAGCTTCTAGCTTTTAGGGTTTAGGGTGTAGGGTTTAGGCTCCAGCCCTGATTGGACTTGGGCATGATGTTGCCTTCGCAAAGATGAGTTCTCGTGAACAAGACAGTTGCTAGTCTCACTGGTCGGGATGCTCCCCCTGATACTAAGAGTCCTAAATAGGGATTATCGTGCCCTTTTTCGAATGAGTCCCCATTACGGACTGTTAGCATAAGGGGAAACATCCCAACTCATTGGCATCGTATAGTCTTCCCATCTTGCGCACTACATTGCTGGTAGAAACCCATCGTTAATTCCGGAAGTTGCTGCAAGTGATATCTTGTCTACTGGCTGTACACGTGCTTCGCACAGCATCTGAACTCTTCAGTCGTGACCTACAATTTTGTGCTCCCAGCTGCTCCTAAACTAGGCTCCCTGGTAGAGACCTTTTAAATTGTCAATGAGGAATCCTTTCAATGGCCTTTTAGAAACCGTACCTCTAGTAGGGAGAACCGTGAGTTTGAAGAAGCTCCAATCGCCAAATTCCGATGCTGCAGCGATACAGCCAATCAGCTCGTGTACAGGAGGTGATGACGCGCAACGCCACCCTCCCTCGCCCTGAATTCAGAGTCTGTATGGTGCTGCGGGTTTTTGGAACTTGGCTCGGGGTTCAACTTGAATCCAGGGGCTTTTCGGAATCGACGTGGCAATAACCTTGCCTGCATCTCTAACCCGAAATTCCTGATGCACTTAAACCTTACACCCTCAGTGTCTCGTCCCTCTGTCCCCAAAGGCCCTCATACCCTTCTACCCGGCCTATAGCCTATGTATACCCCTCGACCCTCTCCCCTGTCTACCCTGAGACCTTTCGACCACAGCCAGGGGAATTTGGGCCTCTTCCGGTTGACCCAAAGAACGCGGCCCGTCCCGCAGGCCCCCCATGTTTTTTAGGGGAGTGTGGTTGCCACGACGCCGGAAGGTAGTTTCCGATAAGTAGGGTTTGGGGGGTTTTAGGGTTTAGGGTTTAGGGTTTAGGTCCCTTCTTGGGGTTCCGATGTTTCCGGATTATCGCACATTGTGACTACTTCTAACACCCGGTTTCTGGTCACAAGTTGCAGGGATTTTTGTCAGAGGTGTGTTGGAGTTCTTGTTGGGTCCGTGTTGTTTTGTTTGTCGGACTTGTTGTGATAAAACATATCACGTTTGCGTTTCGAATTCATATGGGGGGGGGTCCTCTATTTTGCGAAAAGTGCCTTTTAACGGCTTAGGTCGTTTAGGGTTTTAAGCTAAGGGTTCAGGGCTCAGGGTTTAGCTGGTTTGGTGTTCAGGAGTGGTTCAGGCAGAGGGGCTTTATGAATTGGTGGAGACGTCGGCCAGACGGATATTGTTCTTTTGTACTTGTTTGGGGTTCCCATGGATCTTTCTGATTTCTTCGGGTGTTATTTTCTCCGCATAGGCCTTCCACAGCTTGTAGCAGACAACATCCCCGACATTGCCGATAACAGCCGTTAGCACGCCAGCGGCTCCACTGAACATGAGTCGGGACGAGGTTCAGGGCAGGGCGTATAGTATAATCTTTGGTCTTCCCTCAAAGGTGTCAAAACAAAAACAGCCATTTCAGGACCCCGACTCTGTACCTAACAGACCGCCTACCTCCCAATCGCCCATGCATAGAAAAGCCGAATTCCGAAGCTTGAAGCCAAGGAACCGGGCGTTCCGCCGACTAAACCCTGGACCCTTTCGGGGATCTATGCCTAAACCCGAAACCCTAAACCCTAAACCCTTGTATTGTGCACACATTCCTGGCCATGGCAAAGTTAGTGGATCAGTAGTGTCACGCTGGCCCGACGGACCCAATCCTGGTCTGAATCGTGCAAGTCTGCGAGCCGAAGCCGGGTCGGAATGAACAATAGTCATTCTCTTATGGTCCCTGTATACAAGAAATATGAGACTATAGTTGCCCCCATTAATGTATACAAAAACTTATGCTGTAATTATCCCCCCCCCCCCCCCCCCCCCCCCCACAACGTCCTATTCTGATTTATTAAGGCCCCCAAACCTGTCCAGGTTCCGGAAACTATCGCCCGCCCCCGCGCCCGAAGGCTTGGTCAGCAAGAATTCTGGATCTTGACGCGTACCTGGTTTGGGGTTTAGGGTTTAATACAAAAAATATTTATATAATATATATATATATATGTAACATGAGCCTGATAGCCTAGGCGCACCCTGGTATCCCAAGTCTACTTACCATCTGGGACTGCTGGACTTGCACCTCAACAGCGCCTGGAGTTCATGTCCTTCTTTGGTCGATCCTACGAACCCCTGCGGTTTAGGGTTTAGGGTTTAGGGTGCAGGGTTCAGGGTTCAGGGTTTAGGAGAGAGAAACCCATGGTTGAACTTGCTTTTGCGCAGTCAGGCGCGCTCAGCGCCGACCCCTCCGCCGCCAGAAGCCACACGGGAAACGCAGGACTACATTCACTCTGGGACTTTCCGCTTGCATATTGGTTTGATTCAAGGAGAATGTCATGATGAAGGGTATGATCATCGGGGGTACGATGAGAACAACCCGCTGCAGCCCTAGCTGGTTGGCGCATCGAGCACACTAGACCAGCTTCGTGTGCCCTCAACCCTAGACCTCCGACCTCCCTAAGACTCGAAGCCAGAGACCGTCCTTCCGGTAGCGAAAGTGAGAGTCCGAGCCCTAACTCACGTACTGCAAAGCTTATACTCACAAGTCGCTCGAATTCCCTGTAACCCCTGAGCCAGGACACAGGCGATGAAAACACTTCGGCCATGGGTCCTCGGGTTCGCCGGTTCATGCAGGCACCCTGCACTCTTCACCTGAAGCCCTAGGCACGAAAAAAACCTAAACCCCAAGCCTCGAATCCCTGCATCCATAAGAATAATCATAGTAAGAAAAAACAATAATTAGAAGAAGAATACAAATAATAGAAAGAAAACAAGAATACATCAGTAAACAAAACCTTGGGACAGTCGGACAGCCGCCTTGCCTGCCTTGTGCGGGCGTGAGCATCGAAATCCTTCAGCAGGCCAATTGGGTTTAGGGTTTAGGGTTTAGCTTTTAGCTTTTAGCTTTTAGCTTTTAGGGTTTAGGGTTTAGGGTTTAGGGTTTAGGGTTTAGGGTTTAGGGCCGCTGTGAGCCGAGGCCTGCTGTGAAAAAGGGTTCAGGGTAACCCTGGCTTAGACCTTGAAGCCCTTAAACAAGCCTTAAACCCTTCAAACCCGTAAAGCCCTCGACCGCCGAAGCCCGCAATGCTCTCAGCCCTCAACCCGAAACCCCTAAACCCGAAACCCTAAACCCGAAACCCTAAACCCTATAAACCCTATAAACCCTATAATCCCTATAAACCCCATAATCCTTATAAACCCTAAACCCTTTGCCAGGAGTTTCCAGGCTTCTGTGGGCAGCTCCCTGGGGAGGATGCCGAGAGCTGGACCGACCAGGAATTGAAGCAGCAACTCAGCTTCGGGCTCGACACTGGGATTAGGGTTTAGGGTTGAGGGTTGAGGGTTGAGGGTCTAGGGTCTAGGGTCTAGGGTCTAGGGTCTATAGGGTTTAGGTTTTCAAGCTCTAAGCCCTTTAAGTATTAAGCCGGGTTAGGTGGAGGTGAGTCAGACCGATACCTCAAGCCCTCGCGCCCTGCCCACGTGCCGCGTGCGTGGCGAGAGTCCGAAGCCCAAATCCCCGTCTCAGGGGGAGCCATGCCGACCGAGTTTTGTTTCAAAGTTCGGGTGCCATTCTGTTGTCAAGCTGCTTGCAAAGGACAACCCCGAAAGAGGACACTCACACCACTCGCTTGAAAACCAACCCCCGTTTCGGTCGCGAAGGGCTTTCGCTGGTGTTTTTGGGTGCTGAGGGCTTGTCGTGCAACAGGAATCGGAACTTCAGCATGTGTTTTTGTTTACCTCATCTCCGCCAAAACCTCCCCATCCTCCCACAAAGCGTGTTTGACCCTGCACCTGTACTTGCTGCTGCCGGGCTGGGCTTGCATTTGAGTCAGGTACTTCTATTCGAACGGCTACATTCGGCCCAAGCAACGAGCCCTCCATCAGCCTGGCAGAGAGGAGAACTGTGAGAGTTGCCATCCGGTGGTTTTCAGTTCGGGGCTGCAGGTTATTTTTGGGAGCTTGACGTGCAGGATTTGGGATGTTCCCCCTTATACTAGCAGTCCTTAACCTTAATAGGGGAACTAGTGGGGGGCAGAAGGGTGACATGAGACTGCTGATCTCGTAGGGCAACCGAAGCTCGCCGAGCTGGATGCTCTGCATCGCCGCTGCAGATATTTAGAAATTGGCTCATCGCCACTCATAAGCAATGAATCGAACCTGAAGCAGTTCAAATTGCCACCCCCCCCCCCAACTGCTTAAGCCACTCCTAAACCCAAAGCCCCCAAAACCCTTAAAAGCCATGGTAAAACCCCACAACCCTACTATTAAAACGAGTATAAACCTTGTGATGAAACCTATTCAACACCCCAGAAAACCTAAATTATTACACCGACTATTAGTGAAAGTTTTGCGGTTACCCCTGTGTTTGGTTACCTCTTTTTGTTAATATTCCATTTTTTTCGCCCACGATACAGCCGTGGTTAGCGATCACGCGACAGTCACATGACCGCTACTCATGGCTGTATCACTTGCTATGTAAGCTCATTTTGTTTTAGAGGTAACCGGCAGGCGGGGTTACTGAGCCAGTCTCTGCAGCCATGAAATCCCCATGCTAAACCCCGTATGTTGGGATGCTCCCCCACGTACGGACAGTCCTTAATCAGAATTCGAGGGGTACTATAATCCCTATTAAGGACTGTTAGTATAAGGGGGAACATCCAACCCTAAACCCTAAACCCCTAACCCCGAACCCCTAACCCCAAACCCCAAACCCTAAACCCTAAACCCTGAACCCTAATTACTCCCTAAACCGCACTCAAGAACGACGTGGCGAGGATCCTGCCATGCGCCGTCATCTGGCGACTCTCGGCCTGCAGCCACCCACATCTGCAGAGGCGGTGAAGCGCGCCTTCCGCCACTCCTGGCGCAACAAGTTTAGGGTTTAGGGTTTTGGGTTTAGGGTTTAGGGTTTAGGCCCCTAAACCCTAGAAAGCCTAAACACTAGGGTTTAGGGTTGCGGGTTTAGGGTTTGGGCTTGTTTAGGGAAATGTTGTGCTTGAAGGTTTTTACTAGAATACGGCGTTGTGGCCAAACAAAAGGGACTTGGCCGTTCAGGACCCCCCCCCCCCCAAAAAAAAAAAAGAAAAAACAATAAAATAAACAACAACAAAGCCCATGGTTTTTGGTACTGCAAGGAATCATGGGGGTCAAGGTGTTGGAAGCCTAAGGACTATTGTGAAAAAAGGCTTCCGGCGTCTTCCAGCCTTTCTGGGGTCTCCTCTCATTGAACAATGTCAAATAGGCAACTGCTTAAGCTAGAGAGTCTCGGCCGGCCCTCCATCCCCCGAACCTAGGTAGGCCCTTGGGACATTCGATATGTTCCCTAATTGGGCTTAAGAGGATCATATTCAGGAGTTAGGTTACCCTAAACCCTAGACCCTAAACCCTAAACCCTAAAGAGGGTTTTAAGGGCCATCCTAGAAACCAACGCCCCAAACCAATGGCGCACCTTCTTCGATCCGAGGCTCCTTAGCTTTGAAGTATCATCCTGCCCCGTGGCTGCAGTGGGCATAATAAGGTGATCCTCCCAAGGGAAGGGTAAGGGTTTAGGGTTTAGGGTTTAGGGTTTAGGGTTTAGGGTTTAGGGTTTAGCGTTTAGGGGCAGAGTCCGCGTTGCCCGCTCCTGAAAGGCATGGTTTCGTCCCCAGGCAGGCAGTGCAGCAGTCCTAGCCGTAAACAAAGGGTTTAGGGTTTGGGGTTTAGGGTTGCCTGTATCCTTGTCACCGCATCGGTCACAGTGCCTCAAGAAACAGTGTATACCCACCTCAAACTAGTAGATGCGTAGATCCACCGCCGGTGAGCCCGAACTTTACACTCTTTCGGATCGTCTTGTGTTATAGAAGATAGTTATTTTTTGCTAAACCCTAAACCCTAAAACGGCTTAGTTCCTGGAGAAGTACGGTCTGGAACGCACAGGTAGAGAGACTTGGGTGCTGTCGACCTTGAGTTTGGGTTTCGGGTTCGGGCTCTAGGGGCCGCTTGTTCAAAGTGAGGGTCCCCTGCTACCCCCCTACTCTAACCCCTACTACCCCCCCCTATTCTCTACCCCTACTATTCTTTACTGCTACTCCCTCCCACTCTACCCCCCTATACGCTACGCCCTACTCCCCCTTGCTGTGTGGTTTTTTTGTAGAGGTCTTCTGCAGGGCTCCAGGCCTGAGCTTGAGCAACGCCTCTTGCACGTAGCAGCTTGAAAAGCCCACCTTATCCTAAACCAGCCGAAGCCCCGAGCCCTAACTAAGCCCTAAGCCCTAAACGTAAACCCTGCGGAGTGGTTCGTCCAGCTATGCGGGTGCCAAAAAAAAACCAAACAACCAACGCCCTAATTCATTGACAGACTCGGTTCCGAGGACAAGCGTCCGGATGACCAGACCACAAGCGCCGACTTCCAGCGCATTAAGGATGCCTATGATGCACTGACCGCTGCCGGCCTAGCTTGAGACATTGAAAAACTGGTGCACCATGCAGGTGGATTTTTTTCGACAGTTCGGCCACTGGTCTCTGCAGGGTCGTGCTCTAAACCCGAAACCCGAAATAGGGATAAGGGTGTAAGGCAGTGTAACTGTAAGGTCAGGGCGTCGGACCCCCCTAGCAGCTCTGTCGAACCAACCTACCAGTCCATCCTAGGCGTTGCCTTACTTCCACAACCGGAGGTCTCTTACGGTTCCCAGCTAGGGTTCTAGGGCTGTCGGATTTCGGGTTCAGGGTTTAGGGGGCCCCAAAACCCTGAAGCAAAAGCAACCCTGAAACGTCGGGGCTCAGCAAACCCGAATTACATCCGAAACCGACCCTGAACCCTCAGCCCAATCCGAGAAGACACCCATACATCCCCAACCTTAGCGAACCCAAAGAGACGCACCTCCCCCAATGTTAAAGAAGAATATAAAGCCAAGATAACTTACCCCAAGCCCCAAACCCCAAACCCTAAGCCAGGTTAATGGAGGTGAGTCAGAAGGATCATATTGAAGCCTTCCAGCTGCGAGAGCCTATGCCCAAATCCCAACCAGTGTATAGCCCCAACGTAGTAGGTATGGTATGTAGAGCCACTGGTTTGAGTTGAAAGGGTGCTTAAGCGAGTCTTGGTCAAGTTACCACAATAAGGAAGCCATATCAACCTGCACGCATTGCCTTGTTTCCACTAGAGGTTGCTTGTGTTCCAGCGAGGGTTCTGGTTCAGACCACGCGGGAAACATATCTCACCCGTCGGCACGTGGCTCAGTAGAGACAGCACGGGAGGCATGGAGGGAGACAGCATCTTGGCATTGCATACTTATTTTCGGACTTCCAGATTCGTTTGTTACCAGAATTGTGATGAGCTCAAGACTCCAGGTTTAGCGTCTAGGCATGGAAGTAAGGGCGGCAGTCGAGTCCCTTGTGAAAAAGCGTCTAGGTGGTTTAGGGTATCAAGTCTAGGTTCACAAAAGGGGCTAAGTTGAATTTGGAAATCTGGATTCCATCTCCAAATCTAGAATCCGGGGTTTAGAGTTTGGGATGCGCAGGTGCGCCGGTTGGTGGTCCCAGCCGATGCCCGGAGTCTCCAAGAAAATGGGGGCACTTGGAGGTTCATGGGTACTTTATAGCGAGAATTATACGCCTACTTATCACCTACTTAGAGGATTTAGGGGGCTCACAGATATGATTGGGCGTAGAAGTACCCAGGAACCTCCAAGTATAGGGCCGGCCAGGGAGGGGCGGCATGTATACATAAACATATATAGATATATTCGTTGTGTTTGTTTGTACAGTATCAAAGGCAGCCATGTCACTGTGTATTTTCGGGAGGCAGAACTTGTACAAGAGCTAACGTTTGGGAGTACCGGGCGTAGGGAGGCTGGGTCGGTTGTCGAGCATCGCCTTGTCTTCCGCCGACCTCGTCGGGCTCGGCATCCTGAATGACGACCACAGTGTTTGTCCGACTTGCGAGCTCTGCTGGCTTGTTCGCCCTCAGCAGTAGGTGCTGCCCTACTCTTTCAGCCTCACACTGCCCTCAGCAGTAGGAGTACGGTAGCGTATCCGTGCAGGCATATTCAGAGACCTCCCAGCAACAGCATGCGATTGAACTCCGAAAGCCCACACAACCTAAAGCCCTGAACCCCGAACTTCTTTCCGCACCACGAAAACCCCTAGACACTCAACCCGACATCTTCCCCTACCTAAACCCCCCCCCCCCCCCCCCCGAAAGGCCCAAGACCCCCTGAAGAAAGAATGTTCAGGGTTCCCTAAACACCCTAAACCCTAAACCCTGAACCCTGAACCCTGAACCCTGAACCAACCCGAACCCCCACCCCCCTCCGCGCCCCCCAGCCCCCCCCAAGCGATCAAGGCACCGAAGCTGCCGGGCTGGCTGCTGCCTCGCCGCTGGCACCCATGGCCGTGCTCCACGAGTTGAGGGTTTGGGGTTTAGGATTTAGGGTTTAGGGTTTAAGGTTTGGGGTTTGGGTTTGGGTTTAGGGTTTGGGGGTTTAGAGGTAGGGTTGCAAAGAAGGTTTATTTTAAGAGGTGATGGATGTGTGTTAGTAGGGTGTTGGGCTGCGTACGATTATAAAGCCCCTCCTTAAAAAAAACCTTGGCCGGACCCCCCCCCCCCCCCACCCCACCCGCGAATCGCTAAGATACTACAGAGCAGTTTCCCAAACCATTATTACCCAACCAAAACTTGTCTAAATGCATTTTGAGAAGCACTGCCACATTTAGGCTTTCGAGCTACATTTCCCAAACCCGAAACGCACTAAAAAAAAGGAATATTGCGAAGGGGGTTAGGGGAGGGGGGGGAGGCTTTTACAATGTAGCGGGGGCAGAGTAGTTCAAGGGTTTACAGCAGGTAGAAGTTCAGGTTTGTGTAGAATGACCCTAAACCCTAAACCCTAAACCCTAAGGGGTCCGGGTAAGGGGGAGTCAGGGGTCCACATGGAAGCGACCCCTGACCTTCTGACCCGTGACATGAAGCTGAAGAACGTATCAGGAGGAACCGATGCCTTAAGCTGGATCCTTCGTTCAGGCATGGTCCTGTAGATTCTCAATACACCGGAGCCTCCCGATCCTCTCTGCAGGTACCGGCGATGCCCAGCTGCCCCAGCATGGCGCCCGGCATGGGGATGCCAGCCATGGGGGCCATGCCCGGCATGCCTGGCACCATGCCGGCTATGCCAGCCATGCCCAGTGCCATGCCCGTGCCGGGCATGATGGGCATGTGCCTCGCACGCACGCAGCGGCAGAGTAGTGACCATAGTTCCCTGGCACAAAATGACTGAACAAGGCTTGGCGTCGAGCCCTACTTGGAGGTTCAGAGTACTTATTAACCAATTCAAAAACTGCACTTACAACTGTACTTTTTGCCATATTAGGGCACTTCAGGGGCTTATAAAGTGGGTTATATGTAATTGGTTAATAAGTACCATGAACCTCTAGGTATGCCAGGTAGCAGTGGCAGGGACCCACATGGAGGCTTACGAAGTTAAAAGGTGACCCGAAAATAAACCCCCAAATAGCAGGATCCCCTTGCAGCAGGGACCCCGAGAAGGTATCCCCAAACCCTAAACCCTAAACCCTAAACCCTAAACCCTAAACCCTAAACGACTCTAGGAAACCCCCATATCCTGTTCCTTGTGCCTCTCCGCAGGCCTATGGCTATGAACCCGATGATGATGAACCCCATGATGGCGATGATGCCCTGGCCTTGGACCCGCGTTCAACAGGCAATCTATAAGTGTATATTAATATATATGTATATGTATATGTATATGTGTATATATGTATATGTATATGTATATGTATATGTATATATATATATACACACATATTGTGTGCGTGTGTGTGTGAATGTATGTGTGTGTATGTGTATATATGTACATATACATTTATGAGGGTTGTTGGACAGCTCCTTGTCTGCAAGTCATGCTGCGACGATTTTTCATGATCACGTCTCTGACAGTCTGTGTATATACTGAGGAAGCATTTAGCAAAAGTGCTGGGATGGTTGCAGCCTGAAAAATCTAGCAGCACACGTCTACGATAGGCTCCGCGAGAGACAAATCACGTTTTCGCGAGTAATGGCCCATTGCCCTTCAAGCAACTTAGAACAACCGCTATGTGCATGTGTAATGTATATATACACACACACATACATACATACATACATACATACATATTGTTTGCGGAATGTACAAATGTACACACACATACATACATACATACATACATACATACATACATACATACATACATACATACGTACATACATACATACATATATGGACACAAAACATCATAACATGTATAATTTCAGTAAAGCCAACATCGACATCTGCGGCTAGATTGGGTTCTGGAGTCTCAGGCGGGATGCGTACAGCCTCGCAGCCCAGGGTGCCGGATCTGCCCGTGATGTCCACCGTAAGAAGATGTTCAGCAAACATCCGCCCTAAACCCTAAACCCCACACCCTAAAACCCTAAACCCTAAACCCTAAACCCTAAACCCTAAACTTTTCATGGCACCCTTGAGAGCTACCAACGGCACCAGTCGGACTCGAAATCGCCCTGCGATGCGGATTCGCCCCAGCTGTGCAGGAGGGAAAAAAACCCTAAACCCGGCTTCAACATGAAGTTTCGCCAAGGATGGGACAGATGGCGTTCACCCCGCCGACTCCACAAGCAGAGGCCAGCCCTATACTTATTCTGAGAATGATTTCTAGACTAGCTATAGGCCCTGGGGATGCTTTCACATGTGCCTCCTAAATTCAGAGGGGGTTTAAACGGGCAATCCTAGCAGATGGCCGGGCATCCTGGCCCTTAATGAAGGTGGCCCGGTGTGCGTAAAGAAACATGGCCCCAGCGACATGTGTCATGGCTCACATGTCAACTTTGAATGGCATGCTTGGAGGTCAGGTTAAGGAGCATACAGATGCAACTGGGTCCAAATCTACGAAGCAATCTCGTGAAACTTTAGTCGAATCAAAAGAGAAGTCAAGTTTTGTTCAATATAAACCTAGGTTGTCTAAATCTGAGGTAAGAGTTGGGGTAAACCCCAAGCTTCACCTTAAAGAATCAATCTCGTTTCCTGTCTTGTGTCCATTAGTTGCAGTGTAAAAATCAGTGTGCGGTAGTAAGAGCCTGTGAACGGCTTGCCGGGAGCATAAACGGCAGTGGTGGACAATGAGTTTTCTCGCCAAAGGCCTGCCGCTGGACAGGTGGCAGTGCAACGTAAAGAGCTGGTGGTTCCTTGGACGACTTCTTTCCCACAGAAAAAGAAATCCCTGCACCACCCCAATCCCTAAACCGCGTCCCGGGCTTTCGAAGCCCTGTACGGCATACAGCTCCCTCTCAGGCCATTCGAATCCTAAATCCCTAAATCCCCTAAACTCTAAACCCAACAAACCCTAAACTCAACTCTGCTTCCCTGCTTTCCCTGCTGGTGGACGGAGCCGCAGAAGAGAAAATGGTTTGGGCTCTATGTGCGTTTGGGGTCTAGGGTGCCAAGAAAGGGTTTTGGCACCTTTCAGGCCACACAAAACATGGGCGCTCGAAGCAACACCATGTTACACGTTGTTCTAGCCTCCAGGCGAGAAAAACAGGAAGCCAGCGAAGCCCTTGTGTTGAGAAAATTTTCAAGTTCTATTACTATAGGCTCTAATCCCTAAAAACAAAACTCCCCCATAAGCTTCAGGAATATAACCCCATAGTAACTAAAACTCCTACTAGCCCCGCAATAACCCTCCAGTAGCCCTCATGGATTTTTTGTTTGGGCTACGGCCCTCAAAATCCACCCCATAGAATGCAGCGACATCGGTCCCCCTGGTCCTCCCTGCCCGCATGCACGAGAGCAGATTTCTCGAGAGGAGCCTCTCAAAGAGGGCTTGGTGGAGAGATCCTGGGCCGTGTGTGTGTGTTTTTTTAGTCGACGGGTTTCGGTCTTTCCGGCTGTTTTTTTTTGGGTTTAGGGTTGAGGGTTTAGGGTTTAGGGCTTAGGGTTTAGGGGGGGGCGGGGGGGAATCTTGGGAAGCTGAACAGGCAGATTTTGCGTCGCAAGGGGAAGAGGCTTGAAGGTTTAGGGCCTTCAGGAGTGGAGACAGTGACTGAATCGCTGGCTAGAAATGAGAATGACAAGCCCATAGGTAGGACCTAGGGACCTTTTTGATGTTCCCCTGTTGGGTTTAAGAGGATCATATTGATGAATAGAAGTTCAGCAGGTTTTGGAGAAGAATGCTATAGGTGCTCAAGGGGAGACGAGTTCATGGGGGTAGGTACCCAAGGAACCTTACAAAACCTTCAGGGAGTAGTGGGGAGTATTAGGGAACCTTGGGTAATACCCCCCTCGAACCCCCGCCCCCCTTCTGCCCTAAACCCTAAACCCTATAACAGGGCGGAGAGGATGTGGCCCTGTGGCCCACCCTTCGCTCCGGGATCCTTCAGATCCCGACCTTGTGAATTTGAACCTTGGGGGGTTTAGGGTGTAGGGCTTAGGGTTTAGGGTTTAGGGTAGGGTTTAGGGACATGTGTTTTTGCGGGTCTGAAACCCAAAGCCCCTAAATCCCAAGCCCCAAACCCTAAACCCGAAAGCCGACAGCTCCACGCGATGTCGTTCAGTTTCTCGTTACGTCCCGAGCTTCTAACCGTAAACCCTATGAACCCCTAGATCCTGAAAGCCTAAACCCTAGACCACCAAAAAACATGGCCTGAGTGTCAGCTAGGCGGGTGGCAAAAAGCAAGCATCAAAAAGCCAAGGTGTTCCCAAAGAGAAGAGAAAGGGCAGAGGCAAAGGCAAGCTTGCCCCCAACGCGGAGCATTGCATCTCGGTTTCGCAGAGTTGTGTATTTTCGAGACTTCTGCAAAGTGACGGGTGGCTCCGATTGCTGAAGCCGAGGGCTAAAGGTCCTAAATCCTAAGCCCCTAAACCCTGAAGCCACATTTGAGGAGTTTGAGCACTTTTAGATACTGAATTTGGTAGACTGGCGTCCGGGGCGTGCTTACAGCTTGGCATTTAAGATTTTTTTGGAAAGGCCCTTCTTGCTTGTCGCCTGGTCCTCCTAAACCCTAAACCCTAAAACCCGAAAACAAATAAAACCTAAAACACTAAAACCCTTGTCAAAACCCTAAAACCCTAAACCCGAAAAAACCCTGAAACCCTGAAACCCTACCCTGCTGCTTGACCAAGGCCAGATGCCCATTGATCCGCAGGCGCCGGGTGTTGGCAAGAAATGGTTGGGGTTTTGGGCTTTCGAGGTTTAGGGTTTAGGGTTTAGCGGTTTAGGGTTTAGGGTTTTGGGTTTTGTGTTTACTAATCATCCTGAAATTTCAATCAAACAATTTAAACTTTAGGGCCTTAGGGTTATGGTAAGCGCAGGAACTAGTCCCATCAGTCAACAAGAGGGGGTCAGTCCTGCTGGTGGCGTGTTGCGGCATTTTCGGGTGAACTGTCCAGCTTGTGGTGGGGTTTGGGGCTTGGGGTTTCGGGTTGGGCTTTAGGGCCTAGGGTTTAGGGTTTAGGGCTTAGGATTGAGGGTGTAGAGCGTTTAGGGTTTAGGGCTTCTTCTGGGATCCTGTAGTTGGGGATCTACCAGATGTTTCAGAGTTCCTAGGTGTTCCTTCTTCCTGCCAGTCCGGGGAGCATGGTAGCTGAACAGCAACATCCGCCGCAAAAACCCTAAACCTCAACCTTAAACCTTAAACCCTAAGCCCTTAAGGTCCTAAAGCCCCCATGAGGTGGAGGCCCTATGCCGAACCTTCAACATCGAGGATCGCATCATGCGCAGACTCAACGTCCGGACCTCAGCTGGCTGGGGGCAATGGCCCAAGGATGGGATGTTTAGGGCTTAGGAAGTTTCTAGGATGTTTAGGGTTTAGGAGTTTAGGGTTTCGGAGTTTTCGGATGTTTAGGGTCTAGAAATTCTAGGATGTTTAGGGTTGAGCGTTTTGGAGTTTTTGGATGTCTCGGGTTTAGGTGTTGGGTCGTGTTGAGCACAGCATTGCATGTGTGGTGTCAGACACTGCTCTGAAGCCCTAAGCGGCTTTTTGAGGATGTCATGCTGACGAGAGAGGGATCTTTTGATTCCGACATGAAGGCCCTGTGGGAGGCCGGGGGCTGTTTTTTTTTTTTTTTTTTTTTTTGCGGGGGGGGGGGGGGGGGGGGGGTTAATTAGGGTTTTGGGTTTGGGGCTTCGGGTTTTAGGGGTTCTCTTAAAGGGCAAAAGACGCGAGTCCCAGGTTGTTCTATTCATCCCTTCACTTGGGTTAGGGGGATAATACCTGCCAAGAGCCGGAAAGGGCAGGGGGGGAGCTTTGCTGGTACTTGGCATAACAGATTTTATCTCTGTAAGGAGAAGACCCAAGCTAGTGCTTGTCGAAGCTACGGCATTGAACGCCGAGTTGGCTTCTGGAGCATCGTCTCGTCCATGTCAGTGCTGGCATGCGAAAGATGGTCCGGCCGGAGCCCAACAATAGACTTCAAGAGCCTCGCGAAAGAGACCTGAGATTCAATGGATTTCCTGATTTCCCCCAGAAGCTTTGAGCACGTCCTACCCAACCCTCCTCCAAAAGCTCATGTCCAAAACAAGCCTCGATGGAAGACGGCCCGAAGATACATGCAGAAGTACTGACACAGTGGCTCCCCTCGCCCAAAAACCCCCTCGAAAACCCCCTCAAAAACCAAACCGAACTCCCCGAGGGTCCTGAACCCTAAGTGTTTTTCGGCCCTAAATCGGACTTATCGCGTTCCGCTGCAGTTGCCCCATGGAGCTTGGCTAGCGGCCAAAAAAAGCGCACGCAGGTCTGCGAAAATGCCCAGAAGCCATCTGGCTTCTTGATGGTCAAGATCGGCGAGCTCGAGCTGCGCGGCTGCTTTCTTAGGGTTGAGTTATAAATAGATCCTACCTGGAGGAAGCACATGAACCTTGGGCTTTGGTTTTACGAGTTTATGGTCCACATACCTGAACAGGGAATGTCTGGTAATTAGCAGAGGTGCAGCTGCACCCCTCGCCGAAGTTCACATGCACCTACTACAAGAGCCGAACGACCTACCAACATTCTGAATCTTTGCCTGCCTGTGCGAGTGCGAGAGTCGAAATCCTGCACAAGTATTTTCACAGACTGCGCAAGGCTCGCTTTAAAAACACATAGGACCCTGTAGTACCCTGAAGCCGACATTCAGGAGAGGCTGTTTCACCGGAGCGGGCAAGCTGGACCAGGCGCTGGCAGGGTTTCGGGGTTTCTCAATAGTGAGATCTTGGGGATTCAAGCGCGTCTGACTGAGGGGAGAGCAGATTCTCTCGAAGCTTGGGTCTTTTCGGGTTGCCATAAGTAGGGCCAAGAGTCAAGAGCCTCATCTTGCTTCACAGGTGACCTTCTTTTTCTGGCCTGAAAATTCGGAGGGGGCGGGGAAGGGCGGGGGGAGGGGGGAGGGGGGGGGGGGGTGGACTCTACACCCTTTGGAGGTTCATTTGGTTTCCCCCCAAATCTTCAAGCGTTAGGGCTTAGGGTTTGGGAGCCCTGGAGTGTTTAGGGTTTAGCAAACGGTTTGAATTTAGGGTTTAGGGTTTGTGTTCGAGGGCTAAGAGTTGAATTTCCTTGGTGTACTATGAAAATTGAAGCTTAAGCCCTCTAAACCCTAAACCCTGAACCCTAAACCCTAAACCCTAAACCCTAAACCCTAAACCCATAGGAGAAGTAAGTTTATGCCCCGCTGGAGGCCATGCTCCAGTTCAGAAACAGATGGAGACTAGATGACAGGCGCAGCAGACGGCTCAGCGCTGCCAGGGTAGGTTTTAGGGTTTAGGGTTTAGGGTTTAGGGTTTAGGGTTTAGGGTTTAGGGTTTAGGGTTGCCTTTAGAGATTTTGACCTTCTGTGGCAGACAAGTTACGGATCTGACTCTGAAAGGACGGCCTGTGCCGGCTCATCCCTCCAGTTTGCCACCTTTCTAGTTGAAGCTCTCCCCACTCCATGTGCCGTAAGGCCAAAAGGTCCGCAGCTGGAATGCATGCCGCAAAAGCCAACACTGGTCTTCAGGGACCTCGTGTTGGGGTTTAGGGTTTAAGGTTTAGGGTTAGGGTCTCTGACTCACTCACTCAGCCATTCCGAGAGTCAATCCGCGCCTAGGGCGAAAGGAAAATCACCTATTCGCCCCTAGCTAAACGTGACAGGTTTAGGGTTTAGCCTTTGGCTGAGCGCGTGGAAGCTTGCCAGGGCCTTGGCGAAGTTCGTCGAGGTGGTCCACCCTCGCGACCAGAAAACGGAGGACGCCGCATGCACGCTTTCCAAACCACAACCTCTACAGAGGCAGTTCTCTAAATTAGGGTCCTTTTTTTCGGGTCCTATATAATATAGCCTATATGTTAAACGGAACCCTGAAAATATTGATGTTCACAGGGAACTAAATTTAGAGAACTACCCGCAGAGCTCGCCCGGGGCGACCTCATGGTTGGGTTTACTTCGGGCTTCCTTGGGGACCACATGAACCCTAAAAGGGTTTATGGTTCGTATGCCTTAATAGGAATTGTAGTATAGGGTGCATGACCCCAATTTTAGAGTCCATTTGGTCCCCAAGGTTAGGGTTTGGAATCATGGGCTTTCCCCTTCTCGTTTGTATGGCAGGTCGTGTCGTTCTTTGTTGTCCTACACAAAGCTACTAGACAGAAAGCCCTGCAAACCCTAGAGTAGGGTTCGGGGTTTGGGGTCTAGGCTGGTTTAGGGTGTAGGGCAGTAGGGCTACGGGTTTAGGGGGTTCGGGTCCGTGTAGGGTCAACCTGGGATGTTGGTGTCTATACTTTGCGGGTTACGAAAACAAGGGAACCCTATCAGAGACCCCCCCAAATAGTAGGATTCCCGAAAAAATACGGATTCAAGAATGTACCCTTTTAGGCTTTGCTCGGTTTACCTTGGGGACCACATGAACCCTAAAAGGGTTTATGGTTCATATACCTTAATAGGAATTGTAGTAGCATGGGGCGCATGACCCCAATTTTACAGGTAATTCAGTTGATCCCCAAGGTAAATGTTGAGGTCTGGGGCAGGATTGTTGAAGAAGACTGAACGTGTACTTGACCGACATCAGGGTGGGCAAAGTGCATGCTCAAAGGTCGAAGAAAAGTTCGCACTTCAGCACACCCTAAACCCTAACCCTGAACCCTAAACCCTAAACCCTAAACCCTAAACCCTAAACCCGCACACAGATACTCCACTGTAAACTTCACCCCTGTTGCCCCGGGGACACCAAGAAAATTATCCCGGTGCCTAATCCTGTAAACGTCAGCACAGGACATGGCGCAGCTCGATAGATTGCTAAAGGGCGCCGCCAACCCTTCGCAAGCCATACTGCCCGGACACCCAGATCCCAGCTTAGAGGTTTTACTTGTAGCACAATTATGTTGAGGATTTAGTGTTTAGGGTTTATAGGGTTTGCTGGGTGTATAGGGTGTATTCCGGGTGTATAAGGTTTAGGGTTAAGGCGGGGTTAAGGCAACCGCTTACATAAAAGTCTATAAAAGTACTATGATGGTTTTTTACGGTGTTTTTGATTGGCTGGATCAGGTTTTGGCAGCGTAGCTTAAGGGTTTGGGGGTTCAGGGTTAAGTAACAGCCTCGAGTTCTTGCAAGCTGGGTTGTAGGGGCTGGCGTTGTGCTGCGGAGCCTTCAGCAAGAGATGCTTCCAGGCAGCACATGTCTCTTCCTTGGTGTCATAACCCTTACCACAGGAGCCTAACATAAATTGCCAAGAGCACCCCTTATACCGAAAAACTTTTTGCCAGAAGCCATGTACCCAACATGCCCTCTTTCTCATCAAGGGTTTAGGGTGTAGTTTAGTCCACAGGAGCCCTGAAGCAAAAAGGGTTTGGTTTAGGGTACCTAGGCCTCCAATGCAACACACCTGATCTGGGTTCTGGTTGCTGGGCTTTTGACCAGGGCTCTTCGAGGCTCCTTTGCTGTGGTTTAGGTTTTTAGGTTTAGGGTCTAGGGTCTAGGGTCTAGGGTTTAGGGTTTAGGGTTTAGGGTTTAGGGTTTAGGGTTTAGGGTTTAGGGTGGCAGTCATCATGTCCGGTCTCAAAAGGGCTTAGGGTGATTTTCTGTCTGCACTTATTGGGCTTCTGAAGGTTCTTGCCTCTGATGGCTGAGGGAGGGCCAAGATAGTTTGGTACCCCTGGTCGCGGCAATTACCGGCTATTTCGGGGATGGGCGCTGCAAGTAAACCCTAAACCCTAAACCCTAAGAAGACGGTCGATTCAGGGGGAAATTTTGGGAAGACACCCCTAAGACCCTCACTTTGTAGTAGTACTCTGCGGGGCTACTTCTGGAACATGTGCCGCGTCTTCCTCAGGCCTAGGTGTACCTTTGGGATGTGTTTTGTGTTCCCCTAAACCCCTAAACCCCTAGACCCCTAAACCCCTAAACCCCTAAACCCCTAAACCCCTAAACCCCTAAACCCCTAAACCCTTAAACCCCTAAAACCCCTAAACCCCTATTCGGGTTTAGGGTTTAGGGTTTAGGGCTTAGGGTTTAGGATTGCCAAGGCCCATGCTCAATCACCTGAAGTGCGGGACCCGTCTTCCGTACATGTTGAAGTTGATTAGGGTTTAGGGTGTAGGGTGTAGGGTGTAGGGTGTAGGGTGTAGGGTTTAGGGTTTAGGGTTTAGGGTTTAGGGTTTAGGGTGTAGGGTGTAGGGTGTAGGGTGTAGGGTGTAGGGTGTAGGGTGACCGGGAACCTGACAATTGGGATCGCACACGGTGCCTATGACCCTCTGAAAAGTCTACTGCCTACCGGCGATGATCATCCCTGTGAACGTAGATGAAACCGTCATGAACCTGTCAAGGTTCCGGAAAAGGTTCGGGGTATCGAGCTGGCTCCAGGGATTGCGGGCTCAAGGGTTTTGAAGCCCAAGCGGCTGTACAGTTCGGATGGTGCCCAGAAAACAAGCCCAGAATCCAATCCTTCTAAAACCCTATAATCCCTATAATTCACTATAACCTTCTACAAGAGATAAAGGATAGACAGTGTAGGGTTTGTGGTTTGGGGTTTCTGTCTACGGCTGGAGGCTGAGGAACACCTGTCAGGGTCTTTTTCCGTTCCCAAGGGTCGGACGCAGCCACGGTCAGTAGATGTCAAGACTCAAGAAAGGAGTTGAGCCAAGACAGGCTCCGAGAGTACGGGGCTTCATATTATGAGTTCTGGGAAGTTTTTTTGGGGTTCACAGTTCGGACACCACTTTTTGCAGGACTTCGATTGAGAAAGGTGTTCATAAGGATGCCCAAATACACGGCACCCCTCCAGTTGGGCAAACTGAAGCCCTACAACTGCAATGAAGCAACGCAAAGCGCCTTCAAAGGTCCACGGGAGATCTTGATGAGCTCATCCGTGAGCAGCGGTGGCTTGGGCCATTCATGTCTTGTAGACTTAGGGTTTGGCGTTCGGGGTCTTTTAGGGTTTAGGGTTCAGGGTTCAGCGCTTTGGGGTATTAGGGATTTTCAGGGAGAAGGCTCATGCAACGAAACGTAGGGTGCAGTCGGGGTAGGCCGAGTGACGTTCGCAAAACCTCAGCATCCTGTTCGCGGTTACCCAATTGTTCTTAGGGACGCAGGTTTCAGGATTCCCTTCGGAACTGTCCCTGCTCAAGACCAATCGAAGGTGCAGTGTTTGAACATGTGCCTCAGTCGCTGCGGAGACGCCTGACAGCCTCGCTTGCCAACTGCACTAATTGCCGCGCATCCCCAGACAGTCCAACTGCTGGCCAAGCCTACTAACGTCTAACTCAGCCCCTGCATCCTCGACCCTGTTCCGCCGGCCTCCAGACACCCCGGACAGCCGCGACAGATATTGTCCTCCAAGAGCCAAACAACCTTCCTGCATTGTGACCCGATTATAAACCCTAAACCCAGAACATGAGAATCCGGTTCCTTGCCCGCGCTTGCGCCAGTTGTGAGAGTCGAAACCCGGAACCGTTTGTGGCAACTCTCTTCCGGCGAGTTCGGGGCTGCGGCACGTCCACTCTTGACCGCCGTGCAAACGACTTTAGGAATGTATAAACAGATAAGTACAAATGTATACATATACATATATAGAGATGTATTTATATATATATATATATATTTATTCATTTATTTGTTTGTTTTTTCATATTTATATATGTACATACATATATGCACAAAGCTCCTTCGTGGCAAATTCAGGTCAAGCGAGCGGGATCGCGATAGAGATCGCAAAGCCACTTGGCCCAAGCCTCTTGTTCCCTAGCGGAAAGGCGGGAAACAAGAATCTGGTGATCATGTTAAGCTGATTTGTTTCAGAGTTCATGAAGACATGGTAGGACTCGAAATGTCCGCCTAAGCCGCGCAGATAGACCCGTCCTAGACCGCCAACGGCACTTAGCTTTTCGGGGTACCTATGACTGGCACCCCAAAATGAGGAAGTGCAATTGGGGTTTAGGTTGCCCGAAGAGGTGTTTTGTGTGCGATTGCATGATGATGCTTCCCGAAGGGAATTTGTGTTGCTCAAAAAATGAAAAAAGAAGCACAAAACCCCGGGACCTTCTAGCCTTACTTTCTAGAGCCCAGCGTAACCCAGACCTCCAAGAAGCTGCCTCCATGACCCACCCCCAGCCAAACTACAACCCCTCCCGCCGATGCCCAAAATCAGCAGCTAATGTACGTGTAGGGTTTGTTTGAACACCTGCGTCCTTGCTCGTTCTGCTTGTCTTTGCCCTATGTTTCCTTCGTTCTCCCTCTCTTTCTCTCACGAAAGCAGTGTGCTGTTCAGGCTGGGCAGTCTGTTACGCGATTGGCTGTGCGTCCCTTCACATCCCAGCCAAGTAGAAGCCTGCTTCAAGCCGGGCCGCTGAAGGGACAAGCCCCGAAATCCCCAAGGCCCTACGGAAAAAGTTCCTAGAATCTGGTGCCCCTCTGCATCATCCCATATATTCCCCCTACTTCAGGGTACCTTATACGGAGGGATGAGGACCCTGGAGCACCCTAAACCCTAAACCCTAAACCCTAAACCCTAAACCCTAAGCGAAAACACAGAGGCTCGGTACAGCTCCAAGTCTCGGCTCCTCGGCGTTGCTCCAGGTTGGGAAGTTGGGTTCTTTTAAGAGGTGCTGTAGGGCCCTAAACCCTAAACCCTAGACCTTAAACCCTAAACCCTAAACCCTAGACCCTTAGGGGGACTCCAAACCCGAAACCCTAAACCAAAAACCCTAAGAGTGGGCTCCAAATAGGGGTAAAGAAGGGGTGATAGGGTGCGAAAGGCTATTCTGGGAAAAAAGGCATCAGGCTCTGAGGAAGCCGTGGTGTTCTTTAGGGGCTGGGGCTCTGGGTTGTTTAAGGTTAGGGTTTAGGGCTTTGGGTTTAGGGTTTAGAGCTTAGGCTTTAGGGTTTGAGGGTTTAGGGTTTAGAACGATATAACTAAGATGAACTGGTACATGATTTTGAACTCTTGACGCAGTCACGAGGTCAATCTTCGGTACGCGCGCTCGCCCTCGCCGCCTCAAGAGGGTTACGGCTCATTGTTAAGCAACAAGGCTTGTTTAACATAGTACGCCCTCAATCTACCCTCAATTACCACAATCCGATTCTAGGAACCCCTCAACAGGGTACCCGTATTTTCGGAACCCCCGTGTACCCATGCCAAGGTCACGGTCAAGGTCAAGGTCACGCCGCCGGCGATAGGCCACAGGGGGGGGGGGGGGGGGGGGGGGGGGTGGTTGTTTCATCACAAATGGGCTTAGGGTTTAGGGTGTAGGGTTTGGGCGGTTTGGGGTTTAGGATCCAGAGTGGAGAGGCGTGGTGTCGGTTATGCAGAGAGACCATTGCAGGTCTGCAACATCGTGGCACGCCGGGAGGGGTGAGATGGCCAATGAGCGGCTCTCCTTGCCTTAGGAGCTCAAAAGACTTAGCCATCAGGGCTTTAGGGTTTAGGACTTAGAGTTTAGGGTTTTGGGTTTAGGGTTTAGGGTTCTAGGGCTTAGGGCTTAGGGTTTAGGGCTTAGGGTTTATGGGGCTTACACATGCCATCAACTTGGGCTTACACCAAATTTTGCAAAACCGATGCTGCAGGTATCTAGTATAGGCTTTTTGAAATCTTCGATGGGGCCTCTAATCCAAACCATGATTCTGAAGTAACCGCCTGATGTCATTCACAGGCGAGCGTACACCAGAGACACGCGTGCTGATGAAGTGGATGCTGATCGGTGTTAAAACAATCTGCTGCGAATCGTTGTGAAGAGTCCTTGCCATCGAATATTATTCCCTGATCGGTCCCTTCATATACATACATATATATATATATATATGCTATAGAAACCCCAAAGCCCTGTTCTAATCATTGAGGCCCCTATACTAGAGAAGTTTCCTTTGCCCAGCGCAGCATGCGACAGGCGTGGAGCTCGCATGACCTCTTGTGGCTGGCACTTCTTGGCTCATCTTGTCTGCCACCCGTAGGTGCCCATGATGCACATCTGCGCAACACCTACAGAGGGTTTAGGGTTTAGGGGTTTAGGGGTTTAGGGGTTTAGGGGTTTAGGGTTTAGGGTTTAAGGTTTAGGGTTTAGGGTTTAGGGTCCTAAAGGTGCTTGCAAGCAATCAGAGTCGGTACCAAGAAGGCAGAGCGCAAGACATGAGCATCATGCAGCACCTCGAAATGCGCAATCGTACGGAGGCTGTGAGCTAGAGACCGAAGCTCTCAGGGCTTTGGCGAATGAGGCATCAGCCTCTGCTTCTCCACTCCCAGCTCTGGGCTCGCAGGCCCGCGCCTCTTGAGTCATCATAAAGAAAGGTCATATCATTCATAACCATAAGAAATTATCACAACCACAATAAAAACAGATACTAATACTGGATCTTCCCTGTTTTGTGTGTGTGTGTGTGCGAGCTGCGTTAAGGAGTCAGCTCGCTTGATGCGGCCTGTGACGGTGTGGCACCGAGATATTCTTGTGAGGCGCCTGCTGAGTCATACAGTGGCCTCAATTCTAAGAATAGGGTTTTTTGTGGTCATTATAGCATACTGACACAGGGACCCTAAGGGAATACTATGAGGTAAGTATTCCGACCCCCAGCCCTAAACCCTAAAGAAGCTGCAGCTTTGGAGATTTTAACGCTCCGGGGTGAGACTGGACACCGTCTTCAGAGCGTTATGGAATGGACCTAGCAGAAAGAATCCAGAAAGGTCACCCTGCAGCTCCCCTATAGGAAGCTGGAGTTGGGAAACCCTGAACCCTAATAAACCCTAAACCCTAAACCCTAAACCCTAAACCCTAAACCCTAAACCCTAAACCCTAAACCCTAAACCCTAAACCCTAAACCCTAAACCCTAAACCCTAAACCCTAAACCCTAAACCCTAAACCCTAAACCCTAAACCCTAAACCCTTGGAAGCTGGAGTTGGGCTTAGGTCCGCACCCTGTCCCAGCGGGAGTCCGCCGCCTTTGACGACGGCACCTGGAAGTACGAGGAGGGGCTGTGCTGCTGACAGTGCCCTCCGCACAGAAGGGGGTTTAGGGTTTAGGGTTTAGGGCTTAGGGTTTAGGGTTTGGGGTTTAGGGCCCCCATATGGTTGATACGAACATAGGGGTACCCCCTTTTTATACCCCGAGTAGAATAGAATGGCTACCCCCCATGTACGGAGACCCCCATATCGGGTTGCTGGCAACATCCGACCACGTTCGCAGCCACTGTTGCTGGGGGGTGGAACCCTAAACCCTAAACCCTAAACCCTAAACCCTAAACCCTAAACCCTAAACCCTAAACCCTAAACCCTAAACCCTAAACCCTAAACCCTAAACCCTAAACTGGAATTGGCTCGTTGCGATTCGGATCTTGGCAGCTTGATGGTCACACGCTGAGTGCGACTCCCAAAGCTTTGTTCGCCAGTTTTTTCAAGATTGAGGGTCGCACTCTCGGGTTTTTTGAAGATTTCTACAAGTTTTTGGGTTTGCTTTCCGTGGCTCGAAGCCTGGCAGTGTCTGCTGGCAGGCGTTCTGCACCCGAACTGAAGACGCGATCAGGGCGGTGGGCGTCTTCATCGATGAGGAGCCCATGGTCAGGTGGGCCGAGAAGGGGTGATCGGGGTGTGTGGGCGGGGGGTGTGGTCTGTCCTAAGGCCCCTCTAAGTATCGTGAGGAAGTATGTTCTATTCTTGATTACATGAAACCCAAAAGAACTTTGGAACCAATATATTCTGATAAGGTTCTAAAAGGAGTATAGACACGGGTGCTGTAATTCTAACGCAAAAAATGTATGTGCTGGGCTTTCTTGCCGAAAATGCATATTTCGCAGCCGTGGTTCCCGTAACCTGCCCGAGGCCAGGCGGTCCTGTTCGCAGGTATGAAATCCCCGTAGCCGCGGGGGCCGCTTCACCGCAAGCAGTGGGCGGTTGAGGGTAAACAGAGTAGGGTTAAGAGAGTAGGGTGTCCTTCCGTATTTCTGGGGTACCGAATCTTACCCCCTAAGCACTAAGGCCTGTTGTTCCTAAAGAGAGTTCGGTGCCAAAGAGCAGAAGAACTGGGGTGGAGGCTTGGAGTGCAGCTTGGGGCTCGTACCCCAAACCTAGCCTTTGAGCATGTTACAGAGCACTCCTGTAAGGGGTTTCGTGATTGCAACCCAGCAGAACATAGGTTTTTTACCCTAAACTCAAGCCCTACGCGAAATAGGGTGTACCTAATTAACTTAATTAGGGTCCAAAGCCCATGGGAGGGGGGTAGGAGGGGCCGAGGCGAGGTGGGAGTTGGATGGACGGGGGTCAGGTTGGGGGGGTGTGCGCAAGCGATGGGAGTTGGTGGGGGGGGGGTTAGTGGGAGGGGGTTAGGTGGGAGTTGGTAGGTGGGAGGGGGTTAGGTGGGAGTGGATGTGGGAGGGGTCAGTTGGTGGGGGGGTGGGGTGGGGAGGGGGGGTAGTAGGTGAGGGGGTTGGAGGGGATTAGGTGGGAGGGAGAGGGGGGTAGGTGGGGGGGTAGGCGGGAGTGTGTTGCTTGGTGGGAGGGTTGAGGGGGGTAGGTGGGAGGTTAGGTGGGAGGATGGGGGGGGGGTAGGGGGGGTAGGAGGGGGTTGTGGGGGGTTGGGGGGTAGTGGGAAGTTAGGTGGGAGGGGTTGGGCGGGAGTTTGGAGGGGGGCGTGGGGGGGGGGTCGGTGGGGGTAGGTGGGAGGGGGCGGGAGTGGTGGGAGGTTTGGGGGGGAGGGGGAGGGGGGGGGTGGGGGTGGGGGCGTGCGCAGCGATGCCGCGGTACGGCGCGGCGTGTGTGCGATACTACCGGTTCGGTATGCGGTGCGTTGCGGTTTGCGATATTTGTATTGTTGAAACAGCCCTGTTAAGGTAGGGTGTTGGAGATTTTTGAGTCTTCCCTTGTCAGCGCGAGCAGAGGGGTCCCGGAAGCCCCACAAAATTAACTAGGTAGGCCCTTGGGATCTTTTTGTATTTTCCTTCTGTGGGTCCCAGAGCATCATACTTAGGAATATGTTTCCGAGGGTTTTCAAGGGCATGCTAGAGCAAGACACAAAAAACAACACAAGGCCCAGCAACCGCTCGAAAACTTCTCAACCCCAGCCGCAACCTCGACACCATCCCACAAACCCGATAAGCCCTATACACTTCCCATAATAAACTCTTCTCTTCCTGAACGTCTACACCCTAAACCCCAAGCCCTAAGCCACAAAGTTTGGCTCCCTCAACCTGTCCAGCCATTTTTGTCGAAGCCTGGTACCCCTCGAAGTCGCTGAGGTAGTGCCCGGTATGCCGGGCTGCCTTAAGGCTCCAGCTCGTTTGGGGCTTGTCTTTTTTCTGGGAGTTCCCTGCTACAAGGGGTTTAGGGCTTCAGGTTGTAAGGGGTTTTGGGAGATACAGGATACGGGATAGGTGGGAGTTAGGTGATATAGGTGGGTTTAAGGTTTAGGGTCTAGGGTTTAGGGTTTAGGGTTTAGAGTTTGGGATAGAGTCTTCGAATGGGCATGTGATCTGCGTAGCCATGTAGGGTTGCCAGGGGATGACCTTGGATGGGGTACTCTAGCTACACCCTCAACCCTAAATCCCACAATGCATTCCTTAAAGCAGCTTTTTGTCTTTGGGGTTGAGGGACTTGGTGTTCAGGGTTCTTGCTCGTGGGGCTGAGGGGGGTGCGCAGTATAAGAGGGAGAGGTGGGGTGACTTTTGTGCATTAGGGTTTAGGGTTTGGAGGGGGCGCAATTGCTAGTTGCCCTTCTCTGAGTTGGGAGAATTTCGGTCTCCTAGGTCTACTTAAGACCACCCTCAACTGAGCCTCACCTGCGAATTCGTACTACGCAGCCTACGCAGCCTGTGGAATAGAGCCCCACCATGATAAACAAGATACTCAGAAGGGAGCCGAATGTGTAGCCCTCCCCCCCTCCCAGCAATAAGCCGAAACCCTTCAACATGAAATGATCTGATTTCGCGCCCAGAGCCCTAGAAACTTTACGATGTAGAGGTCACGGCCTGAGCCCAGGAAAACCCTCCTGCAACCTCTCCCTGTGTGCCCTGGGCTTACGCAGAGCAGGCTGCCATCTCCACCCCGCAGCAGCAAGGGATCCCTTGCAGGTGCGAGCCTTATCTTGCAACGTGGTGTTTACGGTTTAGGGGTTTATGGTTTTGGGGGTATCAGAAGCAGACATCCTAAGTCCTCAAGCCCTCAGCTTGGTGGCCCAGGTAACCTTTAAGACTTTTTTTTGATGTAGTAGAACCCCTATCGTATAGCCCTGAAGCTTGACGTAAACCCCGATGAGCCCTACAAGCCCTCAATAAGACCTGGGAAATCTGCCCTTAGAAGCCCAGAATGAGCCCTAAACCCGAAACCCTAAACCCTAAACCTTTAACCCTAATTAAACCCTAAACCCGAAAGCCCTTAATAAGCCCTTTGACCCCAAACACTTTGTCATAGTTGGGTACCATTTTGCATTTTTAAGGGTACTTAAACTCAATGAGGAATAAAATTTTCAATTTTTATTACTATCCCAACCATGAACCTGAACAGGGTTGATGGAAGAACGCAGACCGCGCCGAACAAGGGCCCGCCACCGACGCCCGCGACAGCGCCCGAACCAAAGCAGCCCGTGCCGCACGCCCAGGGGTTTAGGGTTTAGGGTTTAAAGTTTAGGGTTTAGGGTTTCGGGTTTCGGGTTTCGGGCCAAGTTTAGACCCTAAAACCTAAACAGGATGGTTGACGAGAGAACCTTTGCACAGTATCGTTTTCCAGCTTCCAGAGGCTTAGGGTTATGGACCCTGCCACTCATTCTGCAAGCTACTTTGTCATAGTAGGAGCAGCGTTTTAGATTTGTAAAGGTACTTAAACTCAATAAGGAAAAGGCACTTAATTTTTGAATACTATCCCAACCATGAATTAGTTGCAAGTAGGGTCATAAGCGGGGTAAGTATGGTGACAACCTTATTGAGGGCACTTTCAACCCTACTTATAAGGAACCATGAACTAGACTAGGTTTAGGGTTTAGGGTTTAGGGTTTAGGGTTTAGGGTTTAGGGTTTAGGGTTTAGGGTTTAGGGTTTAGGGTTTATGGGGTTAAGATGTGGTCGGCTCGGCTTGGGAGAGGGTACAATTTGGTTTAGGGTTTAGGGTTTAGGGCTTAGGGCTTGGGGCTTAGGGTTTAGGGTTTAGGGTTTAGGGTTTAGGGTTTAGAAAAATCTGTCCCAGCGAATCGCTTCAGCGAGCTGCGGTACTGCAAAGCGTCTCTTGCCTTGCTTGCAGATCTAAAATCTGAAACGGCTTGGTCCACATGCATCAACAGTGGTGTGCATGCAAGGGGGTTTATGATCCCATTTTGGCAGTTCACGATAATTGAGTGGTTCTCCAAATTAGGTTCTCCTTGTGGACCCCCCTACAGAATATGGCAGCCTTATTCGGATAAGGACCCCAAAAAGGGCCCCTAATTTGGAACAAACCTACCCAGGGTCCCCGAGGTTCACGTTTGTTGGGGGTCGAAAGAAGCCCTGTTCCACCCCCAGGTTCGAGGCAATCGCAGCGAAGTGACTGTGAAAGGCGCCAGCTGCCCTCAATACCCGAAACAGCAACGTGCCCTATTTAGGGCATAGAGGGTTTATAGGGTTTTAGCCCTCAAGGGTTTAGGGTTTAGGGTTTAGGGGCAAAAAACACCCTAAAACTGGGCTCCAGGGCCAGTGCTTACGAGTCCAGACGTGGGGCCGCGGACTTTGGGCTCACTCTACTCGTACCGACTCCTTGCGGGCTACGGGTTGATCCAGGGTTTTAGGGTTAGGGTTTAGGGTTTAGGGTTATCCCAATATTTTAGGGTTCATTGGGTCCCCAAGGTATCAGGGTGCAGGGCCGGTTAGATTTGCCTTATGGCAACATCATCCGAACTCCTGGACGAGAAGCACACCGCAATCTCCTGAAAGCACTAGAACCTCTATCAGCATAGGGGCTCCAGGAGCTTGGAGTAGAAACTGGCAGGTAATTTTTTTTTAAAAAAAATAAATAAAAAAGTTTATTGAAAGGTTTCTTTCGCTACGAGCACGGGCTCTCAGGAACTGAAAGGGCTGCTAATGGCACATCTGGCGATGTCCCCCACACCTTGGGCCTAGCAACAGGCATACAGCCCACGGGCCCGTGGGTCCTTTACAAGCCCCTAAAAACCCTCAACCCTAAACCCCAAGCCGTACAGGTGCTTCAGTGTGGTTGCCAGCCCTAAACCCTAAACCCTAAACCCTAAACCCTACAACCCAAGCCGTTCACCGTTCAACCCCTCACATCCCTTTGACCTCCCCCCAAGCTCGGTGAGGCTGCTGCTGGAGGATGAAATCAGTCTTGGACAGGCGCCCCTAGTAGTAGGGTTTAGGGTTTAGGGTTTAGGGTTTAGGGTTTAGGGTTCAGGGTTTAGGGTTTAGGCTTTAGGGTTAGGGTTTAGGGTTAGAGTAGGTAACCTTTAACCTTTTGGGGGGCAATAGAATCCCCTTACATTCCCAAAGGTTAACCTTCAATCCCCCCGGGTTACTGGACAACTAAGCGCCCTTCTCGATGTTCTTTCGGGCCCAGGAAAGGCGAAGAGAGGCTACTGTCTGTTTAAGAACGGTTTAGGGTTTAGGGTTTAGGGTTTAGGGTTCAAGGTTTGTCTACTATTTGCTTAAGAACCCCCCCCCCGGAAATTGTAAATTTATCCCCAAAATGCCCTCATCAGGAATAGAATTTGCTATTGCTGTTGCCGTTTTTTTTTTTTTTTTTTTTTTGGGGGGGGGGGTTCTCTTAAGCAAACAGTGGTTTGGGCTCGACATTCACTAAGTCCTGGCTTCGCGGGGGTTCGGTTTCAGGGGTAGTTTCAGGGGGTAGCTACGGGCACTTCTTTTCCCTAAACCCTAAACCATTTTTTTTCTCACCCGAGGTGTTGAGGGGTTGAATGTTGCCAGGCAGGGGGCTCGAAGGGTACTTGCGCCTGAACTTGCTGAAATTGGAACCCTACAACCCGACTGAGCCCGTGACTGTCGTAGGTTCAGGAGATAGGGTCTAGAGAGAAAGTGGGGGTGTTATTCCGGTTGGGATTAAACCCTAACTCCTCAACAAGGTTTCCAAGTGTTTCTTTGGTTGCAGGGCCCGGGCCGTAACGGAGTCATTCTCGGACCTCTAAGGCTGTACCCGAAGAGCTTCCCTGAATATACTCCTATGGCCTTTATCATGCAAAGTCCCTTAGGGGATCTTTAAAAAGGGATGGCGCGGCAGAGAGAGCGAGAGAGAGATCTTCAAAAAGGGCCCCCAAACCCAAGAATACAACCTTAGGGTCCAAGGCGAAGTCCCATGAGGGCCTTCAGCTCGCGCACAGTAGGTCCAGTTGATCTGCAGAGATCTGCTGCCAGGTCCCCGGCGGTGGCGGCAATCGCTCACGCCATCCGTACGACTCCCAGTGAATGCCCTGAACAAACTGAGGGGACCTCCGAAGGGGAGTTCGCCAATAGCGAGTTCAATCTCCGTTTGATTGGGCGGAAATTTCACTGGCACACCTGCTTGTCACTGGGTTGCCTGCGTTTGCAGGCTTAGGCCTAAAGGGTCCCTGGAGCAGAAGCTTATGCTGCTTGCACGCGCCTACCCAGCACATCCTGCGAAGCTCTTCACTGTGGTGGTGGGTGCTGTTTCGCAGGCTTCAGGCAGCCAGAGATGTCTTCGGAAGGTTTTGTGGCTGAGGGGTTCCCTAGATTCCTGAATGGGTTTGTGGCCACGTGTGGTCGTGAAGAGTTGAAGTTCCTCGCAAAGCTGCCCTGAACGAGGCTCTTCCCCCCCGACGACTTGTGCATGGCCTCATTCCTGAAAGCTGCATTCCACAAGTACATACAACGATCAGGCCTCACTTGCGGTGCCCTTTTATGGCCTGTCCCCACAGGTCCTTTCAGGACGGTGCCTCCAAACACGCAAGTGCAAGCGGCTCAGTCGTCTCAGCAATAGAGGGCTTCCTAGGGCGCATAGGGTTAAGTGGTTTAGGGTTTAGGGTTTAGGGTTTAGGGTTTACAAGTTTAGGGTTTAGGGTTTAGGGTTTAGAGTTTAGGGTTTAGGGTTTAGGGTTTAGGGTTTAGGGGAGGGTGTTGCAGACAGGGTTTATCGGGCAGGTAAGTGATGGCAAGTGCCCCCGCCATAACAGCATAACAGCGAAAGGCACCCTAGGGGGCATCCTGAAGTGGAGCTTGGGTTTAGGGTCTAGGGTTTAGGGTTTAGGGTTTAGGGTTTAGGGTTTAGGGTTTAGGGTTTAGGGTTTAGGGTCTAGGGTTTAGGGTTTAGGGTTTATAATTTAGGGTTTAGGGTTTAGGGTTTAGGGTAAAAAAGCCAGTTGAAGGTGTGTTTCCCTCTACTGATCTCTACTGCAAAGGTGAAGTCGACGCCTGAATGGCAGCGGTGGAAGGCAGGCATGCGCGCACTGCTCCGTGCGGCGAAGGGTAGGGTTTTGGAGTAGTTTGTTTCGCAGCATGTACGAGCTCATGCGTCACAGGGCCTCAAGCCCGAATGTTTGGTTCGTTGTCTGAGTAACCTGCCTAGACGCCTCTCCTATTCAGAAAGAGCTGAGAGGCGAACAACCAATAGGAAGCATGGGCGTCACATGAGAAGCCGCCCAGTTGCTCAGTGGAAAGAAGTCTTCTCCTCCCTGATTCAAGAGCTTCGCAACATTCCGAGATCAGAAGAACTGTAGGTCGTGGGCAGATTTTTGGGTCTTGGCAGCGGAGTTGCTGTCAAGATGCTGGGCCTGGGGAATCTTGTGCCAGGCGCCAGACGAGCCCCCCGCCACGTCGCCAAAACGGCGAACGCGCAAGAGCGAGGAGGAGGTGGTGTCGCACAACAGGCCGGGGGCCTGGATATGGAAAAAGGTTTGAGGCTCTCTAAGGTTATGTGGGCATTGGGGTCTGGGGCAGTTAAGGTTTCTTCCATTAACGCGAGTCGGCGCTTTGAGCTTTTTTGGGGGGAGGGAGGACCTGAATTAATCGGAGCTTCGCCGCCGGAAGATCTCTTCAGGTCCTAACTCCGAAATAAGAACGTCACTTCGGAGGGGGGGGGGGGGAAGCCTAAACCCTAAACCCGCTCCTTCAGGCGTCCATCAAGGGTTCCAGGAATACCTCAAGGCTTTCCAGGTGGGTCATGGCTCGCCGAACTTCCCGGCCGCGCAGCAAGGTCGGTGCTTCTTGCCGAGACGAACACAGGACTGGCAGCTCATTGCAGGGCAGGTACTCGTAGGGACCTTTCAGGAGATTTGTTGCTCTTTCCGCTTGTTGGGTTATTGAATTTCCTGGTTCGGTTAGAATTAATGTTTCAGAGGGTTGAAAGGGGGCCCACCAGGGAAAAGGGGGGGCCTTCGGAGTTTGTCATCTTTCTTGGAGTTCAGGGTCACTGAGAGATACACACAGCAGAGTCGGCCCTTCTCTGGCAAGAGCTTCTGCCACTGCTTGCGTCTGGCTTCCTTGCCTCACTTCTGCTGACTTCTGCTCGGTTGCATATGATGGCCTTTCCCTAGACCCTGAACCCTAGACCCTAAACAGTAAGCCCTAAGCCCCAAGCCCCAACCCCCAAGCCCTAAGCCCTAAGCCCTAAGCCCTAAGCCCTAAGCCCTAAGCCCGAAACCTTGCCAAACCCTGCAAGCGTGGCTGATGCTTCCCTGGACATGTCCAGAACAGGTTCGAGACCAGCCCCCAACTCCTTCTCACACCCGCTTCCATACAAAGCCAAGGCTCCAACCCAGAACCTAAAATAAGGACGCAGAGTAGGCCTTATTCCTCTTTTTTTCGGGTGTCCGAAAACAAGGACCCAGGGTAGGGCCCTTATTCCACTTTTTTTTACGGTTTAGGTTCCCAAACAGGCCCCTTAGAAACTCCTAGGAATGCTCTAGGGTCCCAACCCAATGCGCACATCGCAGGACTGATGGGGGGTGCGCCATTCTTGCTGAGCACGCCATAGCTGTAGAGCGCGGAGGGTTTAGGGTTTAGGGTTTAGGGTTTATGCGGTTTAGGGGTGGGAGAGGAGGGCAGTACGGTGCCCACCAAGTGGGCTCCGTTATTGTCCAAAGACTGGAAGACGATTGAGACTTTTGTGTGCAGCTGTTCAGGCTTTGGGGTTCTGGGTTTGGGGTTTGGGGGGGGGGGGGGGAGGTATCCGGTTTCATGTAGGAACTGCAGTATTTGCGATGTTCAGGGGCTCGATTTCGGATTCGGCCCCACACTTTTGTGGCAAGTGAAGCGGAGGTGTTCCGAAGCTCGCCCGTATGCACACTGTTCCCCTCCAAGTGGGCATGTTCCCAAGCCCCAGACCCCGAATACTCAGTAGCACCAGAAGCAGGTCTGGGAGTGGGAGTACGTTTTTTTTTTTTTTTTTTTTTGGGGGGGGGGGGGGGGGGGGTAGGGCTCAGATTTGAAGCTTCAATGGGGAAGCAAATCCTGTGCTGCCAATCGCTTTCTGCTGCGGCTTTCAGCGAGCTCTTTGAAGATGTGCAGCGACAGGTTTTCGCAAGAGCAGGTACTTGAGAACATCGTACTGGTGAACATCGAGTCTGCAACTTGCACCACAGCTTTAGTCGAGCATTTCAACAGCGGGGGCACATGAGCTTCCCCCAAAAGAACTGTCAAGCAGCAGAGCTCCGCAGCGTGGGTACCCAGGAACCCTGACAAGCAGACACCGATCTGGAACCAACCCAGAGGCTATTTTTCACCGCTTCCTTCAGCAATGGCAGAGCAGGAGTCGTTGAGCCCACAGGCCCATGGGGATGCATTCAGAGAACGTATTCCTTGAGGTTCTGGAGCACACGAGAGCCTTTCGAAGTAGAAGCCTGCCATAGCCCCAAAGCACCCTAAACCCTGAACCCTGAACCCTGAACCCAACCCTAAACCCTAAACCCTAAACCCTAAACCCTAAACCTAAACCCTATAAACCCTAAGCTATACCCCATAAACCCTAGACCCTAAAGCGCAAACTCAACCCTACTACCGGCCCAGGGGCTGCTCCGCTGGATCGTCTGCTCGCTGTACCTGGATGAAGCCATCCCACGGGGTTCAATACTGCAGTGGCCCCTCCCCTTGCATTTTCTTTTTCGGCTGTTTTTTCTTTTCCGCAAGGGGGGGGGCTTACTTAAGACCCCAACCTAATTATGGTGGGGTCTAGGGGGGGGTTGGGGTTTAGGGGTTTCGGCTATTTAGGGTTTCGGGTTCAAAAGGATGTAGGGGTTTAACGTTTAGGGTGTAGGGTTAAGCCGACACACTTCATCCCAACACCCGCCCCCCACCCCCCCCCCACCCCCCCCCCACCCCCCACCCCCCCCCCCCCCCCCCCCCCACCGGCCCTAAAGTCCAAACCCAACAAAGCCTTAACGCAAGTCAAGCCTTTCAAGCGCGGAACGCCTGCTTCATAACTAGAAACTAGAACCTCCTGACATTTTGAGGGGTTAAGGGTTTAGGGTCTACAGGGCTTGTCGAGTCTGGGTTCAAAGCCTTTAGGGTTCAAAAGTGCTGTCCCTTGCTGGTTGGGGATCCGATCGGTTTCGCGGTTTAGGGCTTAGCATTCATGACGCAGGACCGCTCCTTGCGGCTACAGGTGTTCCGTATCAGAGGGCCTTCCGTACAAACCGGACAAGTCTAGAACCACTCACCTTAAACCCTAAACCCTAAACCCTAAACCCTAAACGCCCTAAACGCCCTAAACCCTACACCATACATGAGCTGGCTGCGGAAGGTACTGGCAGATGTTGACAGGTGTGAAGCTCAGCCAACAGCAGCTCGTCCCTTGGATGCATGGCATAGCACTTCAAACTTCGAACCTTCCAAGGGTTTTTGGGCATTTTGGCCATTTTGGGGTTTAGGGTTAAGGTTTTTTGGGTATTTTGAGCTTGTAGTGGTAACGGTTTGGAGTTTTTCGGTTTTGGGAATCCCCTGACGCCCTTGAGCTTTCACCACCTTATATAAACCCTGTAAACCCTTGGGCAAAAAACCCTTAAAGAAGTGGAGCTGTCACACGTGCGCGGGTCCCAACCTCTCCCGCAACCCATTCTAAGTAAGCACCAACAGTAGTTAACCCGCCAAAAACCCCGCAATAGCCATGACCCTATATAAAGCCCAAAATCATGTCCCAGGTGATCCTGGTTGAGTCGACGCCTGGCGTCTACATGGACCCACCTGGCTCCAAAAAGCTGCGCGGCTCACAGGAACCCTGAAACCACCAAAAAGGTCTCAGAAAAAAGGCATTCAGCTCGGCAACAAACGGTCGAATGCTGGTTTAGGGTTCAGGGACCAACTTCGCTCTGTCGTATTCGGGTTTAGGGTTTAGGGTTACGATAAGGGTGTTGAGAGTAGGGTTTACAAACTAACCCAAAGAATGGATCATGTGCCCCCGATACTGTGCTTGGTGTTACCAGTAGGACCAGAAAGTCTCTTTAGGGTTCGTGTCGTGGAGCAGCCTCAGCAAGGATCAATGGGTCGCCCCCCCTTTATATATATACATATATATATATATATAAGACAATATATATATATATATATCTATATGTGTGTGTATTTATTTGTGTATTCATTTATTGCTTGTTTGTTTATTTCGTTGCTTATTAATTTGTTTTTGTTTTATATATTTTTTAAATGCTCATACTTGTTTATGATCACGATATCAACCACCCCCCCCAATTCCCAGTCTTTCTTAAGGGTCCTTATGTTCTTTACCAGAAGAAGCTTGCCTCATCATCTACCACCCAACTGCACAGGCCCTGTGCTCTGTGATGCCTATTCATTCTGGCACGTCGATTCTTCTGCTGTGCTGTAGCCTTTTTAAAGTTATTTAGGGTTTAGGGTTTAGGGTTTAGGGTTTAGGGTTTAGGGTTTAGGGTTTAGGGTTTAGGGTTTAGGGTTCAGGGTTCAGGGTTCAGGGTTTAGGGTTTAGGGTTTTCGGCATGGCTTTGTGCAAGTTATGCCCGGGTACTACTCGTTCCGGCGTGGGTGTGCGATTTTCTGTTTTTGCGCGAACCCCAAACCCTAAACCCTAAACCCCTAGAAGTACTGCGCCGGATCTACTGCAGTCCAGCGCGAGCGAGGCTCAACTTCCGGGCGGTCCTCGAGGAGCCTCCCATGTCCTGGCGAGGCTTCGTGCAGGAGGAGGACCACTCCATCCAGGCGAGGCTGCCGAGATTAGGGTTTAGGTTTACTGTTTAGGGTTTGGGTGTTAGGGTTTAGGGTTTAGGGTTTAGGGTTTAGGGTTTAGGGTTTAGGTTGACTAGCTAGGCCCTTGCGACATTTTATGTGTTCCCTTCTTGGGTTGAAGAGGATCATGTTGATGAATAGTTTTCAAGGGGATGTAGGGGGCCAGCCTAGGAACAGTTCTGTTCGGGAAGAAGGACCGGACTGAACAAGGATTTTCAACACTTGCTGGCACTGGTTCGTACTGACTTCCGGCACAGCCAGCCGTGTACTTCAAGCCCCTGACTCATTGGAGAGACATCGTGCGTAGATGTGAATCGGTATGCATCGGTAGCTATGATTGTGCACTGAATTGGAAGCCCTGCCTGCGTTTTTTGCAAGACGTGAGCAACTACCGTAGGGACTTTTAAAAATTCTAATAGGGTTTTGGGGGGTTACATTATAAAATGTCTAGGGACTTGAAAGGGAAGACGATTAGTCATCATTCCCACCCTTACAGTAGGCCCCGAAGCCTTGTCATGACTTGCAACAGGAGTTGGTCTCTGAGGAGGTGTGGGAGGCACGGGGCTCAACATGAGGGTCGGAATACTTGCTAATAGTACTGTATTCCCTTATGGTCCCTTGATAAATATACTATACCAACCCCCAAGACCCTATTCCAATTCTTAAGGCCCCTGTAGTCCCCAATTCCGACATAACTCAGCTAAGCGCCTGAATCAGGGCAACGACTACCATGCTATGCCCATACCATGAAGCTGGATACGTATATGATTCACACCAATGTGTTTGCCCAGGCCTGATTTGCGTGTGTGCCCGGCACAAGTACCCTTATCCTTTCAGTAAGTCAAAAGCCCGCGTGGATGTAGCCCACGTGGGTGTCCAGCATTGCAGAGTCTCGAGGAAAGGAACGGAAAGCCTGCGAGCAAGACCGGACCCGAATCGGCCAAGAAAAAGCTACCTTCAGAACCCAAAGCCATCATTTTTGCAGGTCATGGTTATGAAGCTCTCGTAGGATTCTTAGAGCTAACCTACACAAAAAAGTAGGCTTTGGGGGTATCTAAAGCCCCTAAACCCTGAACCCTAAACCCTAAACCCCAAACCCTAAACCACTGGAGAGCCACCCCAGGAGATCCGGCTTCACCTGCTGAGAGGCGGCTGGCCCAAGACCCAGGACAGCGCCATCAGGACAGCTCCTAAGGGGGCGAGCCCAGCCATGCCACACCTAGGTTGCCAAACTAGACTTATGTATATATATATACATATGTATGTATATATATATATATGTAAATATGTGCTTAAGAACTCCCCCCGAAAATTAAGAAGCATTCTTCCTTATAAGGGTAAAATAGGGATGACTGTCTGATTTTTGTTGGGGGGGGGTCTTTACCCAAATAGTAGTGAAGTAGACCTACAGCAGACAACGTACACAACCCACGGCAGGTGCAAGGTCAGCGTAACGCAGAGCCGATATCTAGGAATGTCGGACCAAGCTTCTTCATGTTGTATAGGGCCTGTGGGGCGCATGTGCGGGGTTACGCGCTGACTGCGCGCATGCGGCGGAGGAGCGTGACTGTTGCCTGCTGGTTGCAAGATCAGTTGCTCGTTCGCAATCATGACACCCAAGTTGGCCAGAAAAAGTGCTCGATCAAGGTATAGAGAACAGGGAAAGATTTGGGTAAGACTTGGGATGCTGCTACCTGCCACTGCTTGTAATCATTGGATCATCTCGGGTTTTTGGGCGCTTTGAGCAGGGGCAACGCTGCTGTCAACAGTGGTTGAGGAACCCCTACGCTTTGTAGAGTTCATAGCATAGACAGACAATGACCAGTGGTGTATCGGTCTCGCACGTTTTCCAGCAAGTGCCGCACATCGCTTGCACAGACCAGCTGTCGTGAAGCTAAGAAATTCATCAGGTCCAGCAGTGAGCTTGACCTAGGATAGCCAGCTGTGATGTGGATGTAGGCGTGAGGACTGTGTACGGAAAACCCCTTTCCAGGTCCCTCCCTGACGCCCAGAAACAGGAAAGCTTATTTTGCAGTTCCAGATGTGCCACGATTAATGATTAACCCCAGAATTTGGGATGTCCCCCGCCACCAACAGTCTTTAATAGGGATTACAATAGGGGTACTCTACTCCTCTACTCCCTATTAAGGATTGTTAGTATAAGGGAGAACATCCCAGCCTAGAAGCGCGTATGTTTTTGGGCGGGTGGGTGAAGGGGCGTGCTTCTCCCTCAGAGCATTGCACTTTACCACAGCATTCCACGTAACCCTGGCCCTAATGCCTAACTTTGCCCTAAACCCTTAACCCTAAACCCTATTTAAACCCTAAACCTTGAACCCTAACCCACAAGGTCTGACACTCTTAGTCACCCGGCTGCAAGATGTCACGCAGGGGATTTTGGGGTCATGGGCTCTGGATCCCAGGTCGCCTTGCTTCTGATTTCTTAAGGGTTCAGGGTTTAGGGTTTAGGGTTTATATAGAGCTTTAGGGTTTCGAGTCTTTGCTGACTCTTGAGGGTTCTCTCTATAAGCCAAGAGTTGAATTCACATCTTGCTGAGTTTCCGAGTGGAGAGGTTGACCTCTTTTGTTCCGTAGTTTCCGGAGAAGTGAGGAGGTTCGTGGGGTTGGGGCTGAGTCGGCCCCACAAGGCGTCCAGTTGCCACGCAGGTTTTAGAGAGAGAGGGTTTAGAGTTTAGGGTTTAGGGTCAAGGGTTTTGGGTTTAGGGTTTAGGGTTTAGGGGTGTAGGGTTTCGGGTTTCAGGCGGGTTTCGCTGCTTCTACTCTCGATCTGTGGGCCCCAGTAGATGTTATAGGAAGGTAACAGCAGCTGGACTGGGAGTCCATCCCGACCAGGGAAGCCTCATCCACTCAGTACTCTTCTGGATTTAGGTACCCACAAGCCATACTACAAAGGGTTTGTGGGTACCTACTTCCCTAATAGTACTACAAATGCACCTTTTGGGTAAAGGGGCTTGTAAGATGGCCAGGTTGGCTTGATTACCTTTTAACACTCTAAGAACTCCTGGTGCTTTTGGCTTCCATTGGCACTGCAGAACCCTTTGTCCTCAGGAGAAATCAGCTTTGGACGCTTGCTCCAAATCATCACAGCAGCTGCCCCGGAGTGCTATGGTTTAGGGTTTAGGGTTTAGGGTTTAGGGTTTAGGGTTTAGGGTTTAGGGTTTAGGGTTTAGGGTTTAGGGTTTAGGGTTTAGGGTTTAGGGTTTAGGGTTTAGGGTTTAGGGTTTAGGGCGGCGCCGAAGTGTGAGTTGGATTGGGTCAGGCAGAGTTTCAGTCATCGCCAGTAGGATGGATGTAGAGGTGGAGGAGGGGCTTCTTTGCGGCCAGCGTAGTGGGTGGACGTAGCATCAAGAAGCAGCGACGAATGAGTGAGCTGCCCCCGAATCATGTCTTGAGACATGGGGCTACATGCATCTACAAGCGCTGATGGCGTGGTAATTTGGGAGGCAAGAAGCTTGAAAGACACGAGCGTGGTGGGCAGAGGTTTGGCTAAAGCCACCCACACCCCCTAAGTACCTCTGTGGCCCCTAAACGCAAGCCGGATGTCCCGACTCGAAGAACATCAGGGGCCAGAGCAGTGGCAAGAGCAATCAAAGTCGGGAACCGCCAGATCACCGTCTTACTCATGATATGCCCTTGCTACCCCTAAACCCTAAACCCCAAACCCCAAACCAACACCCATCCCAAGCACTCTACAGTAACATTCTGAATTTGGCTTTTTGTACCATCTGACCTTTTTTCCGTAAGCGCATGCGAAACGGGTGGGAAAAATCCCTTAACCCTATACCCCTAAACCCTTAACCCTAAACCTACTGTAACTTAGAAAGAAGCACGCCAGCCCAACGAGCCGCCGAGATCTGCACACACCAAGACAAGTTCCTGGGTGTGCGCGATGGGTGCCTTGTACCTTGGTAGCCCAGTGGTGCCCTTTTGCCTTTGTTTTGTGTGGAGTTTAGGGTTTAGGGTTTATGGTTAAAAAGGGTTTAGGGTTTAGGGTTTAAGGTTGAGGGTTCAGGGTTTAGGGTTTAGGGTTTAGGGCTAGCCCAACCCCCAAAAAAGGGGACAATTGCCCTTGTCATAATGTTCGGTTACTGCGCGACCCCAGGTACCATATCACGAGTCAGCTCCATGGCTTCCATTGAGAGCGATATTGTTTGTTGCAGGGCGTATTGATTGTTGGGGCGTCTTGAGAGGCTTGAAGGGGGATAGACAGAGGCTTTGTGGTTTTAGGGCTATCGGCTTTGGAGGATGTAGCGCTTAGGTTTCTTGAGGTGTATATGTGCATTTTGCGTTTGGGGTTGAGGGTTGGAGTGCGCATCGGATGTCTAGCTTGAATCTCAAGAGTGCTTGGGAAAGCGCAAGGGGACAGATTCGATTCTTCTCGCCGGCAAGGTGCACACAACAGTGGACGGGTCGAGAATAGAATAGAACCTACAACCCTAAACCCTCAAACCACTAAGCCCTTAAACCACTAAACCCCTAAACCCTAAACCCCCTAAACCCTAAACCCCTAAACCCTAAACCCCTAAATCCGAAACCCTAAAGCTCCCAAAGCCCCCATTTGTGCCCGAGGAGGAGTACGAGCGACTCCAGAATGCCGATGCCGGGAAACCCACAGGGGTACGATCAGACGAGGATTCCCCTGCACATTGCTTGGGTTTAGGGTTTAGGGTTTAGGGTTTAGGGTTTAAGCAGGATTTAGGATTTAGGGTTTAGGGTTTAGGGCTTAGGGTTTAGGGTTGTTATTAGAGGTTTTGACGGCCAATGCGCGGGACACCATCTTCACATCTCCAGGCCGAGAGAGACATGGGCACGCGGAAACAGTTCGTTCGTGATTTGATTTGCGCACGTCTAGGCCCTAGGCGAGAGCGTCCGGACCCACAGCAAACACTGAGAGTCATTGATTTCGAAGCTCGGTGATTATTGGGATTATTGGTGGCCTCATGCAAGAAATGCCCCTGTCAAAACCTTGGCTCCGGACGCAGGAACACCCTTGCTTTGGGTAAACGGGGCACTGCATCAAGAATGTGGACACTTTTTTTAGACATATTTAAAGTTCCCCCTCCAGGACGCCACTCTCAAACTCCTCGAGCCCCTAAACCCGAAACCCTCAACCCTAAACCCTAAACCCTAAACCCCTCTGGCCGAAAGGACTACATCAAGAACTGGGAGGAGCTCATCGAGTGCTTGCGAGCCTCGGCTGAGAAATCTTGCCACGCCCCACTCTTCTTTGGCGTCGGGCTTTGGCTTTGGGAAGTCTGGCTCTTTGCCGGGCTGTTTAGGGTTTAGGGTTTAGGGTCTAGGGTTTAGGGTTTAGGGTTTAGGGTTTAGGGTTTAGGGTTTATAAGGTTTAGGGTTTAGGGTTTAGCGTTCCAGGGCCGGAGAGCGCAGTGCAGAGCGCGAGCTCAATGCTTCGGGCAAGCACGGGGGTGGTTCAGAGCTGTCGCTGATAGGGCTTTGCAATCTGCTTCACCCCAAGAGCCCAAGATTGCTTAATTAAGGAATATACCTTGAATCATATAGGGATCCTTGATATGATCTAAGGTATATTCCTCAATTAAGCAATATTGGGCTCTTTGGGCATGTGAACTGGTGCTGTCGTGGAGCGATGGTGCCGTCGCATTCCCGTCTCAGGCAGTTGCATAGCACGGGTCCAGGGCTTAGGGCCGTAGTCGGACCATGTGACGGAAGAAAGACCCTGTACCCGCAACTGGGTCCAGACAGGCTAGTTCACTTCCCCCATTTGCCTTGCTAGCTGCTAGCACACTAACGTGCGCGCCAGATTGCCTCCGTTTCGTTGCTCCGTTGCTCCACTCCTCCGCTCTCGAGGCTTCAGGGCTCGAGGCTTATAGGGTTTGGAGTGTAGGGCTCAGGGCTTAGGGTTTAGGGTGGGCACTTTGCGAGGGAGGGTAGGAACCCGACCCGATGGCAAAGGACAGCTCATCGTCATGAGCCCGAAGTACGAGGTCGAAGTCTCCCAGGTGAAGTTGCAGTGCCGCTCGCGGCTGCAGAAGGAGCCTCCGAGCTTGGAGAGAGTAGAGCGGGTTGAGGGTTTAGGGTTTTTTTGAAAGGGTTAGGGTCTACTACCCAAAGGAATGCACAGCATACCGTATGAATGTAATATTTAAAAGGGGGACCACCAGTTGGGACCTTACTACAAAACTGCCCCCCCCCAAATGGCGACAGAGTCTTCTCTTTGCTGGGGGGCGACCTCGCTGTTCCCCCGACTTAAAGGTTGGGTTTGGGCTTAGGTCGCAAACTCTTCATACTTACAGTCGGAGACGAGTCCGAGGTCCAAACGTCACCGCCAAAAGCAGAGGCAGCCACCCACCATTCATGCCTCGGTTTTGATCGCAAGAAAGCCTAGTGTCACTGCGCTTCAACGGAGATTTGCTTTAAAAATATTCGCTCTTATAAGGTCAATATAGGGATTTTTGCCTTGTATTTTGATGCCTAAGCAAAGAGTAGTAAAAGGCTGAAACAAACCGAGTTCGGGGCTGAGCCGTAAGCCCTAAACCCTAAACCCCTAAACCGCGGAGTTCTTGGCCTTGCGAGGAGCTGAGCGAGACCGTCTTTGGCCACTGCTCACTCTCCAAGCTGCTGGACGATCCCAAGCGCCTCGGTAAGATGCCCTGTAAAAGGGCTTGAGGTTGCGGATGTTGCCCCCTTCTACTAACAGTCTTTAATAGGGGATATAATGATGGGTACCACAGAGTCCAACAAAACAGACTAAACTCCCTGATGATGCTCCCCAAAACCCTTTTAACATTGGATTGCTTTGGGCCCTCAATAGCGGCACTCTGTTGAAGGCGAGTCTGTCTGGGCAGCGCCCATGGACAATCCTCAGAATGACGGCCCTTTCGGAGGGTGGGGGGGAGAACCCTACGGTAGAAGCATTTGGGGGGCCCACGTTGTCATGGTTATCTCTAGCTTCTGGCGTAATCTCAGATGTGCTATATCTATGTATACTTCAAGAGGGGGTTCTGCTTTGATTGAGAGGGAGGTGTTCAGCACTCAGAGACAAAACCTGAAACCCTTAGCCTGAACCCATGCGTGTTGCTCGCAGGCTACAAGTCGACTTTGTAAAGACAGGCGACCCAATGACCAGGCGCCAGCACTTTCTTTTGAGGGCTTAGGGTCTATCGAGGTCAGGGAACTGTTCAGTGACTACTGGCAAAGAGCTGTTTCATGGCAGTGTCTTTGTGTTTTGGTGGCGCGACATGTTCGGACGTCGGAAGGTTCACGGTTTGGTTGGAAGCTAGGAGCCCGAACAGATTGGCAGAAGGCTCGTCCTGAGTAGCTTTCGTGTCAGTAGACGTCCGCCTGCCCTCTCTGCAAGATGTAGGGGGAGGGGGGTCGTGCGCTGTATGCGATGTATCCAGGCCGTGCATCTCTTTGCCCCGACGCAGCCTCAGCTGAGGGCAGCAGCTTTCGCTGCCGTTGACATGCCTTGGCTTCGCGCCACCCTAAACCCTAAACCCTAAACCCTAAACCCTAAACCCTAAACCCTAAACCCTAAACCCTAAACCCTAAACCCTAAACCCTAAACCCTACTCAATCCCAAAAAATCTGCCGCCCGCAGCTGCAAGGAACTCATTGGCAGTACGTCAAGCAGTGGGAGAAGCAGTGGGACAAGCTGTGGGCTGGCAGGTGGCCAGGGCAAGGCCGGCACTAGAAGGGTTTAGGGTTTAGGGTTTAGGGTTTAGGGTTTAGGGTTTAGGGTTTAGGGTTGAGGGTTGAGGGTTGAGGGTTTAGGGTTTAGGGTTTAGGGTTTAGGGTTTAAGGCACTAGAAGGACTCTTTCTTTGTTTTTGTTTCTTCTTGTTTTTTGGTGAGGGTTTGGGGGGTTTTGAGAGAGCTCTCAGGATGTTTTCCTGGAGGTTAGGGTGTTTTTTTCTTTTGACTTTGAGGCGGGGGCCGGGGGGGGAGGGGGGGGGGGGTTAGGGGCTTTTGTTTTGGGGTTTTTGAGGGTTTGGGGGTAGTTGAGGTTCGAGGTTTTCGTTGACGGCTTTTGGGGTGTGATCGGCTTGCCATTCCGAAGGTCCTCCCACCCAGGCATTCCTAAAGAACTCGACCTTAACCCCTAAACCCTAACGTACAAGAAGAGTAGGTTTGGAGCTCTTAAGGTTAGTGGGCTCTCAGTGGGGAATGCGGGAATCAGGTGCTCCGTTTAATCCCCGTTCAATCCCTCAGCAGGGAAACAGAAGGGAGTTTCTGGACCTCCTTTTGCTAAACCCTAATAAACCCTAAAATCCTAAAAACCGCAAAACCCTAAAAAACCCTAAAAAACCCTAAAAAACCCTAAAACCCTAAAACCCCAGACCTTCTGGGTCTTGAGAACACGCTTCTGCGCCAGACAAGTCGGACTCCGGTTCGGGACGCGAGTCGGGCAAGGACTGGCTCAAGGGCGTTTATCGTTTAGAGGGTTGGTGTAAGGGTTTAGAGGGTTCAGGGTATAAGGGTTTAGGGGTTTAGGGGTTTAGTAGTTTAGGGTTAAGTAGGGGTGTTTAGGGGTTTAGGCTTTAGGTTTTAGAGAGTTGAGGGTTTTGGGGTTTCAGGTGTACGGTCGCAGATGGGGCCATTTTTTCCCTTGTTCGACAGCCCAGTTTCAGGGCTCTGTGCTGTGCACCGCAACCTAGCTGATTTGAAATTTCGGGGCCTGTGAAATTTTCATGGGTATTGGGGTAGCTTAGAAGGACGACACAGGCTCCTGCATCATAACAGTCTAGGGTTCCGAAACAACGCCAGCACCAAAACCACTACTTACTCACGATGGTTTGGGGCACAAGAGGTCCCCGAAAAGAGTGTCACAGCTTCGTGGTGCACGGTTTGCAGTCGCTCATTGGAGCCTGAAACGAAAGCCTCTCCACATATCGAGCATCGACACCGGAGCCTGCCTACATCGTACTCGCTGGCAGGACGTCATCCTTCCCGTACCCCTTCTTGGTAGCCCAGTGGTCCCCTTGACCCTTTTTTTTGTTCTGGGTTCCCTTGTAAGGCCACCAACCAAAAAAAGGGTGCCCTTTATTGTAATATGGCTACTGGGCGACTAAGCCGTTTATTGCTGCGCATCCGGGGTACAACCGTCTCAACATGTGCCCAACACTGACTGAGAAGGTTGATAAGGTTTATGGTGCCCAAAGGCTGCTAGGCTGACGGAGCACATTAAATGTCGGTGCAATCTTGGGCAGGATTCCTGGGGCGGCTACGGCAAGTCCAACAAGGGCAAGGGTGCACCCTCTCAGCTGGACCGCCACGAGCGCATAGAGGTTGCTCGTGTGTTTGTCATATATCTTGGGGCGAAGATGCAAAGGGCACAGGCGTTAAGATGTGGCTTTCGGACGGAAAGTGCCAAGAGTGGTGAAGATGCTCACGTCTTTACCACCGGTGTCAACCGCTTCAGCGGCGTCACCGAAATTCAGGGTGTTTTCACGGGGTTAGTGCTGTCTGGAGTTTTTATCGATTGCACAGATACTTTTTTTAGGCACGAGCTTTGGTTCTCCTTACTTGCTGAAGAATAATAATAAAAATAATAATAATAATAATAATAAATATATATATATATATATTCATGGAGTTGCAAAAGGCATGAGGCACTAGGCCCTGAGCCCCTCAGTCCTAAAACTCTTACGCCTTCAAGCCCTTCAGCTCCTTAAGCCCATAAGCCTAAGCTGTACAGAAGCCCTAAACCCCTAAACCTAAACTTTAGAACTAAACCCTAAACCCTAAACCCTAAACCCTAAACCCTAAACCCTAAACCCCAAACCCTACTTCGAAAATCCCGAGGTGCCGGCAAACTGCTGGCAAAGGCGCTTCCCAAAGGTGAAGGAAAAGGCAAAGAGAAACCTAGCCATGTGCTCAGGAAGGGAACCCAAACCGTCAACAGCCCAAGCCCTAGGGTTTAGGGTTTAGGGTTTAGGGTTTAGGGTTAGGGTTTAGGGTTTAGGGTTTAGGGTTTAGGGTTCAGGGTTCAGGGTTTAGGGTTTTGGGTTTAGGGTTTAGGGTAAACCCCCAACATTCTAAACAGCCCGCAACATGCCCTAAGATTGCACTCCCCTCCGAATCTTGTAATAATCCTTATGGTCCCTTTATACTTATACTCGAATAACCCTCCCTCCCCCTCCGCCCCAAACCCTATTAACAATTACTAAAACCCCTATAGTAACTGTGTTTTCCTTGTTTGGTTGTGTGGTTTTTGGCGAAAGGGGGGGGGGGGGGCTCCCAACCACGCCCAAAACTAATTTCTCAAGCTTCGCACGGGCTACTTGCACAATGCTGTTTGAGGTTGTCGATTCTTGTGTTCAATGCGGGTACTAGGGGGGCTCCGGTTTTGGAGGCGTAAAGATTCCTCACGCAAACATCGCAGCATCTGAAACCTGAAACCCTCAACCCTAAACATGGACCCCAGAGACTTAGGCTGCACTGCAGCCCCTCAGAGGCTCCTCATATGGTTAAAGCGGGATTCTTGGGCTACTTGCGGCCCGAATTCTCTCACCCTCGGTTGGTCAAGGTCTTATACGGGAGGTATGTTGAAAACTATAGATACTATATTGAACCACTGGAAGATTGATATGATGGGTTTCTATATTCATAAGCTCATATAGCCTAGTATGAAATCATACTTTCTATGACACACACACACACACATCTACAGATGTATATACATATATATACACATGTGTATTTATATTTATATGTATATTTATATCATATCACAGGGCCTTATAAGGCTTGGGACTCGGACTGAGAGACAGGCCCCGTCACCGCTTACACCCTATCCCCCAAGCCCAGCGGACAAACGAGTGCCAACAAGGCTGGAAGCCCAGTGACAGCGCTTTTCCGCCTGGCAAAGTAGGCTCCCGGCGCTGGATGGGTTTAGGGTCTGGGGTTTTGGGTTTAGGGTTTTGGGTTTAGGGTGATGGTAAGGGGGATTCTCTATTCTCGGTGTTTAGGGGGGCGGGGAGGGGCGGCGGGGGCGGGGGCGGGGCGACCCTAAACGAGACACAACTTTAGGGATGCCAGTCTTAATCCCTCGAAACCCAGTCCCAAGGCCCAAACCCGAAGCAAGCCCGGCTCCAACATCATAGCATAGGGGGTCGGAAGAATGACAGATATTGTTCCCTTCTGGTCCCTATATGAATACTATAGCAACCTACTATAACAACCCACCCCCCTCCGCCCCCCCCTCCAAAAAAAACAACTATTTCTGATTATTCAGAATTATAAGGCCCCTAAAATATGCGTTTCCTCCAGATCCTACGGAGAACGCTCCCACCGCAACTCCGACATACAGCTGCAAGCAACTCTGCTCCAACAGGCACAGCATACACTACAGCTCAAGACACAAAGCTTTCCTGCTATCCCGTATGAACCCTAAACCCTACACCGGCCTACACCCGAAGCCCTAGAGCCCTAGACCTATGGGTCCCTGAAACTTGCCTGTGTTTTGAGCGGGAGTTGGGGTGGAGCGGAGGCCTTCACTTGCCAGTTCGTGGCTTAAGTTGGGCTTCAGGTGCGCTGCGGAGCATCGCTCGGCAGCAGAACCTTCAACCCGAAGCTGAAGAACCTCACGCCCTTTGTGGCTTGAAGTGAGAGCCGAAGCCCCGAACTTCCCCAAACCTTAAACCCTAAACCCTAAACCCATGATCCTAGATGACCAGGCGACGATGTCTGGATCGAGGCTGACATCACGTTGAAAACCGGAGTGTCGAAGCTGAAGGCCCCTTCTTCAGAAGGGTCGTCTGGGTTTGGGAAAGTTCGGGGCTCTCTCAAGCATCACTAATGAGAAGTGCACCTGTCTCTTCATAGCCTACTGGGGAACTTTATCTTAGGGACTGAGTAGACAGCCTGTATCCGTTTTGGTTATATACAATCCCATCATATATTTACATAGAGAGAGGTAGTTTGGATTTATATAAAATCCTATATATATATATATATATGTATAAGTAGCATGGTTGACCTTGTTTGGGCCACTTCAGCCCCTGAGAAGCCTAGAGCTTCGAGAGCTTAGGGGGAAATTAGGATTCCTGAGACCTGGTGACCTAGCGAGCAGCTATCCGAGTGCTGCTGGAGCATGCAGCCATGGCCTCTTTGAGAATGGTCGTGCCCATAGACAATGCTTTAGGTTTAGGGTTTAGTGTTTAGGGTTTAGGGTTTAGGGTGCAACATGTGACAATGTTCCCTGTTCGGTCAGAGCTCAGCAGTGTCGTGAGCCACTGCAGCCACGCCCGACTCCCTTCCGCCCAGAAAGATTTGAGTTACGTTAGACATTGACCACGGCCAAGCAGGTTTACCTGAACGAGAAGCCAGCCGTCGCAGCGAAACGGTGGGGAGCCCCGGGGGCTACATGTGGATTTGAAAATGTTCGTCAAGCTTGAGGCTTGCAGGATGGCAACACGGCCCCCAAGGAAGAATGCAACAGTGCTTGACTTCAGTGTAGGGCCATGTAGGGTGTGGGCAGGAAAGGTGGCCCATGTTGCAATCCAGAGTAGTCAAGGTGGATGAGCATTGAACCCTGGCAGTCGTGCGTGGTTCAACATGTGTTGCCGCAGCAGCATGTAATTCGTGCACAGCTGAGCTGCAAGTGTGCATGCGCGCATGCATGTACGCAGGTATGTGTGTCTCTGAGTTTTTGTTTGTATGTCTCTGAGTTGTAGACATAGGCAGAGGCTGTGGGGGGAGAGAGAGAGAGAGAGACAGAAGAAAACGAGGGGAGACGGAAAAGACAGACCGCAAGTAAAGCTTGCATGTATCCCTAAACCCTAAACCCTAAACCCTAAACCCTAAACCCTAAGAAGCCAGGTTCCTGGAGAAAGAAGGACTGGACCCCTGGTATCAGACGCCTCTGTCGGCGTGGATTCAGAAGGAGGCCCCCATGAGCAGTATCGAGGAGTTGGGATGAGCTTCGTGTGGGTTTAGGGTTTAGGGTTTAGGGTTTAGGGTTTAGGGTTTAGGGTTTAGGGTTTAGGGTTTAGGGTGTAGGGTGCTTAGCACTTTGAAACAGGTCTATTCCCAAAAACTTTGGCGTTTCGCCGGGTGCCTGACCTTCAGGAAGTCCCAAAGCCTTGGGACCCTACATCCTTTTGGGGTTCGAGGGCCTCGCGTTGTTCGCTTTAAGGGTTTTCACTGAGCCATGAAGGTGCAGATGCACTCGAACAGGACATGACCAATACACCGAAGAATGAGACAGTTGAGTTCTGACAGGGGCGAAGGTCAGTATAGTTTTCAGGGCTTCGGGTTCCCAAAGCCACTAGCTTATGGTATGTAGGAGTGCTTCTTGGGACTTCAGGGTTTTTGGATTTATAGGCTTTAGGGAGGCTTTAGGGAGGCTTTAGGGTTCGTATTGAGGGGCGGGATTGGGGTAGCCCTTCGGGTTACATACAGCTCACGAGGCGTCCCAGAAGGAGGGCACCTTCCTGCCGCTCGGCCGCAGTACTCGTAGGTAGAGCTGCGGCTGAGGGCTTCAGAGAGCTGTGGGGGATGCAACTCGCAGGGACAAGGCCCCGGATGACACCTTACTGAAGACTCGAAATAGGATCCCTTTACCCCTCAACCCCTAAACTCTAGGGCCCCTAAACCCTTAAACCCTAAAACCCCTAATCTTCACCCCCTGAAAGCTCATCCTTCCCTCGCACCAAAAGGAAGCTGGAGGGAGATCTCGCCACCATCGTGAAGCCTGCCCCGCGGATCCAGACACAATAGAGGGCCCGAAGATCGTGCGCGGACCGGGGGACCTCTGGAGGAACCCTTAAAAAGGGTAGTAATATCATATTATATCATTTATCATTTAAGATAAATATAGTATATTATGATATTATAATAAATATAATGCATATATGCGAGGCGTATCATGGGTATATGAGGACCCCAAAGAAAGGGCCCAGATCAGGGGGCCCATGCTTGAAATAGGAAGGCCTAAGCTATAGGCCCCAGGTCTGCCGCAACAGCCTTCGGAGTCCGAAGACTCTGCTGGTCTCTGCAGACCGCAGACCTGAGGAGATCCTCAGCTGTCTTCCTTAAAATTGATCTGCATGGTGCACAGGCGCCAAGAGCACGTGGGAGTAGATCGCATTAGCTGGCCTCTTAAGGTCGCCCCAGGGCTTCCGGCTCGACACAGCCACGTCTCAGACGCGAGTTTTGGTCCAGATTTCAGCCGGACTTCACAGACGGGCTGACCAAGAAAAGATCACTTGCCATCCATACCTTTTTTGAGATCCTTCTAGGCCGCAAAGCCTTGGATCTGCGCTTGATGGAGGTGGAAAGTTCACAGGCGTTTGTCCCCTTGCTCTCGCCAAAGCTTCTCACATCTCTCGGCTCACGAGCTTCAGTCCAAGTTCCTTGGACCCCTCAAGCATTGTAGGCCCCCTACAGACGCGACGCCAGAGTGCGCCAACACCCGCGTTCTAGGCGGCAACCTGCAGGTCGCTGTAGCCCCGCAAGTGATGTTCCTCACCAAAAACTCCGGGGCCATGTGCTTACATGGTAAGGGGGGATCTGAGGGCAGTTCAGACACTCCCTACAAAAACTCCATCCCCCTCCACCCTAAGCCCTCAACCCACCCAAACCAACCCACCCAAACCCACCCCTCCCCAAAAAAATAAAATCAAAAAGAACCCAAAAAGTCCAAAACCCCACCAAAGAACCCTAACGAACCCTTACCTCAACCCCTAAGCCCCGCCGCGCCGAAGCCGCGGCCCGCGCTGACATCGAGTTGGCGCGGCCTATGGAGGAAGGGCTTGGCCTGAACCCCCCACTGCTGGCTGGTTCTTAGTGTTCATGGTACGTATGAGTTTAGGGTTTAGGGTTCAGGGTTTAGGGTTTAGGGTTTAGAGTTTGGGGCCTTCTAAAGGGAATGAGGGAATAAGGTACCCTATATCCCCCCCATTATATACCCTTTAGGGATTCTGCAGGGTACACTCATCCCCCCCCCATTCCCTACTCAGAACCAGGGAGTCTTAAGAACCTGTTGTTAGGGTCTTGTGGCTTAAGGCTGTCGGGGGCTTAGGGGGGTTCAGGGGTTAAGGTTTAAGAACCCAGCACCCAAGCGCGCGATCATGATTGTTGGGGTTTTAGGGGTTTAAGGGCTTAAGGGTTTTTTCAGGGTTTAAAGGTTTGTTTAAGGACATAGGTGTTTGGGAGTTTACGGGTTTCAGATTTCAGGGTTCAAGATATAGGGTTGGGCGCTGCAGCCTGAAAAGCTTGTAGTGTTCTTAGGGGGGCGGGGGGGGGGGGGTTCAAGGGGGGCATGTAACCTGAGGTTCCCTTCCCCACTACTCCCTAAGGCTCCCTAAGGTTCCCTAAGGTTCCCCAGGCACCTACCCCCCTTGAAACACCCCCCTCCCTTAAGAACCCTATAAACAGCTCGATAGGTCGCTGGCTGGGTTTCGGCTCCCCTATGATCGTTACGCATACTAGGACGCACAGTGGGCCTATGATTGTTACTACTGTAGTAGCATACTGACTAGGATTAGAAACATGAACTTTCTTGTTTTTGTGGTCAAAATTATTCTAGTTATGCCAGTTATGCCAGTATTAGCATTTTGGGTATTCTGGTTGTGATGATTATAAGTACCTGCTGCTTTTTGGGCACAATCCTTTATGGATTAGATGAAGCTGAGCTCAATAGGGTAGAAGCCTTCGATGCATATGATCCCTTTTTTTTTTTTTTTTGGGGGGGGGGGGGGGGGGTTGTTTTGAGCACAAGCAGCAATGGGTGGGGGAGACTCTCCCCCCCCTCCCCGCCAGTGGAGGGGTTTATGGTCCAAGGCCCAGAAAACCCTATCTTCTTGTCCGTGATAGGGATTGCGCCCTGCGTTAATGAAGATGCCTGAGGCAACCGGCAAAAGAATATTCCGCCTAAACCCCAAACCCTAAATTAAAGGTCCCGATGATGTGCTGGTTCACAGCGCTGTCGCGCTCGGTTGCCCTGATAAAGGGACAACAACGGGTAAACCTAAATTAAACCCTAAACCCTTTACAGCCAAGCCAGGCGCATGCGCGACGCCCGGAATGCCCCGCTCTCGCCGGGGCTCCCCTGCCGCTCACCTCAGAGATAAATGCGGATCTATAGGGTTTAGGAGTTTAGGAAGGGGTTTAGGGTTTAGGAGTTTAGGAAGGGGATTAGGGTTGCTTCGACATGAATCAAGCAGACAGTCGCTTTGCTTTTTTCGTTCTGCGGCCTTGCTGTGAGCGCTTTTCTACTGAGCTCTGCAAGAAGCATATGGGTATGTCCTCACTAGGGGTACCCTTCTATACCCCAGATAGAATAGAATCCCCTTAACGGGAACACCCCCGAAAAAGGGGTACCCCTGTTCAAAATATACCCTGAACCCTAAACCTTAAACCCTAAACCCCCAAATATAATTTTTTGTGGTCCCAGGTGATGCTTAAAACCCTGGGTTCCAAAGGGTTTCTGCGAGTCCCAGGGGGTCCCAGAGGGGTTGGCTGGACTCTGATGGGTTCAATGGACTTTATTTTGTTTAGGGTTTTAGGGCTTGAAGGTTTAGGGTTAAGGGTTTAGGGCTTTCAGGTCTAGGATTTAGGGCTTTCAGGTTTAGGGCTTAGGGCTTCGAAGGTTTAGGGTAACCCAAAACCTGCCTTTTTCGTGTAAGTTACTTAAGGACCTTCGCAGAGTAACCTACATGTAGGTTTTGGGTCGTGAATTGAGGTTTGAGGATGCGTAGCTTGAAGTTTCAAGAGGTCTAGGGTTTAGGGTTTAGGGTTTAGGGTTTAGGGTTTAGGGTTTAGGGTTTAGGGTTTAGGGTTTAGGGTTTAGGGTTTAGGGCAACCGACATGTTGGGAAAAAAAGACGTCCAGACTCCACACCCCCAACTGCTCTCATACAGCCTAGGGCCATGCGGGCCAAGGTTGGCTTTGGAGGTTCAGAGTTAGGGGGTTTGGGGTTTAGGATTTAGGGTTAGGGTTTGGGGGTTTAGGGGTTTAGGGTTTAGGGTTTAGGGTTAGGGTTTGGGGGTTTAGGGGTTTGGGTGTTGCTTCTGTGGTTGAGGGTCAGTGGCAGCATAGCGTGACGACTTCCTCTTCCCAGCTCACAGACCTGCTGTGGAGCTACGGGGGTTTAGGGTTCAAAAGGGTTTCGGGTGTATAGGTTGAATGCAGGCCAAAGTGCATGGTCGTCATAATCGTGAGTTTTCCAGATTTCAGCTCAGACTTATAGACCCCTCCACCTCAAGACCCTCAGTCGATGTTGCCGAAAACCCGAGACCTTACACAAGCATATTAGCTAGGGGGTGGCACAAAAAGCACCCTAAACAGCAGGGACCTTGATTTGTCGGATATGTTCGTCAGCCCTCTTCTTTTTGCTGCCTTGCCTTAGGGGATCTCAGGACTTTACCTCGCGGTTCCTGCTGCTCCTTGGCCGAATCGTACGGTTTCTCACCCCGAAGCCTTGCCACCCTCAGCCAACTCGCGAAACATTCGGGATAGGGTTTAGGGAGTTTAGGGAGTTTAGGGAGTTTAGGGAGTTTAGGGAGTTTAGGGAGTTTAGGGAGTTTAGGGCTCAGGCTTAGGGTTCTGTTCTAGCTTGGGATAGTCCACCCTGAACCCCAAACCCCTAAACATTGAACAAGTCCTGTCGTGAAGTTTAGGTTTTGTGGGGCGCGCGATTTGCAGGGTAGAGGGCTTTCGGAATAGGGTTTCTGGGTTCAGAGGGCTTGTCGAAAATGTTTAAAGTTTATGGGGTGTATGGGGCGCATAGGGTTTGAGGGGACTCTTTAGTCCATAGGCTCACAGGGTCCCCCCCCCAAAAGGGAAATGTTTGGGGAGTACCTTTGCGGGGGAGGTTGGGAACCCTTATGTGATGAAACTTGATCCTCATCCCACAGCCCATGTTTCTCAACAGAAGAGCAGACGCTGTGTCGAAGATGTATTAGGGCATCAATGGCTTCAGTGCTGTAGACAGCCTTCTGGTACCGACTGTTCGTCTAGAGTTGGTTGCAAAACTGCAGCTGGGACATGCTGCGACAGGTGATTGCCATCACCTTGGCTTCCGCTTATTACACTGCTTTTTATCACAGAGTCACCCTAAACCCTAAACCCTAAACCCTAAACCTTAAACCCTAAACCCTAAACCCTAAACCCTAAACCCTAAACCCTAAACCCTAAACCCTACACCCTTCCTAGCTCCTGACCCCAAGCCCCCGGTTGCACGAGGAGATGTGCCGCCTGCTGGTCGGTGCCACTTCTGTTTGCTGTTCTGCGCCCCGGCTTGGCCTTTAGGGTTCAGGGTTCAGGGTTCAGGGTTCAGGGTTTAGGGTTTAGGGTTTAGGGTTTAGGGTTTAGGGTTTAGGGTTTAGGCTGGCCCATGACAGCCCCTGTCTTACTCAAAAGGGACTCTGAAGATCGGGGGGATGGAATCCTGGAATGAGGGTGAGCGATTGACAACCTCGCACAAGCTTTGCACAGCTGCAAGATTTCAAGGATACCTGCCAATTTGGTTTAGGGTTTAGGGTTTAGGGTTTAGGGTTGAGGGTTTAGGGTTTGGGGTTTGGGGTTTGGGGTTTGGGGTTTGGGGTTTAGGGGTTTAGGGGTTTAGGGGTTTAGGGGTTTAGGGGTTTAGGGGTTTAGGGGTTTAGGGGTTTAGGGGTTTAGGGGTTTAGGGGTTTGGGGTAAAAGGGTTTAGGGTTTAACTTACTTGCTTTGGCCAATGGCCAGAGCATCTTCCCGCTGCAGCCCTCGATGCAAGAGGGCACCCGCGCCACTTAGCCCACACATCCCTCGTCCATGCAGGCTTCTTCTTGGTACTACCATCCTGGTAGCATATGAACCCGAAACCCTAAACCCGAAACCCTAAAACCCGAAATATGCAGCCGAGAATCCTGGTCCGCCTAATCCCCACACACGCGAAGCAGTCTTGCTGCCCAGGCAGATTGCTACGCATCGTGATGACGTTGAGCAGTCTCCTTGGCCGCTTCTCTGGTTTTCGTAGCTGCAGTAGGCACAGCCGGGTCAGAACCTTTTGAAACTAAAAGGTTGGAACCATGGGCCCTTAGTATGGTCCCTTACCCTTGTGGGCCCTTATTATGTATCGTAGATATACGGGTCAAATAACAAGGGACCCAAATTAAGGGCCCATACTAGGAGCCCTAAAAAAGCAATCCGGAGCTTGGAGCCCGGCAATCTTAGGGAGGGAGGCCGGCTGCCTGGATTTTGGAAACAAGTACCATCATGAATTTTGACGGTTATTACGATGATGATTCTGATTCTTCTTCTGACATTTAGACTCGAAATCTCCACGGCAGGATGGGACATGTGAGGTGTCGGCTAGGCAGGTGGCCAAACAAAAACTCTGCAGAACTGACAACTTGAGAGGCAAAAAGGGGGGGGGGGGTGTGATCCCAGCATGCTGGACTCTACGGCGATGAAGATGAACAAGCCAATCCCTTTGTGCGGGAAACTTATACATCCCACACCTGCAGATCCCCGGAAGCTTAGGCTGGGGTTTGGGTTTTTAGTCTAAGGGTGGTTAATCCAGGAGTTTTCTCGTGCTTGTATGTCCCCGGCGGTTTACTGGAAGAGCTGCCAGTCTTATTGGTGGCAGAAGAGAACGTTGTTCTTTTAGTTACATCGGCCCTTAATATGGTCCCTTATATCCTTTGAAGGGGAAGTATGGGCCCTTGTGGGATGTACAGGAACTATAAGGGGGACCCCCTCTTAAGGTTGACCAAGAAAACTCGGAATCAGTACTATTATAGTACTCCTTTCTGGTCCCTTTTTAAAATGATACTATCATGACCCCAACCTTTATTCGAAATTATTGAGGCCCCTATATCACCTGCCCGACCTCTTGAGACCAGGAACGACTCAGCCCTTCTGGCCCTGGGAGGCGTGGTGGCGAGTCCCGGCCTGCAAGGCATGGCAAGCCGCACGTCTAGGGCGTAGGGTGGTTTAGGGTGTAGGGCTTAGGGCTGTTTAGGGTGTAGAGTTGTTTAGGGTTTAGGGTTCTAAGAGGAATCCAACATACCCCAAACCCATGCCCCTTAACCTATAAAAGGAGAATATAAGGAAGGATTTACCATACCCCCTTCATTTCTTTTAAGGGGTATGCCGAAGGGGTATGTTGAACATCTCTTAGAAGTGTGTAGGGCTTAGGGGTGTTTAGGGTGTAGGGTTGTTTAGGGTTTCGGGCTGCGAAGGGTTTAGGGTCGTTGAGGTTTCAGGGCGGTTGCGGCCCTAAACCCGAAACCCGAAACCCGAAACCCCAAACACAAGGTAACAAACACCACACAACAAGGCCACTGGTGGGCTTGTTACGTCAGGTTCGCTTGTGTGGCGGTAATCATTCAGCGTTGAGCCACAGAGCCCAGCATTCCGTCAATCCTAACACCGAAACCCTCAAGCCTAGTTGCACTAGCTCATGTCATCTGTTTTTTTCTTTGGTCAGCCAGGTAGTTTGACGGACTAAACCCACACGGCCCGAACCGAAGAACGAAACGCCCACCCGACCCTTATTTTCCGATACCTGCAAAGCAGGAGCAGTTGCTCTGGGGAGAAGGGCTGTTACTAAGCAACTGAACATGCACTGCACCGATGAGCTTTGTTCTGTGTGACAGCACATGCAGAGCTCAGGATATCCTTCATGGGCGTCGCTGCAAACTGCATGGTGGACTGCGGCAGCGTTACACAGCTGCCCAGAAACTTCACACTGACTCTTCATTCTCGGATGGCGTTTACTCGAATGAATGGAAGAATTAGAGTACACATGGGTCTTGTAATAGTCGTACTGACACGAATGACAATGGCATCATACTAACCTTACGCGGGTATATATATATATATGTATATGCATATACATATACATATACATATACATACATATATAGATGTATATATATATATATACTAGGAGTACGAAGCAGGCATTTGTGAAGTAAATAAAGGGTTGGGAGGAGGACTGGGTTAGTTGTAGAAGTTTTCCTTTTTGGTGTCTGTGTGTGTGTGTTGATTCAGGTGTCCGCAGTATACATGGCATCACACTTCCTGGCTGCTGAGACACCCCATTCCCGGCGCCCTCGACCATGTCTTTGCAGATGCCCGCTTCTGGTGGATTCTTGAGAGCGTGCGCGCTGAGGCTTTCCTCCTGTGCAACATGATCCTCTGCTACGTTTATGAGAACTCGGGCTATGAGGGAAATAGGCTTTTGGGAAGGAGAACACAGGAGTCGGGTGGTGTGGGGTGAGCCTGCATGAGCAATCCTCTTGCTTGCGGTAGTGAGTGCAGGGATCTGGGACTGGGGTGGTATGGCTTGAAGCGGATGGCAGATGCAGTCGCAGTCGTTGAGGTCTGGATGTGTCTCCAGACTTAATCCCAAATCAGCCCCGCCCGTGACATCCTATCGCGAAATCACGAGCTCAGCCCTTCCCTGAAACCCGCGTATGCCCGCAACAGTAAGGACAAACAAGCTATTCTCCATTCGCCCCTAAAGGAGCCCCCAGAAGCCTCAGATGCAAGCCCTACTTAAAGCGCATAAGCAAGCCGCTGACCCGACCTTGGGGCACAAACCTGCACAGGATATTGCAGCTGCTGCTGGTCTATGTCTTTTTCTCAGGGCCGGGTCATGCTTTTGGGGTGAAAGGGTAGTGGGAATCGCGGAGCAAAGTTCCTTTGTCTGCTGTCTGGCTTTTATGGGGTTAAATAGAGGAACAAAGTTCCTCTTTTTGCTTCCTGGCCTTTAGAGTTATCGGGCTAAAGGGTTATGGGTGGGAACTTAGGCTTCCAGATTATGGCCCGATGATGGCGAAGAAGCTTCTCCAATTCCCCGCCCGCTCTTGCACCGAATCCTGTACTTGGCTTGCCTCCGCAGCCATTTCCTTAGGCCCTAAACCCTAACCCCTAAACCCTAAACCCTAAACCCTCTCTATCACATGCATAGTTAAACCTTCGGGACTTTTCGGTCAATCTGCCCTCCGTTCTTCGTGACTTTTCGGTCCATCTGACCCCAATGTTCGCGACTTTTCGGTCAATCTGGACCAGTGTTAGTGACTTTTCGGTCAATCTGACCCCCATGTTCGCGACTTTTCGGTCAATCTGGGTGAATCTGGACCAGTGTTGGCGACTTTTCGGTCCATCTGACCCCAATGTTCGCGAGTTTTTGTCAATCTGGATCAGTGTTGGTGACTTTTCGGTCAATCTGGACCAGTGTTGGTGACTTTTCGGTCAATCTTGGACCCCCCCTCCTCCCCCTTCCTCGCCCCCCCATTCCCCCCCCTCCTCCCGTTCCCCCCCCCCCCCCCCCCCCCTTCCCAGAGTTTAGGGCTCCAGGGTTTAGGGATCCAGGGTTTAGAGCATGCAAAAAAGGGCTCAGGGTTTGGGGCTTCAGGGTTTAGGGCTTCACGGTTTAGGGCTTCAGGATTCAGGGCCTTAGCGTATTAGGACTTCAGGGTTTAGGGCTTCAGGGTTTCGGGCTTCAGGGTTTAGGGCTTCAGAGTTTAGGGCTTCAGGTTTTAGGGTTTCAGAGTTTAGGGCTTCAGGGTTTAGGGCTTCAGGGTTTAGGGCTTCAGGGTTTAGGGCTTCAGGGTTTAGGGCTTCAGGGTTCAGGGCTTCAGGGTTCAGGGCTTCAGGGTTTAGGGCTCCAGGGTTTAGGGCTTCAGGGTTTAGGGATTCAGGGTTTAGGGCTCAAGGTTTTGGGCTTCAGGGTTTAGGGCTTCAGGGTTGAGCGCCTCAGGGTTGAGGGCCTCAGGGTTTAGGAGTGGGAAAGTAAAACTCTCCGGGGGAGGATGAGAACCTTTTATATTCTTAATGTTATGGGATTCTTTGGGCGGGTGGGTTTTTTTCTAAGCCTGGAATGAATGCTAGAACAGTGACCCTCTAGACCCTAAACCCAAAACCCTAAACCCTATCCCAACAGCGGCCCTAAACCCTTAAAATCTCATCCCCGGGATTCGGGTTCTCGTCCGCCTCAAGTGTTCTTGAATAGGGGCACCAAACTGCAGCTTTGGGTGCGGGAAGAGGTTTAGGGTTTAGGGTGGCTGAATAGACCCTAGCCCTAAACCCTAAACCCTAAATGGTTGTAGGAAGCGGGTATGCTGACCCCGGTTGGTTCGTTACTGGTGGTCAATGCACCCACTCTAGAGATCTCGACAGGAGTTGCCTCGCCCGCTTACGCCAGTGTGAGAGTCGAAACCCTAAACCCTGGAGCCAAAGGGTGGCGAAATAGAGTTCTGAGGGGAGTTCGGTTCCTGTTCGCAGGCCAATGCCACCTGCAGCGACCACCGAGGCGATCTCGTTTGTCGATGCAGGCGTGTTGGGGAGTTCCGCCTCATAGTGTAGGTTTCGGGTTTAGGGTTTAGGGTCTAGGGTTTAGGGTTTAGGGGTGCTGGTCCCCAGTGGTGCCTTTGTAGTTATACTATAGGAACCCCCCAAAACCGTATTCTAATTCTTCAGGCCCCTATGTTATCCTTGTTTTTGGGAAGAGCCCTTATGCCACATGTGAGGTGCATCATCCTGCGCACACTCTCCCGCAGAAGCCACCAGCCCTACTTCTCTTATAGTCGTAGACCGCACAGACGGGTGAGTCTTGGGTAGGCCACACAAAAGAGGTGGAGGGCCTGGAGTTCTTTGAGGTAATTTCTGCTGTGAACGGGTTCAGCCGCGCTGCAGGGCCTTCGCCGCCTGCGGTGCCCAGAGCACCGACACCTTCACACGGCCAGAATCTGCGGGGGACCTTCAGCATGCTCTCCTTGCAGCAGGGCACCTCGTCCGCATCTGAAAGGGGGTTGGCACCCTAAACCCTATAAACCCTAAACCCTATGAGAATCCGTACGGTACGTTAGATAGCTCGAGATGTGTGCTTTGCACGACCTTCGGGCCTGGGATTTTTCAAGGGCAGTTATCAGAACCTAAGTCCCATGCCGAGCCCGAAGCATGGACGGGATGTCTTTGAGGGTGTATACGGTTTCGGGTTCAAGGTGTACGATTTAGGGTTGCTGGCCCTGGAGGACGTACTGGTTTCTGGAAGTTTTTCGAAGTTCTACCGGGGCACAAGGCATTCGCGCACGGGCATGCTGCGCACTTCTTTCCCTTCAGCCAAGGGCGTATCTCAGTGGTGCTGCCCTGCTTGAACGAGAGCGAGTTTGCTGTCAAGACTGTCCAGAGCTTCTGCAACAGGCCATGTCAGACCTTGTCGCACACTCCAGATTTGCTACTGGAGCGCAGCGGAGCCAAGTGCAGGTGCCGATTGATAGCCACCCGTAATTCTGAGTCAAGTTCCACTGAATCCTTTAAATGTGCAGGCTGCTCAGATGCGGGTTGCCAGCATGCAAACATCGTTGAAGCGCAGGTTTGGATAAGCCTGAAGCCCGGAAAAGCCCAAAAAACCCACGCCCTGAACCCGCAGTTGGACATGTGACAGCTCAAGAAAGTCCCTAAACCCTAAACCCTAAACCCTAAACCCTAAACCCTGAACCCTGAACCCTGAACCCTGAACCCTGAACCCTGAACCCTGAACCCTGAACCCTAAACCCGAACCCTAAACCCACTGCAGGACGCCCTCCGACGTCCTGGCAGAGATCATCGTGGTGGACGACGGCTCATGGCCGCCCCTTGAGATCGAGCCAGCTGCCGGCACTTTTAATGAGACCTTTCGCAGCTGAGGGGCCAACATCCCTGGAAACCCTACACCCCAAACCTTAGAAACCCTGAACCTCAAACCCTATAAACCCCAAACCCTGTAAACTCTCTAAACCCTCGTTTTTGTGTTGTGAAGGGACTCCAGGCTGCTCGTGCTTTGAAGAGCCCCTTTGCCCCAGTTCATTTGCCAACGGGGGAAGCCAAAATTGTGAGGTCAGGGTTCAGGGTTGAGGGTTTTGGGTATACACCTTCAAGCCCTAAACCCATGGTCCTGAGCTAAAGGAAGTCAGGCTCAGAGCATTGAACATGGTGTCACGAACCTTTGCAGTGAATCGCTACTTGGGAGGTTCCGCGACGTCTCGATTCAAACCCTAAACCCCTAAACCCTAAACCCTAAACCCTAAACCCTAAACCCTAAACCCCCCCTATACGGAAGCTAGCCTCACGAGCGAGGCTTCACCGACGAGTGGACTCGACATGCCGCCTGAGAGTTTCGGCTTCCGCATTCGAACAAATTCCTTCGACTGCTTTGGCGATTTCACAGCGTTTGTTAGGGCTCCGAACACTTGCGGTCGAACGATGTTCGAGGTGGCTTGTGGTTTTCCGTAGGGTGTAGGCTTTAGGGTTTATGTTTGCTTTTCGGAGTTCTGTTCGATTGGGGCACAACGTGTGCGCACAGTTTGCAACCAGGCGCTTGAAAGAGCCGAGCGAGCCCTCTCAAAAAGGGTTTTTAGGGTTTCCAAACACAGCAAAGGTTCTTCGTCATGACGACGGCCCGCGCGGGCTCATGATTGCGAAGCAGACAGGCTCCGGCATCCCGCACCCTGAAACCCTAAGGACCCGAAACCCGAAACCCTAAAGCCTCCCAGCTTGAGTTGAGTCAGCCCGCCTCGCAAAAAGAAAAAAAAAAACGCAGGCCACAGGGAGACACCCACAACCCACAAGCGCCTCAAATCGTGCATCCCGAACACTCCAGAAGCCCCCCACGGCGGCACCTTCAGTGCTTGGAAGTTCGCTGCTAGGGTTTAGGCTTTAGGCTGTAGGTGGTAGGCGGTGGGCTGTAGGCTTTATGCTTTAGGCCTTTATGCTTTAGGGTTTAGGCTTGAGGGTTTGGGGTTTGGGGTTTCCTGATCCACGGTTGGATCGGACTCTCTTGCGTCACTACTTGAAGGTTCATGGGTTCTTACAAGAAAGGTAATAAGTGGCACTAATCATTATAGAGCCGTTAAAAGGGTTCTTAAGGGTTTAGGGTTCTTAAGGGTTAAGGGTTTAGGGTTTAGGGCTTAGGGTGAGTCCTTAAGGGAGGGGGTTCATGAGGGGTAGGTACCTAGGGAACCTTAGGGAAGTAGCTGGGACCGGGGAGTATTAGGGATTTCTTGGGCTTGCCCAACCCCCCCCCCCCCCCTAGGAACCCTATAAGAATTAAGGTTACACTTCTGACCACAGTTACCCCTACTTACAACCAGACTTATCAGTACGCATGAACCTCTAAGAATCAGAGATAAGGTTCATGGGCCTTTTCATTTTTGTTGAAACCTTTTTCCAGGATCAAGTGATGAAGCTCCGTTATTCGAGCACTCTACACGGAATTACCATCGCAGGGGGAGTAGGCAGGTTCTCAACCAATCGTGCTGCTCATGCTTTCGACTGTAGTGCATTACCAGCCGTTCAGCCATCGAAACCAGCGTGATCACCTTGACTGTGGTTTTTCGCACCACGCTCGCTGTGCACGACAGGTGGCGACGCTGCCATTGGGGAGTTCATTGGCTTTTATGCCGCCCAGTTTGCATCTAAACCCCGCACCCTGTCGCAAGCTTTCCAATTCCACCTCGTCGCAGGGTTCTCCAACTACCAATACCTGGCCCCCACAAAAGCCCGAAATTGAAGGTCGGATTTGGACGGAGGTAACCTTAAACCCTAATCCCGAGACGAAGTGGAGTAAGCTAGGCGGGAGGCAAACAAAACCCTCATTTCAGCATCCCACGAGCGTTGACTGAACGGAACAAAGCAGGATAGCCCATAACCCTTTACCCTTTACCCTAAACCCTACTAAAACCCTAAACCCTCAAATCTGTAGCGGGAGAGAGAGGGAGAGAAAAACCTTTTGGGAGCGACGTTTCTTCGGTGCTCCAGGCATCCTGAAGTGCCCTGTACAAACTGCGCCGAAAAGCAAGATTCTCCAGAATAGTCATTGAAACAATTTCCCCCGCCCCCCCCCCCCCCGGCCTCCCACAATGTGTTTCTGGCGCCGAAGCATCACTATGCTACAGGAAAACCACTGAAGCAATCCCCCCACCACCACCACGAGTTTGGCTGGCATTGTTACAAAAAGTCACCTGCGAAGCAAACCTGGGATCAACCCCCCCCCCCCCAGATAGTAAGTTCCCCCCCCCCGATATACTGTAACATAAATCTAATGGGGGTATTTAATACTAGGGGGGGGGGCGTTTAATATTAGGCGTAGGGGACTTAGAAGCCACCATCTCCCCTAGGATTGCCACGTCGCACCACGGCGTGGGTGGCACAAAGAGACCATCGATTTGCTGAAAGCCGCTGGGCGGCATGAGGTTCATCCTGCACGTTTAGGGTTTGGGGTTTTGGCAAAAGGGTGTAGGGCTTAGGTTTTAACATCTCAAAATGTTCATCTCCACTCACACCGAGGGGGCAGAGGAGAGTGGCGAGGGTTGGAGGTTCAGGGTGCAGGACATATATACATAGCCCTCATCGAGGTGAAGGCACGCCGTCTGGTCATACCGATGATTGGCGGCTTGGACATCGACACCTGGGACGAGATCCCCAACGGAGGGTTCGTTGGGAAGTGCTGGGTCAACTTCAACGCCGAACCTCTGCTGCCCTTTGTAATCTGGGCCTTGAGGGTTTAAGGTTTAGGCGAGGACCTTCTGCTGCAAAAGGGTTTAGGCATTTTTGTGATCCCGAAACCCTAAGCCCTAAACCCTTAACCCTTGTTGGTTTGTTGGGGGCTGGTGGCTTTTTTATGTTCTGGGGTCAGGGGGGCATGCTTCTTGCAAGGTAGGAAGGAAGGGAAAACCCTATTTTTCCGAAGTCTGAGCCCAGCTAAACATGCTTGGATGGATGTGTTGCAAGGTCGTGGCATCAGAACGAGGACAGTTCTGAAGAGTGGATGTGAAATACGGTCCGAGTTAACTCTCGCATGAGGCAAGAGGCGCCAGCCGAATTCGACTCAAACATTGACACAGACAACAATAAGAGTTTAGGGTTTAAGGCTCGGGTTTTTGCGGTTCGCCGCGTTCAGACCTGAAGCTGCGACTGCAAGCACACTGAAGGATTGGTGGTGGTACGATGACGACTCTGACTACACGCCGGTCATTAGCGGTGGCCTCGTGGCCACCACCCGCGAGTGGTGGAGAGAATCGGGTGGCTTTGCCCCTTTGGCTGGTCCTATCAGCCCTAAACCTACTAGGACCCGGAGAAGGCCCTTATTTAAGGTTCCCCTATAATCCCCTTCAACCCAGAAAGCGTACCCTTTTGTATTCTTAGGTTACTTCTGGGTCTAGCCTAGCCTTCGGTGCACAAGACGGTAGGTATGCAGAAATGCGTGAAACCTTGGTGAAGAGATCTTGTGTTGAAGAGGCACGCTTGGCGCCAGTGACGGCAGCCGAGTGAGTTTCACGTATCTGTGCCTGGATTGTCTGAATTGCGTGAGTCGAGGCCCAGAGCCCTTGAAACCCCAAGTTCTTACATCAGGTGCCAGTGAGTAGGGCCCCCTCTTTCGCCCTATAGAAGTACAAAAACGCGGCACGGGCTGCTGGAAGAGTGTTAAAGTGTCGATGAGGTCTGTTTTCAACGATGTCAGGGAGCAGCAGAAGCCCGAAAGCAGTCCGAGCTCTCAAGCCTGCTGTGCCTCTACATCAGCGGGTTTAGGGTTTAGGTTTAGGCAAAAAGGGTTTAGGGCTTGGGAATCCCTTCTCCAGAAACTCCTGGCAGCAGATCCTTCCACCTCTCAACATCTTCAATCCCAGAACTCTGCCACCGATCCGATCCTACGACTTCAGACACACCTTCCTAATTTTGGGTCCCTTCTTGGGGCACCCATTAAATTACAAGGTGGAACCCTTTAATAAAAAAGGGATCCCCAAAAAGGGAGCCTAATTTTTGATTTACCCACCTGAGGATCCTGGCATGCATGGTTGGGGCTCCTCGCCCAGAAGAGTATGGCCCGGCTTCAGGGTTTAGGGTTTAGGGTTTAGGAAGTTTAGGGTCTAACGACTTCGGGAGGATTCATACACATGTTCTGCGAGCGGAATATGGGCCTGCTTCGTTTACACTAGGTAGACCCTGTGTTCTTGAATATGTTCCCTTATTCCGACAGAGGGTTGCTTCACTATGACACCTCAGCGCACGCTCATATTGGAGCACCTCATAGCCTAACAGGGCTAAACCCCGGAAATCCTTAAGCCCAGCAGTCTTCAGATTCTTCAGCCCTGCAATCCAGAAACCTACTTGGAGGTTCATGGTACTTATGAACCAATTATAACTGTACTTATAACCCTCTTAGGGCACTTAAGGGGCTTATAAGTGGGTTATAAGTACACTTATAATTGGTTAAGAAGTACCATGAACCTCCAAGTAAAGACCGCTTGCATCCCGGAACTCTGGTAAGTTGGCTCATGAGAACGTGGAAGTGAGTGAGCAGCGGCCCTCAAAGCCTGAGCTCGTCTGTCCACTCATAGGTTTTGGATGTGGATGGCATGCAATAAGAAGCCCCAAACTCTTGCAGAACAAAAACCAGAGCACGAGCCGAAAGCCAAATCTCAAAGCCCTTGGCTCGGACTTTCTTAGATTGCTCAGATAATTGGTTGCCGTGCCTGCTGTGTACGAGCGGCAGAACCGAAGCCAGACAAGCCCAAACCCCAATCTGCACGGACACTGTTCTATTTTTGGGCCTTCAACTGTAGTTGCCTGTTTGTACATTCGATTTCCACCCAGAACAGGGTCTCCCCACAACAGGGGCCCTAGTTCAGAACCCGAAACCCTCAACCCTCAACTTTGTAACCCTAAACCCTAAACCTGAGCCCCTAAACCCTAAACCCTTTCAACTTTGTAACCCTAAACCCTGAACCCTTAACCCTGTTAACCCTAAACCTTAAAGCTGCCAGGTGGCGAGAACACCGAGCAGCCCATTAGAACTTGGCTCTGTGGAGGTGCTCACCACACTCATGGGATGTTAGCCCCCTGCCCCCCCCCCCCCCCCCCCTCCCCCCCCCCCTTAAAAGGGTGTTTAGGGTTTAGGGTTTAGGGTTTGGGGTTTAGGATTTTGGGGTTTAGGGTTTAGGGTTTAGGGCCTGTGGGACATTTCATCTTTTCCCTTATGGGTTGAAGAGGATCATATTCAAGAATATTTTTCGGAGGGTTTTAAGGGCCATCCTAGAAAAGGACCCTTGCATGCATGAGAACAGTAAATCTGCGGCTCTTTCGGAAGTTTGGGGGGGGGGGGGGGGGGGCTTCAGTACCAGGCAGAGTAGGATCTCTCTCAGCAAAACCCCAAACCCTTCCTAAACCCGAAACCTCCTAAACCCTTCCTAAACCCTCCCTAAACCCGAAACCCTAAACCCTATACCCTAAACCCTAAACCCTTGGCTGGGTCGGAGAATGGCTTTGAAGTTCTGACGCCTGAGTCCAACAACCCTTTCTCTCCTCATCGCTGAGTTCTGGACGCATTGCATCCCTGCAGCATGGTTGCGAGGCTGCTAGGGTTTAGGGGTTTAGGGTTTAGGGTTTGGGGTTTAGGGTTTAGGGTTTAGGTTTGCAGGTGGCATAAAAACCCTAGACCCTCCAAATCTGTCGATTTTTCGAGGCGACGTGATGAGGGCCAAGAGCAGCATCGTTGCCCACATGTGGAGAACTGAAGCCGACCCACGCAACTCAGACTTTGGGATCTAGGTTGGCCTTTGGCGCATGTAAGTAGTTTTCCCTTCTTAGGGTTTAGGGTTTAGGGTTTAGGGTTTAGGGTTTAGGGTTTAGGGTTCAGGGTTTAGGGTTTAGGGTTTAGGGTTAGGGTTTAGGGTTGAAGTTGTTTTTCCTTTGGGTTGAACCCTAAGGCCAAAAGCGTTGACTTTGTGGGTTGAGGAATCCCTGCTGAGTTGGTCCAGCTATGCGGGTGCCAACAAAGCCTGAAACCTTGAACCATAAACCCCACAGTACCCTGAACCCTCGACCCTAACCCATAAACCCTGAACCTTACGAATAGTTATTGAAGGGGGTTGAATTCAAGGGCCAACGCCGGGCTAGTACCGGTAAGATTAGGGGTGTAGGGTTCATAGGACTTTGGGCACCTAAAGAGGCCAGAGCTTGTGTTTTTGGAAGCGTTGAGGTTTTGGTGTTTAGGTTTCGGGCTTAGGAGGTTTAGGGAATTTAGGGGTTTAAGGGAAACCAAAGCCCTAAACCCAAAAATCGTCTGCTGCAACCCCAAAATCCTTGGATCAGGTGCACAAGAACGGGTTGAAGCAAGCAACAACCCAAGCCCTCTCAACAGAAACAGGCTGGCTTTTTGAGCTCAAGGGCCTGGGACTCAAGGGTATTTCGGGGACTTGGGGTTCAATAAGCCCTGGAGCATGTAGCTATACCACGAAGACAGGAGGTGGCGTTGTGAAGAACCTTGCGCGGGAACGGATGAGGGAGCAGCCAAGGTACCATTGCCCGCTACAAGATCAGGCAGATGCCAGGCTGTTGAATTTGGCCGAACCCAGGGCTTGCCCTAAGCCCTTAATAAATTTTATGCTTTTAAAGCCACGGTTGAAGGCTTATGATACGACGTGGTGCTTGAAGCCATAACTCGCAGGAACCCCCTAGGCCGTGAAGACCTAAACCCTAAAAAGGCACCAAAGCCGTTGAAAGAACAGGATAAAACTCAACCTTTGAGGACATACGTCCTGAAAACCATGAGAATCCTGAAAACCCTAAACCCTAACTCCTAGCAGAACTCAACCCTCTCAGGAAGTACGACAACGTGGCGCGCACGGCCGCTGCTTGGTTCGACGAGTTCCTCCCGAAGTTCCGGAGCGGCTCCTTGGGCGGAACACGCAGATAGCTCAACCCCCCTTTTTGTTTGCGGAGGTTTGTTGAGGGATTGTGGGGTTCGAGGGTTTGTGGTTTGAGGGTTTGAGGGTGGGAGGAGAATTTTGGTTGGGTGCAAAAAGTCCAAGGTGCACACGGTGGTTGGGTCGACGGTGCACGCGTTTTTTTTTTTTTCGGTCTGGCTGGGAACACCCTAACAGGAGATGTTGGGCAGCACTCAAGCCCCCTTATCAAGCAAGCCCTCGAGGGCCCTAAACGGAGATGTTGGGCCTGGGAAGCCCATGCCTGCCCTGAAAGCCGACATGCTGTGTGGCACAAGACTAAACCCTCAAACGAGGTGCTTGCCAGGGAGTGGTGGTCCGGGCACAAGCAAGGTTTGGGCACAGGAGGGGTTGGCTCTCTGACATGGGCTCCGTATCGTTGATCTCTTGAAACGGCGCTGGATGTGATGCGCCGTAATGTAACATGATGCGGCGATGCGGTCTTTTTTCGACCTTGTAAGAGGCCCCTGGGCTGTTTTGTTTCGGCTCCTCAAGGCGCCCGCGCCCCAGGCCTTTGATAGAGATTCTTCCCCCGGTCGCCCTCCTTAACGTCCCTCATGTCCAGCCTCGTGAAGTTGGTGGTGGCCTTGCTCCCTGTTTCCTGGGGCTGCAGCTACGTGGAGATTGCATATCCAGACAGTGGCAAGACGTCCTACCTCATTCCAAGAACCATGGAGCTGTGGGACTTGTTCAATACCACCAAGTACAGCATTGATGCAGTTCCGCGAGGTGGTGGGAACAAGTTGGGTTGGCTTGCGCCGATGAACATCTTCCACTTTCCTCCAACCTACCAGCCTCTCAAGTGCCCCTTTGAGGGCATGAACGAGGCTGGCCTGACGGTCTCTGCACTCTATCTGGCGCAGTCGGTCTATGAGCAGCCAGAGCCAGGAAAGCGGGCGATCCCGGTGTTGGAGCTCGTCCCTGCGATCCTCGCAAACTGCTCCACCGTCGACGAGGCCGTGAAAATGCTCGAGGCTGTGAACGTCGTGACCGAAAGAAACCCGCACTTTCCAGACGCGGTGCTCAAGACAGCCACTTTGCACTGGGCAATCGCGGATCCTTCTGGACGTTCAATTATCGTCGAGTATATTCAAGGCCAGCGTATGATTCATGAGAACACGCTAAGGGTCATGACGAACGACCCAGACATCAAGTGGCATTGGAGGAACTTGAACACCCGCATTCACTTGAGCCCATCTTTTCCGTATCAGAACGAGTTCATGCAAGTGAAGGCGGATGACGAGGTGGGAGTTGTCCCACGTGCAATGGGCCATGGCTATAATCTCGTCGGCCTTCCCGGAGACACGACTTCACCAAGTCGCTTCATCCGATTATTTTACCTGCGCGGCTATTCCATGGAAGCAATGCCCATCAAGAGCTTTGACGACGCTGTCGTTTTGGGAACCGGACTACTCAACAATGTCTGGATTCCGTTTGGCCCCGCCGCCAAGGATCCCAGAGCTGGGCCAAGCGACGGTGCCGAATTCACGGACTATGGCGTCCTGAAAGCTCCCAAGGAGAAAGTGTATCTGATCCGAGCCTATCGGAACACGCAGTGGCGCAAAGTCGATCTCAAACGGCTGGACTTCTCCAAGGGCTACACGTGGCCGCTTGAAGATGGCTCGTTGGGTATCGTGGACATCACAGATGCCGGTAAGATCACTACTCCCAAACAATCGGAGCTTTGAGCACAATGTGGCATTCTTGCATCAAGGCCTTATTTTCTGTTAGCTGCCAGGGCAATGCAGAGAGCATCCCGTGAATGCAGCAACGGCCTCGTGAACGTGGCTGTCATTTTCCCACTCTGGAGGTCACAGTTCCTGAACAGTTACTGTAGACTCCTGTTCGCAAGGGTCGATCATCATCTTGTGCAAAGCAGGTCCAGATTCTCCCCGATGTCGGAAACAAAACAAGAGCCCTGTGCCCTTGTGCTCGTCATCGCACTCCGACCCGGCACAGACACGCATTCCTAACAGGTCCTGCAACAGAAGGTCCTTTTGTCATCTAAAGAGAACATTCTTGCATCCTCCGTCGGCTCCATACATCCTTTGTTTTCGAGAACTTAGCTCAAAAAGACTTGTCTACCAGTTTTGACACTGAAAGTAGTTCTCTATAGGCCTTACTAAACCCCCACACTCTGCCAAAGCCATCGCTCGAAGTCCTGAAGCCGAGGGTTTAGGGTCTAGGGAACTGCAAGGTGACGTCCCAAACGTCAACGTGTCTCAGACGCTGGCCTTGAAGCAGCGATTGGGCTGCAAGCCCTTCGCCTACTTCCTGCATCGCTTCCGAAAGGCTCCATGATCCGGGTCGAGAGAACACCCTAAGACCCAAGCTCGTAGTCAAAAAGGTTTAGGCATAGGGTTTAGGGTTTTAGGTTTAGGGTTTAGGGTTTAGGGTGAGGGCTTAAGATCTTGGAGCTGTTTTTCGAGGCTGTCGAGATCTTTTGGAATTACTTGTCTCAAGTTTCCAGATCTTGTTCTGAGCACCACACCCCAAACCCTCAACCCTAAACCTTGAACCCTAAACCCTAAACCCCAAACCCTCAACCCTAAACCTTGCACGTTTTTGTTTTGGGTGGGCTGATACCTCCGTTCTGCTGATGGAGCCAGGAATGTGGTGGAAGGGTATGTTTCTCAGCAAGAAGGGCTTCGAACATGCATCGCTTCTCAGTAGTGTTCACCCCCCCTCAAGACAAAGTGAGGGCCCGGTGGGGAAACGCAGAATAATAGTGTGTGTGTGTGTGGAGTCAAAAAAATGGTACACTTAGAGCGGGATGCGTAGCCGAGGAGAAGGGGTCAATCATGTGGTGCAGCACGTTTTGGGGAGAAACAGGGCTCTATTTGCAGAGCAAAATCCTGAACCTTCAGCCCGAAACCCGGAACACTACTATGGTTTAGGGTTGGTTTAGGGTTTAGGGTTTAGGGTTTAGGGTTTAGGGTTTAGGGTTTAGGGTTTAGCCCTAAACCCGGAACACTATAGCAACAGCAATTCTCTCGAAGACCCTTGGGATCCGATCGCTTCCGACCAGATCTACTTGAACAGCGGGATGCTTCCAGAGCGCGTGCCAAGCCCAGCCAATTCAACGATTAAGGTTTTAGGGGTACTTTGGGGGACCAAACACAAATGGGGTTTAGGGTTTAGTTTAGGGTTTAGGGTTTTTGGGTTCGGTTTAGGGTTTAGGTTCGAGGGTAGTTGGCGTCATATGCCTTATACTACTATAATCCCGGTTGCGGCAAAATGAACTGCTAGCCCTTTTTGTTTCACGGCTGCGCAGGCTTTCGTGAGGCTCCACGGGCACAGTTGTTGAGGGGGTGAGTGACTTGGAATCTTCGGAACTGCCTCGAAGTGTATCGAAGCGAAGAAAGTAGGGTTTAGGGTTTGGGGTTTGGGGTTTGGGGTTTAGGGTTTCGGGGCTGTTAACCAGCAAGAGATTCGCAGCTTGTGATTCTTGCCAGAGGGGGCTGCCATGTTCGGATGGCCCTAAACCCTGCACCCTAAACCCTGAACCCTAAACATCCGTTCTGGTAGGGCCACGCACCAGTTTTCAGTTGCAAAGCGAAATGCCGGCAAGTGTAACTTCACATGTCCTTGAAAAGCAGCTGCGCGTCTGGCCATAAGGGATAGATAAGGGGTACCCTTCTATAAGATTCTATAAGGGCCCTTATTAAGGGACCATGCAACTACCCCGAGTTGAGGTGTTTCGCATCCGCAGCCGTGGTACTGGACTTTGCCTGCAGCGGCGAAACAAGGAGTATGGGCTGTCCAACTGTGGCAGCCTCAGCTGACTGAGCGCCACATCTCTTTTTCGACTTGATGAAGCGCAGCATGTGGCTGTTCTGCTAGAATGATACAAGAAAAATCTGTTAGTTATATGAATACTATTCTTTATCATTCTATAATCATAGAGAAACACTTAAAAAGTATTATGCAATTCATCACAACACAAAGTAGAATATGATAGCATAGTGTGACGCATAGCGATACGTACGATGACGATGTGCGGGAAGTTGAAAAAAAGCCTCAGCCTTTCTCGATTTCTAAAGCAGACTCGGAATCTAGTTTTAGGGTTCAGGGTTTAGGGTTCAGAAGGATTTTGAAATTGGGCTTAGGGTTCAAAAGGGTCTTGAAATTCAGTGTAGGTTTTAGGATTCAAAAGGGGGCTTAGAAGTTTAAGGTTCAACAACTTGGCATGGCCTGGACTAGCGCCGCCCGCCCCCGAAATCTTGATGTGCTCAGGCATCCAAGCCCTGAAATGATACTGCAATGATGAAGAAGGATAAGAAGAAGAATCGAGGTAGATGTCACAACTCGCGAAGAGCAACTACTCGTAATGATGGGAATAAGAAGAAGAATCCAACCGCCCAGGTCAAGCGGGCACATGGTTCCACCGAGGCAACATGATTCCAGACAAGTGCCTCTGTCGGCATGCGTGCCTGCAGACCCAAGAAAACTGAACTGTATGGGGACCCTAACCCTACATGACAGGCGGTTGCGGGTTTCAACTGTCGCAGTCGGTTCCCAAGCTTGTGGTACCTTGTGGTTCAGGGCTAAGGGTTCATGGGTTTAGTAATTTAGGGTGTAGCTCCGATATCTGAGGTTCCCGTCCACAGCCTCCCTGGCGTCCTTGTCTTCCAAACGCCCGGCGGAAGAAAACAAGGCTGTCAGCTCTTCTCTGAGCGCTGCCGAAACCCTGAAATTGACTCACGAGTTGCCTACACTAGGATGCCCAGTAGTACCCTTATTCCCTTTTTGGGGGGGCTTAGGTTCCCTTATAAACCCCTTTAAGCAAAAAAGGGTACCCTTTTTAAGCCTAGGTTACTGGGCAGCCTAGTACATACCCGAACATGTTTGGGGGTATTTGGGACCTTTGTGGGTCTAGGCGATGCCTCTTGGCCTTGGCACTATGATACCGGGCCTGAAACTTAGGGTCCCCAAAAGGGTGAAGGGGTTGAAGGCCCCCAAACCCTAAACCCTAAACCCTAAACCCCTAAACCCTAAACCCTAAACCCCAAAACCCTAAAGCTGCTCAGGTGGTGAACTGCGGTGGGCACCAAGCGCATTTGGGCTGATCTGGGCTGAGGCTTTTGCCGGTTCCAGTTGACAGGGTAGAACCTACTACATCCAATAATTTAGGGTTTAGGATTTAGGGTTTGGGGTTTAGGGTTTAGGTTTCGTTTCTAGGATTTAGGGTTTAGGAAACTTACCCCGGCTTACTGCAACAGCCCGGGAGCAAAAAAAGGGTTTAAGGTTTAGGGTTTAGGGTTTAGGGGGGTACCTTGGGATGTTCCTCCTTAGACTAACAGTCCTGAGTGGGGATTATAGCACCGCCTATTAGAATCCCCATTAAGGAGCTGTTAGTACAAGGGGGAAAACCCCAAAATACAGAGTAAGCTAGGTTCCCCAATAACCTAAGCCCGAGAAAGCCTAAACCCTCCACACCGTAAGGCTTGCCCCGAGCCAGAACCCGGAAAGCAGGTCGAGTAGCTGAGATGAGGGCTGGGGGCATCTTCCTCTTTGACCTTTCTGCACTGAGAACTCAACGCTATCAGATTCCTTACCTCGTTCGCCGGATTCATGGCCCTCGAGTGTTCCTGAAACCTTTCTCATGGAGAACCACTGAGGGTTTCCATTCCCGGGATGGTTTCAGGTTTACCCTCCATACACATAACGAAGGCAGATCTACCCAGCGACGCTATGTATATATATATACACACATAAAACAGCATTGGAGTTGTTTGAGGTACTTCGTACTGTTGACCTTGAACAATATCAATATACATATATATATATATACACATATACACACATACACACATATATATATATATATATGCATGCATACATACATACATATATGTATATATATATATATACATACATATATATATATACATATGCATGTATGTATGTATTTATAGCTATATCATCGCAGCCTTTTCCTGCCAAGGAAGGGCGGTTGCGATGCTTGCCCCCAAGGCCACGGCCGCAGCCTTGGTCTTTTCTTTGGCACCTCCGAAGGAGGTGCCAGGAGCCCAAGGGCCAATAGGTTTTAGGGGTTTAGGGGTTTAGGGGTTTAGAGGTTTAGGGCTTTAGGGCTTTAGAACTTTAAGACTTTAACACTTTAAAGCTTTAATGCTTTAGAACTTTAGGGCTTTGGGGTTTAGGGTTTAGGGTTTAGGGTTTAGGGTTCCCCCTAGAGTTGCAACAGAAGCTTCCCATTTTTAGAACCCCAACATATCCGTGCGACCCTACATGGCAGGGCGTTGACGGGCTACTGAGTGGATGAAACCAGGTACCATTCGGGCCACTCCAGTGGTTCCATAGTGGACTTGTAGATCGAAACCTTGAGCTGTAAGCTCAAGGAAGGAAGCGTATGCCCTATTTGGCCACTCCGAATCGATGCGCCTTTGCTGGTGGATCGCCCTTATTTGTTCTAAGGCATGGTCTCTGAATATGGTCCCTCACCTTCTTTAGAGGGTTCTGAAGTATGGGTTCTTGGGATTGATAGGGTATACACAGGGCGTACAAGGGGTCCCCATTTGAGGGCCCAGGCTAAGGGACCATGTAACTACCCTTAAGATTTGTGCCCCTCCGCACGAGGCTCTGAATGGTGTAACGAGTCTTGCCTGCACTATTGCCCAGGACAGGTTTGGTAAACTTATGGTTCCTGTAGTATGGACCCTTGGCCCACTCTTGGGGCGAGAATTATAGGAACCCTTAGAGGTACACTTAATGTGCATATTCGAAGTGCACCTAACCTATCCAGGACGTGCTGGGAGCGCATCAACAATTATGGAACCTCTGTGCCGGATGCTACAGGGCCGGGGAGGGCCCCCTAGCCGTAGGTGGAACCAGGGCCCTAAACCGGACATCACCATTATTACATCGGCTCGTCAGGTGCAGAAAGGGCTAGAGGAATGCTCCAGGTACCTTCTAGCCTGCACACCTGAAGCCTGGCGTACTGAATCATGTTAAAACGTCGAAGGGCCGAACACTACAGCGCAGAGAGCTTTGACGAAGGTACGGACCTTGCTTCTGAACGGGAGCTTTGCACCGACAGGCCGCGAATCCCCTATCCTACTCTGGACCGAAACCGAGCGTGAGCGCTTAGGCTGACTGCACTTGGGTCTTTGCCGTTTGCATGTCAAAGGAGGCGGCCAAAGAGGCGGGGTTTAGGGTTTTCAGGGTTTTCAGGGTTTAGGGTTTCGGATTCAGGGTTTAGGGTTTAGGGTTTTGGATCAGGGTTCGGATTCATTTTGGGGCTTTGGATTCAGCCCGTAAGGCCGTAAGGTTTGAGGATGCCAGGGATGGCAAAAAACGGCGCATTTTTGCCGGTTCGAAGCAGAGGCCCGGCCTTCTTGCACTCTGCTTTCTGGGGCGTCTGTTGGCTGAGACGTTCGGGTGGGGAGGGCGGGGGGGGGGGGGGGGGTGGCTTATTCTAGGTGAGCTGTTGGGTTTAAGAATCTGTTGCGTAGGGATGTGGATGTGTTTCGGAGGGTTTGAAGACTAGACGATGAGAACACCCTTGCTTTGGGCGTTTTTGGAGTGGCGGGGATGGCATTTTGCAGCTTCCTGGTTTGAATCCTTACCTTGAATTCTAGCGTCTTCTCCAAGGGCCAGCTCCGTTTTCGTAAAGTCTTTTTGACTCTTGCAACTTCATTCCAAAAAAGCCCAACTCATTCCACAACATTTGTGCGAATCATTCAGAGGAAGTGTACAGCATTCCTGGAAGAATTCCCGAGTTTCTCCGAATGACACTTGACAGAAGCCCTACAGTTTTGACCATCACAGTCGCCCCCGGCTCATCGCAGACACCGGGCTCAGGGAAGCCCAAGCTCTATCCCCCCTTGTTTTTTTTTTTTTAATTTGTTTCTATAAAACCCAAGAGGATATTCATAATATTATCTTTACTAAGGTTCTAAGGGGGAGTAGAGTCTGAAGCCCTGGGGAAACTCCAAGTGAAAGGAAAAAAGAGGCTTCCGGAGGACCTTAGTAGCATTAAGTTTCCTCGATGGGATAGGTTGTTGTTTTGGAATCTTTGGTGTTGTATGTTTTGGGCTCGTTTTTTTATTTTAATTGGAATGTGTTGGAGTTTTTTTGCAGAGTTGTTAATTTTCATGTTTTGTTTTTGTATTCTCGTAGCTTTTTGAACTTCTGAATACTGGAATGGCATGTTTTGGACTGTTGGCGATCTTGCTCGACTTGTGTTTCTGTTTGTTTTCTGGAACTGCTTGTAATGTTCCCTTTCCTAGAATTTAGGCCCCTAAACCCCCACACCCCAAATAACGAGAAACAGCCCTAAACCCGAAATAACCTAACCCACAAACCCGAAATAACCCTAACCCCTAACTAAGCCCGAAATTTCGGTGATCCACTCTTACAGACTGGGCTTGTCGGGGAGTGCATCCATTGAAAATTGGGTACAGGGCTTCGGGGCTCGGTTGTACATCACTGGGCAGTCAGGTCCAGGGTTTCAGGTTGGGATGCTCCCCCTTCTACTAACAGTCCTTAATGGAGGCAATAGTACCCCCACTTAGAATCCTATAAAGGACTGTTTGTATAAAGGGGAACATCCCAAGTTTCAGGCTTCTTGGGCCTTTCCAACCCGAAAACCACTGTCCCAGAGTGGGTGGATCGACCACGATCCCTGAGATTCAAAACGCTCGCAAACATTCCGAAACATTTGAAAACATGCCAAAATGTTCCCGTGTTCCTTGATAATGGTTTTAAGTTTCTGAAATGGCTGCATAAAGCCCTGTCTGGCTGGTTCTTAGTAGGGAAAGAGGGAGTGAGGTACCTATAGAATCCCTTAATTACAGGGTATATATAGGGCCCTCATTCCCTCATGCCCTACTCAGAACCAGGGGGCTGTTGAAGTGATCCCACAAGCTTGGGAACGATCAAGCGCTGCAGCGGAGGCCTCTTCCCGTTTGGCAAAAGACAAGCACCCTGAACCTCGCAAAAAACCTGTAAGAGTTTGGCTAAACCCTAAACCCTAAACCCTCTATGAAGCCCTAACCCGTCGAAGGTCGAGAGCCAGCCGCCGCAGACGTGCTGCTCCGGAATTCGGGAGTGGAATTCCCTGGACCCCGAACTTGCTGGTTCTTGGTAGTGATGTCCCCTCTTATGCTACCAGGTTAGGGGTTCAGAGTTTAGAGTACCCATTATAATCCTTATTAAGGACTGGTAGTATAAGGGGGAACCTTCCCAAGTTGTTAGTAAGGAATGGAGGAATTAATCAGGTACCTTGCATCCTCTATATGGTGGTTTCCGGAATTCGGGTGCCTTATTGGGATCCTTGTCATCAGGGAATCCTACTATTTGGGGAGTCTTTTCTAGGGACCCCCTATTTTCGTAAACCCCCATATAACCTTCAAGGGTTTAGGGTGTAGGGTTTAGGGCTTAGGGTTCTACAAGGGTGCCTCATTCCCTACGAACAGCCAGTAGGCGAAAAGTGTTTGAGGGTTCAGGGCAGGGTTTGCCAGCACAGGCTGGGTTCAGGGTTTAGGGTTTAGTGTTTGGGGTTTAGAGTTTAGGGTTTGCCGCCCTTAGCGCGAGAAGCTGTCTGGAGAGGTTTAGCTCCCGTAAACCTCCTACAGTCCCTGCAATCAAGCACGTTTACCAGGACTGCTGGGCGGGCTTGGGAGGGAATGGGCCTGGCACGGCTTTATGCGACATTACTGGTGCTTCGACAGATCAGCAGTTACCTGCCTTCACTGAACTCAGGGTCGTGTCGGAATGAAGTTTCGGCTTGCTGGTCTGAACATGTCTGATCCAGGTAGCAAGCAAATCCCTAAACCCTAAACGTTTGGAGGCCATCTTGGATAGGGAGAGTCCATGTTGCTCTTCTGGCATTTGTAAGCCTAGTAGGAGAGTAGGTAACCTTTAACCTTTTTGGGGTAGTATAATCCCCTTATAATCCCAAAGGTTAACCTTCAATTCCCCCAAGTTACTGGACAACTAGGTAAGCCTGACACCTGCTTTGGTTTCAAGGGATATTGATGCTGGCTCTCTTAGAACCCCACCCATGCTTAACCCCTCAGCACGAAGCTTGAAACACCCTGAACCTCTTTGGCACCCCTGACCGGCCTGAACGTCTGAGTGCTCTTCCTTGGTAGCCCAGTGGTGCCCTTTACCTTTTTTGTTGTTGGTTCAAGGTTCCCTTACAAAGTAGCCAGCCCAAAAAAGGGTGCCCTTATTATAATATGGTTACTGGGGTACCAAGATTATGATCAGGTTCATCTTTGACGATTCTGGACACATCTGGCATGGTTCCGGCGAATGTCTGGGCGTGATGCATGGCGTGAGTTGAGATTCACAGCCCTAAACCCTAAACCCTAAACCCTAAACCCTAAACCCTAAACCCTAAACCCTTTGGTTCGAGAATCGTGCATGGGCTTCGACCCTTTGCATCCAAGGAAGGACGACCACCACCTGAAGAAGGGAAAGTGCTCGACAGCAGAGCAGCCAGACGGGGGTTTAGGGTTTTTAGGGTTTAGGGTTCAGGGTTTAAGGTTTAGGGTTTTTAGGGTTTAGGATTTGTAGGGTTTAGTGTTTAGAGTTCAGGGGAAGAGTGGGAAGCATGTTCCCCTCCCCCACCCCCAATCCCACGGGCCCATTTGACCCCCAAAGGTTCGGCCACATTCGCTTTGCAGCTTCAATTCCATCTTAACGGTATCTTGGTCCTTCCCCTCGCTCCCTAGCGCGGACCATGGCATCGTGGTGTCCCTAAACCCTATAAACGTTTGTCTAACCCTCTAAAACCCTATAAAACCCCATAAAACCCTCTGGGCTCTCCAAAACCCAGTCCCAACCGACTTGTGCTTCCTCCTGCTAAGCCAAGCACATCCAAATAATGTAAGGGGTTTGGGGTTTAGGGTTTAGGGGTTTAGGGGTTTAGGGTTTGGGGGTTTAGGGTTGATGGGTTTAGGGGTTTAGGGGTTTAGGGTTTAGGGGTTTAGGGTTTAGGGGTTTAGGGTTTAGGATTTAGGGGTTTAGGGGTTTGGGGCTCGGTCTGCCAGGCCGTACCCTTCTGGGAGGGTTTACCCTCAGAGGGACCAAATACCCGATCTTCATGGTTTTATGGGCCCCAAAACCCCTTTGAGTCATTTTGCTGGTTTGGGACCTAAAGCCAGAACTATAGGGTACCCTGGGATTTTGGGTGATTTGGGGACCTAAAGCCACAACTATAGCGTACCCTTGGGATTTTGGGTGTTTTGGGGACCTACAGCCAAAACGCAAGGGTATTTGGACCCTCAGAATTGCCGTCTGCATGCACGCCGACAGGCAATGGGAGTTGATCGAGGAGTTCGAGCCGATGGAGACGAAGCTGTACAAAACAGCTGTGGCAAAGCAGCTGAGCCGAAGCTAAGATTGCTTGTGGAGCCGAGGTTGAGGATCTAAACCCTAAACCCTAAACCCTAAAGGCTGGACTGGGAGGTTCATGGTACTGAGTAGCCCAATGACAGCTGCACTTCTAGCCCAAGCATATTAGGGCACTTAAGGGGCTTTATAAGTGGGCTATAAGTGCTGTTACTATTGGGTTGTAAGTACCATGAAGCTCCAAGAATAGGGTCTGGGGGGGGGTTGTGGGGGTTAGGGGGTTGGGCCCAACTGGAGGTGGGCCAGAAGGTGGAGGGTTTAGGATTAGGGTTGTGGGGGTTTATGAAGATAAGGGACCCGTAAACACCCCAAACAGTAGGAGTCTCTTATATTCGGACACCCATAAGGTAACCCCCTAATTGCGGAAACCCTGGTGTAGGCTTTGGGGTTGGTATTTTGTGTTCTGCGGTCGCTCACTGGAGGTACTCCCTATCCGAGAATGGGCCCGACCATTGAGGGACAACGCGAAAGTGTGGCAACTGTAAACGGGAGAATGGATCAGACTTTGGGGGGTTCCTAGAAGAACGGTCGTAAAAGTATGCCGCGTGTCGCGCCGGGGCATGTGCTGGCTCGTGCAGGCGTGAAAAAGCTTTTGGGCTGTGGGGGTTTAGGGTTTAGGGTTTAGGGTTTGGTGCATTTTTGCTCAGGCATTGCCTGACCATGTTGGTTCAGTACTCCAGAAAACCACCTGCTGAGTACCCTAAGCCCTAGACCCTGGAGCTTGTACGTGGACGACGCACTTGGCCATGAACTTGTGGGACTGTGATAAGCTGGGAAAGTCGCCGAATACTGCTTCATCCAATCTTGCTGGTTCTTCCTTCAACAGCCTGTACGGATGTTTTCTGATACTGGCCCAGTATTTCGGGGCAAGAAACCGCACCACTGCAAGCAGGGAGGGGAGAGGGGCTCATTCGGGTTTAGGCTGTTTTGCGGGGTTCAAGTGGAGCATGTCGCGCAGGTGGTGCAAAAAGTCCGGGGGTGGCCGTCTTGGTGGTCTTTTGCCATGAAGGGGCTTTTAGGGTTTAGGGTTTAGGAGGTCCTCATCCCTGACTTCTCCACTGAAAGGCCACATTTGACGGTGCCCGGTTTGAGTTGCAACAAGGTTGGAGCTTTTGCCCGCTGCCATTTGTGACTCCACGCGCGTGGGCTAGAAATATGCAAGTTATTTTTCAGCACAAGGCAGCAAGAAAGATAGGCATCATGTCTGGTACAGTACCTTTAGCACCACGTAGTTACGCTGAAGTTCATAGAACACGAACGGAGAACTCGTGCCGCTGGGGTGAGGATGTCATTCGATCGGCAGGCGCGCGCCAAGACTTTTGCTTTCCTTACATCAGTTTAAGGGCGTTTTTCAAGGAACCCACCTGCTGTTACTCTTGCCAAAAAACTAGGCTTGGAGTTCTACTGGCTAGGTTTACGAGGACTGCCATCACCAGGGGGCTCACAAGCCTCCCCAAACCCCCAAAGGCACTTAGGTCTCATCGGCCCCGCTCTACGAACAGTTACAGGGTGTATAAGGGTTTCCGCAAGTAAGGGTCCAGAAAAAAAGGGACCATGGAACTTCCTCAAGAAGCCCCCCACACACCCAACCATGCCGAGGGCAAGCCCTAGTATTGGTGTCGGAAGGTTCCCTTGAAGACTGCGGGTTGTCCCCTGTAGGTCCTGATCTTGTTCGCATAGGTCATTTCGGGCAACGACGGGTTTTGAGTCCGGTAGTTGTTTTCGCCCTTTTTGTTGGGTCTGTGACCGGTGTCGTGTCAGCTAGGGCCCAGAAACTCACCGAGCCTCACAGGAAAGTTCCCTTTCTTTCCTGAACTGATATTGGTCCAAGACCTCACCTAGAGGGTTTAGGGGTTCGCGGCGCTGTAAGCTCTTCTGGAACCCAGGACAGGTTTCAGGTTACAGGATCGTACCTTAGAGGGGCCTTCAAGTACCCTACTAACTGGGCTTCCATGTGCCTTGAGTCTCGTCATTTAGGGTTTAGGGTTTAGGGTTTAGGGTTTAGGGTTTAGGGTTTAGGGTTTAGGGTTTAGGGTTTAGGGTTTAGGGTTTAGGGTTTAGGGTTTAGGGGTGCGGCAAGGTTCGTGGAGAACAGCTTGATGATGGAGCGACAGCTGTTATGCTGAGGCGAGGGTTGCTTCCATGTGGCAGGGAAGCGCGCAACATTGAAACTCTGAACCCTAGACCCACACCCTGCAATTCACCAAGCATAGTTCTTGTTGGTGTTGTACACGTTCGGCCATTCGGGGTGACAACTCTACTAGCCGGCAACCTGCCTAAGCTCATGTTCACACACACGCACACACATGTACGTGTGCGCTGCATCATGTAGCTTTGCCAAGGTTGACCGAGCAAATCTGCCGATCGTATAACCAACCGAACTTGCAGATAGCCCGAAGACTGCAGCGTTCAAAGCGTGAGCCTTTTTCAAAAGCGCCATAGCACAAACCTACTCCCCAATGGTATAAGTCGGTATAGTCTTTGCTTTCACTACTGGCCCCCTGCGGGCGATGGCAATGCAGCCCTCGTGCCATGCCCTCTTGGCTGGCAGAGGACAACTACGACATCTTCACCCTGCTCCGGGGACTCTTTGGGCCCCGAGGTTTCATCGATCCGCGGCTACGGCTCCATGCCACCGCGCACGGGCGCGGCGTAGTCGCTTCTGGCACGTTGAAAAAGCACGAGGTGCTCTTCCAGGTGCCACTGAAGTTTATGCTTCGCAGGAAGCTGCCGTGGTCCGAGGTGCCGCTGTTCAAGGCGAGCCGCAAAGGCCTGTCAGAGGATGATGAGATCATCCTCTTCCTGGCAGCCCTCCGAAAATTCGGGATCTACTCGGAGTGGTACCGTTACCTGCGAACACTTCCGCTGGAGAAAGGATCCTCGCCTGTGGCTTGGAAGCCCCAGGAGGTGCGGGCCCTTCGAGGCACGCCCGCGCATGGAGAGGCGCGGCGTCTCCGAAGGCAGCTGTCAGCTCTGTGCGAACGCTTTGCTCGCGACTTTGCCTGTGAGGAACTCCGGTGGGCTGCCAGCCACTACTGGAGCCGTGCGGTAGCCGTGGCCGGGGCTACCCCGAAACCTTTTCGGGCACTGATTCCAGGGGTCGACCTCCTGAACTTCGACCCCAGATCCCCGAACTACGTCCGCACGGCCGGGAAGAGCATCGTTTACGTGGCAGGCAAAGATTTTGCAGCCGGTGAGGAGATCTGTGACAGCTACGGGGGAGGCAAGAATGACACCAACCTTCTCGTGCACTATGGCTTCCTTGTAGAGGACCCTACAGAAAGTTTCATCGAGCTGCCCCTCCCCGAGGCTACTGGAGAGCACTCGCAACTCAAGCACACGATGCTGATGGCAACGGGCACGAGCAAGGCGAGGCAACGGCTGAAAGTGCGGCCAGGAGGTGACGTCGAGGGCGTGAGTGCACTGAGGCTCCTCCAGCTGAGTGGAGAGGAGTTCAGTTCCTACAACGTGCTCCCCTTGCTCTCGCGCTCACCTGTGCCTGCTGCGCGTGTTCTACGTGCTGAGGTGACAGCCATGTCCTGGCTGCTCGAAAGCTGTGGGGCCCAAGCTGCGGAGCTGAGAAAACACGAGCCAGCCCGGGCACAGCTGCCGGCAAAGCCCGGTGGGCCTTTTGAGCCCTTTCGGCTGGTCGCCGAATACCGGGCCAGGGTGGCAAAGCTGTGGAGCGAGTGTATGGAGGAAGCCGCGAGGCGCCTTGAGCTGCTCCCGCCAGTCCCGCCCTTGCCTCCACCCACACTGCAACGGGCGGACATTGTGGACGCCTTGCCTCCCACACCAATTTCTGACAGGGAGGAGGCGCAATGCGGAGCTACTGAGCCTGGTGAGCAGGTGCCGGTGGCAAAGACGCCTCGTGCCAGCCGGCGAAGAAGAGGAGCTTCCACCAAGCAAAAATGGCGTCGAGAGGCTGTCCGCCTGTCGGCAGCTGCAGCCAGGTGTGGACGCGCCTGTCCCATGTGGCTGCACAAGCTGGCCGCTACTGCATTGGGCGAGGAGCCCTGGCCACTGCCCGGCCCGCTCGAACGGCGTTTGGCTGGCTTTGCCCCGCCCCTCCGGTCCGAATGGGATCCCTGATCTTGAGAGGGAAAAATGGCGAGGTGTGCTGCATAGATGTCCTGCCCCCTAAGTCAGTCGATAACGTCGCGATGTGCTCAGTTCGCTGCAGAGGGCTTCAAGGGATGTAGTTGCCTCGATCCGCCGAGTGCATCTGCTCCGCACACAGAAAGCCCGGTGATAATGCCGGGCCCCTGGAACTCCACTGTAGATTGCCGCGTCCTGTGCTCTCGGACATGCTCAGGGGGATGTGCACGCTCACACAAGCAAGCCCAACTAGGCACTCTGCTACGACACAAAGTCCCTGGATCCATGCCTAGCCTATGCACCTTCTTCACTTCTTGCAGGCGTTTGCCTTCGAAGTTATCGACAGACACTTTCCTGGACATCTTGAACCAGATAGCTCCAGGCAAGTGAGCCACATGCCATCCCTGCAAGGGCGACCAGGGCCTAGGGGCAGAGAGCGTGCCGCCGTGATCTTGAAAGGAGTTGTAGAGCCATCGGAGAATAGCAGAGACCTGGACACCGATGTCACCCAAACCCTAACCCCGTCCCCCCCCCAAGAAAACTAAATAGAGGGGATCTAGAATCCCCTAAAATCCCCCTAAAGCGCGTCTTTGCAGAGAAGCGCTCCCCTGAGAGGTCGCTACAACTTTGTGTATATCCCGCACGACAAGACCAAGCCGAGGAATGTGGCTCTGGCCTTTGCGAACTTCACAGACCATGAAACGGCAAAGAGCCTGGGTCTTCTTTTTAGGGTTTAGGGTTTAGGGTTTAGGGTTTAGGGTTTAGGGTTTAGGGTTTAGGGTTTAGGGTTTAGGGTTTAGGGTTTAGGGCCGGAAACAGGGGGGCCTTTAGGGTTTAGGGTTTCTTTTTAAGGGAAGGGGGGGGGGGGAACGGTTTTTGGCTTAGGAAGCTCTTAGCTTATAGTATTTCGCCTGTCAACATGAGGGCCGCTCAAATTCAGTGGTCTGGGAGTTGCTAAACCCAAAGCACGGCCTGACACGCCAAGGATTGCGTATTCATATTTTCAAGGGTGCACCACCCCGATGGACAGCCGGCTGGGAAGCCACATTCGCGTTTTCCAGGCCAGGTGTTTTCTATTACTATAGCCCCGTTAGGATTGTTTTATCTTGTTTTTGTAATGAGTAAGAAAGACAGAAGCAAATCGATAAAAGCATCTTTATAATTCCCAAAAATGCTACACATAATATGTTCATTAAGATTCTAAGGGGAGTAATTATTGTCTCAAGGATCAAGTTCGGCTTAGTGTGGGGGGGGGGGGAGTTTGGGGAAGGAGCCTTCAAAAAAGAGCACGGGCCACTTGCGAAGCAGCTCGGGCACCGCAGGGTTTAGGGTTTAGGGTTCAGGGTCTAGGGTTTAGGGTCTAGGGTTTAGGGTTTAGGGTCAATTCCCAGACCCGGGGTAACGCTAGATCACGGGGTGTAAAGGGTCATGAACACCGAAGCGATAACAACCTGTAAGTGCTGGAAACCCCAAAGCCTGGCGCACACTTCACACAGCCACGAACCCCCGAAAGGGTTTAGGGTTTAGGGTTTAGGGTTTAGGGTTTAGGGTTTAGGGTTTAGGCCTACATCATCCCGAACCCTCTACCGACTAAAGACCCCAACATGGTTGGCGCTAAGGCTGCCGAAGGCCCCCCCCAACCCCCACACACCCTGAAAGTACCAACATGCTTAGGGTTTAGGGTTTAGGGTTTAGGGTTTAGGGTTTAGGGTTTAGGGTTTAGGGTTTAGGGTTTAGGGTTTAGGGTTTAGGGTTTAGGGTCAAAAGCCCAAACCCTCTCATGCCCAAAGCTTGGGATGTTCCCCCTTTTACTCAACAGTCCTTATTAGCATCCCTACGAAGGACTGTTAGTATAAGGGGGAACATCCCAAACATGAAGCCCTGAAGCCACCTCAACCTCTAAACCCTAAGCCCCCCAAACCCTAAACCCTAAACCCTAAACCCCCCAAACCCTAAACCCTAAACCACTCGGAAAGAATGATAAACAAGCAGGAAAATAAGAGGCCCTGAAAGGGTACCAAAAAAAACAAGAGCCTGCTGGGAGCCAGGCCGATGTGCAAGGCCTGAGCCAGAATCTGGCGTACTTCATCGCCAGGAGCCGCGGGTGGAGAGGGTTTCTCAGTTGCCGGGTGGGTTTAGGGTTTAGGGTTTAGGGTTTAGGGTTTAGGGTTTAGGGTTTAGGGTTCAGGGAGTTTTCTATCTCCTTTTCTTGGGTTGAAGAGGATCATCTCCAGGAAAGGATTCAGGGGGCCAACCTGGGCCGGAAGCTCCAATTTTCTTGGAAAGTGGCCCTTAAGCCCCCTCGCTCCTGCCTTTTTGCTTCTCCAAATCTTTGTGTTTGCCTAGCGGCTCTTAAACGCCCCACAGGCGAGGTCGAAGCTCCTAAGCCCCTGAAGCCTCAACCCCCCCCTTGCCGCCACCGAAATCAGGGCTCTGTTTCTTGCTCCCTCTCCATGTGGCGGAGGTTGACGATGTGCCAAAGCAGAACCCAGTGTCCCACTAGAGCTGGGGATTGCTCAAGTCTCCCTCCAGCTCGAGACATGCTAGGGTTTAGGGCTCAGGGCTCTTGGGGCTTTCGGGCTTAGAGTTGTGAAGCTGGGGGCTGATCGGTGTGCTCCAATGCACCAAGACGTCACGCGCCCCAGCACAGCAAAAGGATCCGTGTGGGGGAGAGGTAGAGGTTTGAAGCACCCTAGGATGGCTGCCTGGCTCCATTCGGAGTATCCGGAAGCAAGTCTGCTTTTATCTGGTCGACTCTCTGACTGTTAAAATGCACTAGCTCCCTGTGTGGGTGAGTTGGTGGTGGGTGGGTGGGGGGCGGGGGGCGGTGCAGCCTAAAAAGCCCGAAAAACCCTAAAAACCCTGAAGGAGTGGACTTGCCGACATGGAGAATCCACACGCGCCACGGGTTTTCGAGAGCGGCCGCCAGGTCAACCTCCTAGAGGCCCCACCCCCCCAAGGAAGTTTAGGGTTCAGGGTTTAGGGTCTAGGGATATCTAGGCCCTAAACCCTAAACCCTAAACGCTGCCATTCGTGAGTGTGAGAATCGAAACCCTAAACCCTAAGCCGTAAGCCCCATAACCTATGAGGTTTCAGGCATTTGGGCTTCAACTCCGATGGGAGGGAGGCTTAGCTGTATAGAGGGACCTAACTTACCTTAATTTCAGGCTCACTGGGGGGGGCTTTGGTATGTCTAAGGGTTCAGTGTAAGGATGCGAGGGTTTAGAGTCTATAGGGTTTAGGGTTCAGGGTTTAAAGTGTAGGGCTTAGATGCTCACAGGGCCCCTTGAGAAGGGTATTTCAGCACTCCGCAGCGAGAGCTGGAGGCCGCCAGGAAGCACGTGACCATGACCCTAGTGTCTCAGGCGCCCCGGTGTGCAGCCTGGAACTGTGCCTCATTGTCGGTTCAGGGCATATGGGGATATGGGGTGAGTAGGCCAATTCTTGTGTGCATTTCGGGGTCCATGCAAATTGAGAATGTGTTCACATTGCGCGTGCCAAGGCGGTCGAGCACATGAAAGCAATGGACAACGTGCCTGGGCTTTGCGAATCAGAGTTTAGACCCCCGATAAACCCTGAACCCTCTACACCCTAGCGTCGAAGTGCCTAAGCCCGTAACATTAAGTGGCCAGTTATGAGATGAGCACCCTAAACCCTAAACCCTAAACCCACTCTGGTACTCGTAAAACAAGTTGATGTGGACTCATGGAAGTAGGGAGGGGGGGTGCGGGGATGTGGGCCTCGAAGACCTTCCTCCCCCCCCTTCACGCCCCTCACCCCCAACTCGTCCAGAAAACTCAGAGTCTGGAGCTGCAGTGCTTCTCCAGTCGCACGGGGCTTGCAACTCCAAGTCTTGAGGTGCTTTGTTGAGTAAAGGCGCGTGCCCTGAGCTTCATGGCTAAAAGCCCTATACAAGCCTCAAGCAAGCAAACGCGACAACACCCGCAGCAGATACACCCCCAAGCCCTAATCCAACAGAAGCCCGGTTTAGGGCCTTGGGTTTTGGGGTCTTGGGTTGAAACAAATACCTGTATGCCCTTACACTGAGATGCCCAATCCCAGACGATCCCCACAGGGCAAATTAAACGACTTTGCTCTTGGGTGAGTGGGGAGGGGGGGGTTTTATACATACACGGACACATGTCTGTACATACACACCATAAGCCCTAAACCCGGAACTTTTTCCCTACAAGGTCGGTGGCTCAGAAATAGAAAAGGGTCTTAGGGTTTTTGGGGTCGTTGGGTCTTTGGGTAGACGGGGCCGAGGTTTCGTGTGCAGGGTTTAGGGGGTCTAGGGTCCAGAGGGTGTGCAGGTGTTTTGGGGACCAGGGTGTGGGGGTTGTAGCTACTAGGGTTCTTTAAACAGGGTCCCTTCGGGGCACAGATTTTTTACGGTTTAGAGTTTAGGGTGCCAGCCGCCCTGAACCCTAAACCCTAAACCCTAAACCCTAAATCCTAAACCCTAAACCCTAAACCCTAAACCCTAAACAGCCCAAAACCCTAAACTCCCTTGATGTCTTAAAAACTCTCGGATGCCGACTGACGCCTCCCACCTGACAGGCGAGGGCGCGGCACAACGCGTGGCCGAAGAGAGATGGACCGAGCCTGGGTTTAGGTTTAGGGTTTAGGGTTTAGGGTTTAGGGTTTAGGGTTTAGGGTTTAGGGTTTAGGGTTTAGGGTTTAGGGTTTAGGGCCTGACATGCAACATCATTCAAAACTACCCTAACCCCTAACCTTTTAAACGCTAAAAACCCTATAAACCCGATAAACCCTATAAACCCTATAAACCCTATAAACCCGAAACCCTATGATCCCGAAGCCCTAAGCCCTGCATCGTCCCCCCGAAATTCTGGACCTTTCCCTGCTTCTGGGCCTGGTCGCCTTTGCCTGTCGCCTTGCGTTGGGGCATGGTGGCGGCGGTGGCTGGAACTTAGGGCCATGGCTTCTCTTTGCTTAATTGGAGAACATCCAGAAAATGAATGATGATAATAAGGGCTCTATGTTGCCTTTAGAAGGGAGAGTTCTTAGGCAAGTAGTAGGTGGTCTTGTGGGTTTGGGATGGAGGGTGTGTCGCTGGGGGTTGGGGGGGAGGGGGGGGAGAGAGGTTCATCAGAGCCACCTCTAAGATCCACATGTTGCAAAGATGTGTGGCCGAAAGCTCCATCACATCTGCAGAGTGTGTGCTCGAGGTGTTGGGTGACAAGTAGAGCCTATTGGAGGGTTGAGTCAGGGTCGTGGGCGGCTTAGGGGATGCAGCGTTTGGATCTTTAATATTCGTACGGCCTAGCCTGCAGCATGTGGCAGGGTGGAGGGTTCACGTAGCTTTTTTGTTGGTGCAGTTGGTCCCTATGTGGAAAGCGTCGGTTCATTCTCCAGCTCTCTACACGTCCCCTGGCCCAGCTTAGGGCTTTGAGTGACGGTTCTTACAGCTCTAAGAAGTCCGAGATCCCTGGCAGACAACATGAATGGAACCGGGGTGCTTGCAGCATGCAAGGGGAATTCGGGCGGCAGACATCATCCACGGTGGAAGTATCTGTAGTTTGGGGGAGGGACTGAAGCAAAGTGCTCTGAAAAGCTGACGTGCAGGCACAATCGCCGGCATTCATAACGCCCCCTATATGATGTGCTTAAGCAGGGATGCGCCTGGGCAGTGCGAGTTAGTGGCCCTCGGGACATGCGGATCATCCTAAAGCCCTGCCTCTTCAAAGTGTCTTTCCCCGACCCCTGTGGTTGAAATCTCAGGGTCTGGGAGAGAATTAGCTGGGCGAGTGGATGCCATTTTGCTTTTCATTCCTGAGTGTGGTTCTATGGGTACTAGCTCCCTCTCCCCTCCCCCCCGCCACCCCCTCGCCTGTCAGGGCTTTTGACATTCCACAGCATTTGGGGCTGCGTCCGCCAACATGTCAATTGTGCTAAGGAAACCCGATGCACGCATAAACACGACGAGGTCGGGAAGAAGCGGCTCTGCTCAGTCAGCGTTCCCCTAAACCACTAAACCCTAAACCCTAAAGCCCAATCCCGAAGCCCTAAACCCGAATCCCGATTCCCCAAACCCTACACCTTTGTTTCTTCCTGGCACTTCGCTGTGAACATGGGCACTTCCCAGCAGAGGTTCTGGGTTTCGGGGGGCACGTGGTCCGTTATTGCCGATGGGTCTTTCGGGGATATGTCTGCAGAGTTCAGTTCCTGGAAGCTGAAATCACCTGCCTGTTGTGCTGATCTTCGAAAATCGGGCTCGTACGGCCCTCACCTTGCCGCACGAACTTACTTCTGTACTTCAGTGGGAGGCCCTTTGATTGCTTGAACTCTTTAACTTTCAAAATCTTATTGACCAGTGTGTAATCCCACACATTGCAGCCAAACGCAAGGTCCAATTGTGATATAGAGGCCTGAGGCCTGGTGAATTTTCAACGGTCGTTTGGGTAGCTGCGTATACAAATATGTACATATGAAATGTATACAGGCTCGGAATTTTTAGGGGATGATCGTTTATTCTGTGTGACGCAGGACCTGTCATCACGGCCCTAAGATGACAGGCTCACTTTTGGTAACAGCTCCTGCACTTCGGGGTCCGCGCCCATGAGTCAGAAGCCTGGAACCCTAAACCCTAAACCGGTGACAAGGTTCAAGTTTATGTAGGGTTTAGGACCTCTTGGGGCTTTCAACGATTCAGGCTTTGGGTTCCATACCTAGCCGGCCCAACCCAAGCACCAACAAGGGGTTTTCGGCGAACGGCCTGCGAGATGTTCGGGCTTTTCCGGGAGTTTGTAGAGTCCAGAATTCAGGCGCCCAGCTTCTAACTGAATTTCCCTAAGCCCTAAACCCTGTACCCTAAACCCTAAAAACCCTAAACCCTGTACTCTAAACCCGTCTTACAAAGTGGCCGAGGTTATGCGCTGCACATCAATGCGCCCACAGCTGCAGAGGCAGAGGCCAGAGATGATAGCACCTTTGCTCTCCTGCTGGATGTGACGAAGGATTGTCAAGGGTTTAAGGGTTTAGGGTTTAGGGTTCAGGGTTTAGGGTTTAGGGTTTAGGGTTTAGGGTTTAGGGTTTAGGGTTTAGGGTTTAGGGTTTAGTGTGCGCTGGGACAAGCCTTTGCCAAAAGGGTTTTGGGTTTAGGTCAGGTTGCCAGCCCTGTACCTTCAACCCTGGCCACTTTTCCCACAGCGGCTCTGACCTCATCCACCGGCAGAACCCTTCTTCCGGGAATTGCTTGGAGGTTCATGGTACTTATGAACCAATTTTTGCACTTATAAGCCCCTTAAGTGCCCTAAGATGGTTCTGAGTACAGTTGTAAGTACAGCTCTAATTGGCTAATAGGTACCATGAACCTCCAAGTAGCAACGAGGCGCATACCTTAAACAAGTTGCATAAACCCTAACCCCAAACCCCAAACCCCAAACCCCAAACGCCAAACCCCAAACCCTAAACCGTAGCAAAGAATTGAAGGCTGGCGACCCACCTTGCTGTATTAGAAAAATGGTGAAAGCTGAAACTACACCCCCCCCCCCCCCGTCCCCACCCCGGAGAGAGACAGAGAGAGAGCTGTGAATCTGAGGCAGCGGTTCCTCCACGAGGGATACGAGGGCTTGCCAGGTTCCTTGGCACTGCTCGGTTTAGGGTTTTGGGGGTCTTCTACACCTCGGCCCCAACCTTTGAGAGCCTTGAGGGCCCCTAGACCCTGCTTTAAACCTGCTGCACTGACCCTTTAAACCCTCTAAACTCCCGCGGCCAAACCCTAAAAACCCTCGCGGTTTGTGCTTAGGCTTTAGGGCTCGGAGTTTTTGTAGTCTGGCCCTTGAGACTTTCAGGCCTAATGTTTGTCAAGTCAACCCGAACCCGAAATCCTAAACCCTAAACCCTAAACCCTAAGCCTATACCCTATAAACCCTGAACCCGAAACCCATGAGGCTTCGGATGGCGCCGGGACCGATCCGGGCGCCTCGAGTTCAGCAAGCTCGATGCAAGGCCGTGACCCTAAACCCTTCAGGGTTGAGGGTTGAGGAAACCCTAAACCCCAGGGTTTAGGGTTTAGGGTGTAGGGTTTAGGGTTTAGGGCTACAAAGACACACCTGATGCGAAGGGCGCCAGCGCGGGAAAATCGAGCAAGACCAAGACTCTGCACTTGCCGAGGTGCGCGAGGGTTTTCAGGGTTTTTGAATCCCCAACTGTTTCCTAAGCCTTGTGTGGGTTTTTGCCCGAGGTTTCAGGGGTTTAGGGTTAGGGTTTGTGGCAGGGTTTAGGGTTTAGGGAAGGGTGAGGGTTCCGGGGGGGAATTCGTCGGCCTATTTTCCCGAATTCCATGCGCGATCATTTCGTAACGAGTTTAAGTTTTGATAGAGGACTCTAGGGCACCAAAAAAGTCTAAGTTGAAAAGAAGCCGTATATCCTACAGACTACTGACTACTTACTTGGGAAGTTCTCCCTTATACTAACAGTCCTTAATCGGGAGTATAAGGGGAACATCCCAACTCCCTACAGAGAACCCCACACCCCAAAGCCTCAAGACAAAACGGCCAACCAGCTTGGCGGAGGTTCTCGTATCTGAGCGTGTGCGTTGCACGGACAGCTTGCTTGCTCTGCCCGTGTGCCGTCTTTGTGTGGGGGCTTAAGCCCCAAGGGCCCCAATGGCCCTTAACTCAGAGTCCCAAAGGGTAGAGAGCCCTAAGGTAGAACGTGGGGAGGTTATGACTTGTTCATCTGGGAGTTCTACTTCAGGACGACTATAATAAGGTCTCAGCAAGCCAGGCTATAGGAAAACTTGCGGCTACATGTACGTGCCTGCGGCAACGTGTACCCTGTACTCAACAGCCTTCCTTCAAATAGTCAGGGCGCGCCTTCTGCAAGAGTTTCGGAACTGCTCCAAGCCTAAAGCCCTGAAGCTTGAGAAACGGCCGCAGCACTTGCGGCCCCTCAAGCCTAGCACCCTCACTAGCAGAAGTTCAGCAGAAGCCCTAAGCCCCCAACGCAAACACATTAGAACTTGCGTAGGAACTAGGGGCTGTATGGCTTATTTATCGGGTCTGGAGGGAGTATTTGTTGGGCCTTCTTGGGTTTACGGGTCTTAGGGATCTCCCTGGTGCAGGCCTTTCAGGCTTTGGGGCTCTGGTTCGAACATGACCTTTTGGGGTCTCGGGATGTGCACGAACTCCTAGGCATGGAGACGGCTGAACGATCACGATTTTTGCGGCCCTCGGCCGTTTCTATATGCAGAGTTTAGGGTTTAGGGTTTCGGGTTTAGGGTTTAGGGTTTCAGTTGGCGAGTTCAAACCCCCCCAAAGCTTGCAGCATTAGGGTCAAACCCGACACCCAGATCCTGGCTTTTTGGGGTTTAGGGTTTAGGGTTCAGGGTTTAGGGTTTAGGGTTTAGGATTTAGGGTTTAGGGTTTAGGGTTCAGGGCCTCTTGGATGTGTGGTACCCAAACGGATAAGGCAGATGCTGTACTCAGCCAAGAATTTACACGATCCCATGCAGTGCATCCCAGTTCTTGCGGGGCAGTTCTGAACTTTGAAATCTTAAACCCAACTGTGGACCCTAAACCCTAAACCCTAAACCCTAAACCCTAAACCCTAAACCCTAAACCCTAAACCCTAAACCCTAAACCCTAAACCCTAAACCCTAAACCCTAAACCCTAAACCCTAAACCCTAAACCCTAAACCCTAAACCCTAAACCTAACCCTAAACCCTAAACCCTAAACCCTAAACCCTAAACCCTAAACCCTAAACCCTAAACCCTAAACCCTAAACCCTAAACCCTAAACCCTAAACCCTAAACCCTAAACCCTAAACCCTAAACCCTAAACCCTAAACCCTACTGACCTCGGCCCTCGTCCCTTCAGATCTGTCAACCTCCAGGAGCAACCTGACGGCTCCATCCACTTCTCCTTCTGATTCCCACTGCTGGGAGCTGAGCCTTATGAGCTAGTAGCCCTAAACCCTAAACCCTAAACCCTAAACCCTAAACCCTAAACCCTTGACCCCCCTTAGGAACGATTTTTGTTTATATAAACCTGTATGAACTATAGCCCCCCCGTAGGAATGACTTATTTTTATATTAGGCCTGTATGAACTATAGCTCCCTTAGGAATGACTTTTTTGTACCCCTATGAACTATAGCCATTTCTTTATTTCTACAAAACCCAAGGGAACATTACAGATGCTATTGTTTTTTTTTTCGGTTTTCGGGGGGAGTTTCGTGAAAGCCCGAAGTCTAGGCATCGGAGAGCGGCCTTCGCATTTCGGGTTGCTGTTTTGCTGCATCATACGGCCTAGTAGTAGAGTAGGTAACCTTTACCTTTTTGGGGTAGTATAATCCCCTTATAATCCCAAAGGTTAACCTTCAATTCCCCCAAGTTACTGGACAACTAGGACGGTGTCCGAACGTGCTTCCACAGCCGAAGGTCTGCTACCTGAAAAGAGAAGATGCGGATCGTTTTAGACAAGGTTTCCTCCTTCATTGGGACGTCTCGCGCTCCTGTAGGGCCTAAACCCTGAACTCCCCTAAACCCTAAACCCGAAACCCGAAACCCTAAACCCTCAACCCAGCAGAAGCTGGGGGCGCGCCCTTGAGCGTATACGGACCGTGCGCGGAAGTTCATAGGCTGGGCTGACTCTTGCTCAACTCTGTTGCTACCGCTGTAGGGCATGGGGGGGGGGGGGGGGGGGGTTAGGATTTAGGGTTTAGGGTTTAGGGGTTAGGGTTTAGAGGGTTTAGGGTTTAGGGTTTACCGCTTGTATGCAGCTTTTTCATGCAGGTTGGGGTCCTGGCTTTGCGCGCCTGTCCTGAAACATCACGTCAGACATCAGCCTTGACCAGCTTTCACCAGAGGCCAATTTCTACAGTAGTACATGATTCTGTTGGCTAAATTCCTGTATTCGTATATCACTTCTACCATTATATATAGCAAATGTGATGGCAATGGAAACATCAGCGCAAAACTTTGGCTTGACCGCGCTGGGCTTGAGGCCCGAGGTTTAGGCGTGCGCTTTGTTCCCTTGCGCCCCCCCAAGCCTTCTCTTTGCAAAAGAGACACTCACGGCTCGAAAGGCTTTTGGCCAACCACACCCACATGGGAGAAAGCCCTAAACCCTAAAGCCTAAACCCTAAACCCAAACCCCCCTCCTCCTCATCTCCACCCCCAATGTTGGTGCGGCGCTCTTGCGTCCGGCACTCTCTGACGATGGGTAGCCGAACCTTATACAAGAATGAGCTGTTTAGGGATAAGGATTAGGGTTTAGGGTAAAAGGGTGCCATATAGGGGCGTTTACGATACCAAGGCCCCGAATATAGACCACCCAAGTAGGAGGCCCCCCCCCCCCCCTGGTTTAAGGACCCCAATAAGTCACCCCTAACCTCGGAGAGACCCTCTCAATAAACAGAAGGAACAGAAGGAGGGACCCTTATAAGGGATTTTAGGGGTGATTTAGGGGTCCTTGGGGGGCTACTGAGGTACGTAGGGGCTCCACAGGGAATACATGGGGGTTATATCGGAGAATCAGATCAAGGGTCGAACCCAGCCCAGGCCAGCATCTCCATCAGGCCCAGTGGGATGACAAACTCCCGATTCGACTGTGGGGGGGTTCCCCAAGCCCCGATGCTTAAGCCTCAGCGTTGAGGGTTTAGGGTTTAGGGTTTAGGGTTTAGGGTTCGGTGCAGTTTTCCGGGCCTGTGGTTGGCATGGCCAATGTTGGTGTGAGAGGACTCCACAGCCCTTAGTTGATAGGTTCAAGGCCTCAGGGTCTATTCTTAGGGTTTAGGGTTTAGGGTTTAGGGTTTAGGGTTTAGGGTTTAGGGGGTTTAAAGGGTTTAAAGGGTTTAAAGGGTTTAAAGGGTTTAAAGGGTTTAAAGGGTTTAAAGGGTTTAAAAGGTTTAGGGTTGGGGGTTGGGCTCAGAGGAGTCTGCTGTCAAACTAGGGATAACACTTCCATTTCCGAGGTTTGGGAGTTTCATGTATGCTTTCCGTACAGCCGGGGAGTTCTAGTGCATGCATGGGGCGGGGGGGGGGGGGGTTCAGGAGCACGCTTTCAATTCTATTCGTGGCGCATCGTCTCTAGTGGAAGGCAGACATTCAGCATCTTCGTCAGGGAAGTCTGTAGAGACCTTTGCTGGAGGACATGGTTTCCGATCAAAGTACTTGGTCCTGTTGGACATCTCGGTTCTGAACCTTCCTGCGGAGGCTTCCGCTGCGCAGGCTGACGGTGAGAGCATCCGTCGGCTTAGCGGCAGGTTGAAAACACGATCAAATACGATCGGTGTGCGGAGAGGGTTTTCGAAGAGTTTAGGGGATCCTACCATTTTTTGTTGAAGGTGGGGGGGGGGGGGGGCGAATCTCCGCAAACTCCGATGTCGGAATGGTCAGGGTCCGAGGGTTCTTGGTTGCGCTGTGTGAGTTCAGAGAATTCCGCAGTGCACAAGGACCTGAGCCCGGGCGTGCCGACAAGTATGTCTTCAAAGTGCAGCAAAGTTTCGGTTTTTGTGGCTCAAGGGAGACTAGCCCAATCGCGAACTGTTTAGGCGCATCACTCCACTTCTTGAGACGACACACTCCGGCACGGCAAGGCGCCATCGAAGGTTGTGTAACGCGTCTTTTTGCGAAACTCTTTGCAATTCGCGTCTGTGCAAGTGGGACACCCAGTGCACCCCGTCTTCAGCTATCTTTCCGAAATAATGTAGGCGTCGGAGTAGCTACCAATAATATTCCCTTATGGTCCCGTTGTAATTATACTGTAGTACCCCCAAAACCGACTTCGACAGGCTTTCGCCCGCATGGCCCCCAAAACCCTATTCTAATTACTCAGGCCATATATGAGGTCCAGATGTACTTGGGGCTGATCATAAAGCTTCCCATTCACAGTGCTAAGCATACACCCAACCTGTCCTCCTTACCTGCACGGGAGGCGTGGGCCCAAGACAGGACCAAACATCATGTGCCATCTATATTCTACAGACTCCTACATACGATATTCCTGGATTTCTGCCTAGAACTTCGAACAATCTTCGCCTCAAATGATCCCTCATGCTCAGCTTTCTTTGCTCTTTCAGAGCCTAGGTAGGACCTTGGGACCTTCCATATGTCCCCTTTTTATTGGTTTAAGAGGGTCATACTGATGAATCTTATTCAGATGGTTTAAAGAACCAATCTAGGAGCTCCCAGTGGTTAGTTTGGAGACCTTGCAACTCAGCGCAACTCAACTTGACTCTCTCTTCAGCCAGTTGCGGCCCTCAGAGCATCAAGCACCACACGCAGAGCCGGAACTTGAGTGAAAGCAGTTTAGGGCTTTTAGGATTTCTAGGGCATGTAGGGTTTTCAGGCTCTTTAGGGTTTGTAGGGTTTTTAGGGTGTTTAGGGTTTTGGGGTTTTTTAAGGGCTTTTAGGGGTGAACACCGGGGCTTGCATGGGTGGTAACTCTACTGTAGACCCTACGCCCCTACAACGGCCAGGCAGGCAGAGAGAAGAAGCCGGCGGTTTCTATATCCCCATTGGGAAGTATTTTTTGTTTACATAAAACCCAAGCGGATATTAAACACACTAGTGTTATTAAGGTTCTAAGGGGAGTATAGGTTTAGGGGGATGAAGAAAAAGGGGCCGAGAGGGTCCTGATGTTGCCTTTACATGTCATGAAGAAGCAGGGTGCAACAATGCACAGTGCATCGGCACTCAGTGCGTTTCAAGAAATCATGCCATGAGGCAGACCGGATCTTGTAGTGTGCGAAGGAAATGTGGGGGGGCATCTCGGGGGTTGCGAATGCTGAAGGCTGGTCTTCCAGCTCCACTTAGAGAACCCTAAACCCCAAACCCCAAACCCTAAACCCCAAGCCCTAAGCCCTAAACCCTAAACCCTGGCCCTAAACCCTAAGTTCAAAAGCCTACAGCCCCTAAACACTTGCAGGGAAAGGTTCTCCAGGCTCGAGGAATGGCAACCCGACAGCCCCGTTTGTTTCCGCTGCTTGCTCACTACCAGGAGAATTCTAGGCAAAGCCCTAAACCCTAAACCCTAAACCCTAAACCCTAAACCCTAAAGGCTTGTGAGATCTGAGACCGGTACTTGCATTTCAAGGAGCAGCCACTGCCTTTTCCATACGGGGGTTTCCGAAATTAGGGGGTACCCCCCTTTGAGGGGATTCTAGTCTATTTGGGGTTCAAAAGGGGCACCCCGATTTTGGCAATACCTATATTCGTAGCTTCGATTCGCTGTCGGTTTCCATCTCAGCTTGGTGTCGTGGAATTCACGGATATGTGTGGTAGATGCTTTCACCACCTTTCGCCCCCTTCTCCGTCTGCCACTTCTTGCACAAGCTCTGGCTCTAAACCCTAAACCCTAAACCCTAAACCCTAAACCCTAAACCCTAAACCCTAAACCCTAAACCCTAAACCCTAAACCATCCCGACTCCACCAGCCAAAAAGCTGCGTAGTTGCGGCTGCAGCACGCACCCCAACATGCCACAGCGCACGCTTCGCACGGCGAACAGCAGCCAGGCCAAAGTCGTCTGTTCTCAATATGTTTAGGGTTTAGGGTTTAGGGTTTAGGGTTCTCAGTGTAAGCGGCAGAGGCCGAAGACTTCGTGATGCAGTAACCTGAGGGTAGTTTATTGGGCCCTTGGGTTGTATAGGGTAGACTCAGGGCCCATACCAAGGGACCATGTAACTACCCTAAGAGCCCGCTTTGCGTTGTGCCTTGGGCTCTGTGCATTCTGCGAACGGTCTCTCGCACTGAAGTTTGCAGCTCCGCCGTCTCATGCTGTGAAAGTGCGTGTCTGGCCAAGACGGTCGAAAGCCGCCACAAGCCCCAAACCCTACTTTAGGGGTCGGAATAATTGCAAATGGTATTCCCTTTTACGGTCCCTTAATATTTATACTACAATAGGCCCCCCCAAACCCTATTCTAATTATTCAGGCCCCTACATTACTGGCCCAAGCCAAAACGCCCAGTTTGCAGGAAACTGCTCAGGGGGCGATATGGGGCAGTGCTGCTTTGAGATTTGGGAGTTTCTTTTCTTCTTTTCTTGTCTTAGCAAGTTGCAGACCGGCGTTGCGGCGGGTTGCAGAAAAGTTGGCAGGCAGGAGTTCCTTCCGTGGTACAACTCGAAAAACCCCATCATAAGCTCTCAGAGTTTGCGCGCCCCTTTCAAGTAAGTCCTACATGTGATTCACGCTTTCTTTAGGATGGTGAAGCAAAGGCATGGAGACCAGTTTTCTGCGACACACATTTTTTTACGTAAGTCTCTCTCTCTCTCTCATTCTTTGCAGCCTGCGGACATGTCTATGCCCTCTGCCGTGGTTAGTTTGCCAGGGTTTCTGCAAAGGCTCAGGGCTTAGGGTGTTTTTCGCAAAAATAGGGTTCTGCGGGCCTTAAGACTAAGTAGGATGAAGAAAGAATGATGTTGGTTGCAACTCTCATGGGCATGAGGCTCCTACACCCTAAACCCTAAACCCTAAACCCTAACCCGTAAACCTGAACCGTCTCCCTTCCTGGCTCCAGCTTGCCTGCCTGGCCTGCCTTGTTTCTTGCCTGGCGAGCGGCCGGGTCCCAAGAAATTGTAGGGTCTAGGGTTTAGGGTGTATGGTTTAGGGTTTAGGGTTTAGGGTTTAGGGTTTGTGGTTGAGGAAGGAGTTTAGAAGTATATGGTTGGCATAATTTGTCACCGTGCATCAGCCGTTGTAAGCTGCTATGACCCCCAGCTGCCATGCTCTTCCATAGGTTGCATGGATCAAGCCCTGCAGGATCGGGCCAAAACCCTCAGCTCCAAACCCGGACCCGAAGCCTCAGGGTTGTCTTAAAACTGAAGGGTTCTTGTCACAAGGACTCCGTTAGTGCCGTGGCTTCGAGGTAGAAGCGAACCCCACAAGCATCCGACATTTCTGCGGCCCTGAGGGCACTCTGCAAGCCTTAGGCCCTCACTGGTGCGAAGAACCCCAAGAAGAGCTGCGTACCCCTAGGGTTTAGGGTTTAGGGTTTAGGGCCTGGCGCGTCCGGAGCTGGCCCGCGTTTTTCGGGCGGGAAGCTCGGTTTTTGGCAGTCCAACTTAGGTTGCGGTCGTGTTCGGGTGCTGTCAACGGTTCTTCAAGAAGTGTCCGAGCTTCTGTCTCAGGGCCTCCGGACTGCCTAAGTGATGCCAGTAACAGGAACGTAATCGTGGTGCGGGCATGAATGCTTTGGGGAATGGATGTGCTGGTAACAAGAACTTGACAAGAACGCAATCATGGTGTGGGCATGAATGCTTTGGGGAATGGATGTGCTGACAACACGAACGTATTCATCCTGCGGGCATGGATACTCTGGAGAATGGATGTGCTGGTATCAGGAGCGCAATCATCGTAGTAGGATTTCATTCTATAATTATTTTATTTCACGCAACAGCAAGTGCTGAGGGCAGTGGCGGCCGGAGCACCTGAAGTGGCACGAACATTTTGACCAAAAACCCGAGCGAAAACCCAAAAAACATCAAAAAAGCAAGAAAAACCCTCAAACACAACCCGTAAAAATTGCAGAGAGAATTTCGCGGATCACTTGTGGAAACGTCTAGGTTTGGGGTTTAGAGGGATTATGTAGGGCTTCAGGGCTTGCTGATGAAAAATGTAACCTTTACATATCTTAATGTTTTGGGATTCTCTGGGTGGGTGGGTTTGTTTCTAGAGTCGAAACAGTGGCTCCACCAGAGATTGCTCGACCCGGAGCTGCTGAACCCTAAGCCCTAAACCCTAAACCTAGGAAGCCGAACCCTAAACCCTAAACCCAAATGATGGCCCTTTCCCATGTGGGGGTTTACGAAAATAGGGGGACCCCTAGAATAGACCCCCAATAAGGGACCCCAATAAGGTACCCCTAATTTCAGGAAACGTCTCTTTTTCCGGTAGGTGCCCAAGAAAAGGTCCCATGGATTTAGAGACTATTTAGAGCAAGCCCGTATGGTTGACAGCTCCAGGGCCCAGCGGACACTCAGCATGGCTTAGTGACCTTCAAGGTTGGGGCTCAAGGCTTGTCGGTTTAGGCTTTATAGGGTGTATAGGGTCTTTCGGAATCCCTCTTTTAGGGGGTCGCTAAAAACATCGCCACAGCAGATATGCACGCATCTGCGAGAGCGATGTCCTATCCACACCACACACCCCCAAGCCGGGCATCTGTTGGGTCTCAGTTTCTGCTCCACAGCACAACGTGTTCCACTGCTCTATGATTCCACCGCATCCGTTGCTCCACACCACATCCGGTTTCTACTCCACGTCACACATTGTTTTTTTTTTTTCGGTGGCCTTGTGGTTTCAGGTTCGATTGAATGTTCTTGCCTCACCCCATGTAGATGAATTAGATGAGCCGGGCCTGCAGTGATATGTATTCTTTTTTTCTTGTTCCATGAACAGGACGAAAGTCTTGTTGTGGGGGTTTAAACAAAATAGGGCTTGGAGGTGGTAAAGCTTGAGGTTTTGGGTTTGCTTTGTCACTTTGGGGCTTGTAGAAACTGTTTTTTTCAGAATGCTTGTTGGGAGGTTTTAAAGCTTTGAGGTTTTGGGTTTGAACGGCTGTTTTGGGGCACAACATCTACGCGAAATCTAGGGATCCTGCAGATGAAGATATTGCATCGCATGAAAGTCCGTCCCAATCATCTGTTTCACGCTGTTTTCCAATCAATCTAGGCTGATGCGTGGCCGGTGATGCTGATGAGGCACTGCTTCCAGACATGATTGCTTTCGACTGTGCCAAAACATCAAAGTGTGTTGGTGATCAAGATTAGTCTTTGGATAGTATTCGGGCTGGGTT